>CM074956.1:2783646-2798621 GCA_037577455.1 Pangasius macronema
GTGGTATTGAGAGTGGAAGAGGGAGCTGGTCATTCACTCCCCCCACCTACAATCCCTGCCAGACCTGAAACTCAAACCCTTTACCTTCAGGTTACAAGTCCGACTCTCTAACCATTAGGCCACGACTGCCCCCACTCTCTAACCATGTGCCCAGAGCCACGGCCTCATAGAAGCAGGAACACCTTGGTGGACTCAGGGTGTAACCAGGCCACTGTCCAGCAAAGCCTGAGTCAAAGCGAGGCATTGGATAATGCATAATTGGTGAAAGTGTGGTGTGTGCATGGGGATGTTTGCGAGTATCCACTGGTGCCAGTTATTATTAAATTCCAGGGGCAAAAACATAGAGTAGAAGTAGCAATTCATCCTCACCTCATCCATAAACCTGGGACAAATTGGCCAGGGTTTTGGGCATTAGTACAAGAACTGTTTGTGGAGCAAGGCATGGTGTGGAATGTGCACAGCACAGACTGAGGAGGTGGTACTGGTCCGTCAATGTCAACCAAGGAAGAGACAATCCAATTGTTGGTACCGATGAGCCGTAGGGAACTGCTGTTCCATGTGGCTCATCATAATCCCATGAATTTTAGTGAAAATTAATGAAATTTAGTACATTCTGGACCTGAGAGCAAAACTCCACCCCTTAAGTCATCTAACATAGAAGAATTTGCACCAGACCCAAGAATGACAGTCCTGAATGTACGACAAAGGTTACTTGGCTACAGGAATTTGCACTGGGGGGTAAGGTACTTGTTTTATTACTACATATTACCTCTAGTTCTAAATTACCCACGAAGTAATAAGGACAGTAAGGACAGATAAGGACATAAGGACAGGACAGAAGTCGACCATGAGGTCAGGTGGTTTCTGTGGCTCTGGAGATGGTGGTTCCCTAGAGAGAGGAGCTGGGACCAGAAGTAAATCTAAAAGGTGCAGTCCAATTCACCCCTGTCACCTGTGGAGACCACCTCTCACTGTCCCAAAGAGCACAGGTTTCCAGGTTGCAAGGGGATTTTTCCGATGTGTTTTTCACCTTTATCCAGTCACACAGACCTCATAGAGCACCACACTGAGACTCCTCAAGGTGTGGCTGTACACAACCGTCAGTATTGTTTAGCCAAACACAAAAAAATTTGGTTCAGGATGAACACAAGGATGTGCTCAACATGGGAGTAATCGGAGTTGCATAGTGATTGGAGCAGCGCTGTGGTCTTGATGTCCAAGACCAACAGGTCAGTCCATCTTTGTTTTTGTGGACGTTTTTGTGGACTTTAGGAAAGGCAAGATGTTGACTAAATTTGACACATACCCAATGCCATGCTTTGATGAATTGCTCTATTGATTAGGCATGGCACGCTTTTCTTTGACATTGGATTCAATGGCTCCACCACATGAAAGATGCCAGCACACGGATCATTGGCATCTGGCATTTCAGCCAATCAAGTTCCATTCAAGGTGGACCACAGGCCAGGGGTACAGATTGGGATGGCGGAATACTTCTTCCTTTTTGTATAGAATCTTTAGAGGCTTCCCATTGGGACAATATTTTAAACCCTTGACCTAAGACTGACCATAGACTGGGTGAGTGAACTACTAATTATGGATCCAGGCTGGCAATAGCCCCAAATTAACCACAGATCCTGGTGAACTATAGACCAACACTGATTGTAGACTAAGAGATTATTGGAATAAACTCAGGTTGACCACAGATCCAGAACTATACACCCAGAATATTAGAATGAGCATGGATCCAGATCCACTATAGATCATCAATGAAAGTAAGGTCCCAAGTTGAGTATTGCTTAAGGTGGACTAAGACCCAGTCTGTCCACAATCCAGATGGGCATTCTTAAATGACCATTTACTTTAGTCCACAATTAATCTTAAACTAACCACAGGTCCAGACAGCTCAGATTACAGAATGATGCAAGTATTACAGATATTATCAAAATAATATGTTTTCAGGGCCAGGGAGCAGGCGACATGCTTACCTTGGCACGGAGGACGGTGCAATGCAGGGAACTTGTGGATGACTCATACAGCAGGTCAAACTCCAGAGTGCCTAAAGAAGCTGCAACAGAGATAAAGAGAATTCTGTCATGAACAGATTTAATACTGGCAAGCCTCTTACTGTATGACCTTGTTTAAAACCAATGGTTGTGACCCTCTGAAAGGAGGCAATTTAAGCTGTGATATAATGGTTAAGGTATTTGTACTCAGGTATTTTTTAAAATGTGCTATGTTTTTTTTTTCTAAAACCTTATACACAACCTGGACAAATGTGTAATCTGGGGGAAAGCGGGCATGTTTCAAACACAAGTAACTAATTTGATTACACTAAATCAAATAATGACCCACTTAATTTTTTAATTCTGCTGTATCAAAACTAAATAATTTTATAATATATCAGAATTTTGGATGGTGTGCTGCGCAAGTGGTCACTCCTACTAAGAATGGCACGTACCTTACCAAGCACCCATGTCTTGCAAAATTTTAAGAAAAAAAATCTTATGATGGCGCAAGTTTTTATGCTGTATATCTGACTCACTGTTATCATCACTGTCACCGCTGTCAATCTCCACAGATGTTTCCATGCTGTTCATCATAGACAGTGTCCCTCCACCTGCTGCTGTCCTTGGAGACAGTGGGGACAGGAGTCCCCCTCCCCCTGATGCTCCTCCTCCAGCCAATGCCGTCGATGGAAACCCTGCCTGGTTTGGTGACAGCGAATCAGAGACAGAGGATGTAGGGGACAGGCGGGGAAAGTAGGCAGAGATTTGCCTGATGGGCCTAATGGGGCCAGGGCAGACGTTAATCGCCATGTGCTCCTGGATGGAGATGGTCATCCGCTTTCCCTTCTGCACAGTCATCTAGCTAGCAAGTAAATATAGATGGGTATTAGATTTTGGTACTTATTTAATAGTGACCAATGAGACTGTCCAACAACATGCAAGTATATTGACCATTAACTTTTAATATGTAAATAGATTATATTTTCTAATTGGATTTTTTGTAAACAAGTCTGGTTCCTATAGAACAAGAGATGGATTTTGAATCTCACACAGCCTGAAGATATAAGGAGTCTGTTTTCTTCCTGTTTNTTCAGATAAATATTTTGATCCCTAATGAGCAAGCCAGAGGTTTGCTGAGATGATGGAAGAAACCTTCTACAAAGAGTATGGGAAGCCATACTCTTCTGGGTCACACTTAGTGGTGGGATTATAAATCATATATAGGTGTAGAAGAGTAAAGACAAATAATAGTAAGTGTCTTGAAAGGATTTTCAGCATGTGCATATTGTGAATAATATGATTACAGCAACAATTCTTAAGTTTGACTTTGACATAAACAGTTTTTTGCAGGATTCCATCTCAATTACTGTTTTGTGGGATTAATTGAATATGATTTGGCCCACTGCACCAAGTACATTTAGGATACACAGTATTCAGTATTAAATCCACTTAAATCTAACTGCATTTCCCATCTTAAGGCATGTCATTTGTCCAGATGTGAACATGACCATCGCACTAAAACAGCCAGTCCAATACAATTCTAAAGGTGATTTCACTCTGATTTAGACTTGACACATAGACTACTAGGTGATAAAACTGACCTTAAAAAATCCATGTTCTATTTCATTGCCTACGACAAGAAGAATTGGGAAATGTTTCTGATTCTGAACTCATCATAAATGTAATCTGGATTGGATTATGAAGTTCCAGCAACTGAGTGTATGCTGAAAAGAGCCAGCACAGGTAGTTCTGGCTGTTACAGAAAATGAATCAAGACATTCTGACCAATCAGAATCCAGAATTCAATAGAGCTGTAGTAATGTCTGTAATAATGATTTGCTTCATAATGTTATTAGAATGTTACTGACACAACATTTCCAGTTTAAAAAAAATAACATTATGTAAATGTACCTGCTAACATTCATTCAACTCAGAATTTTGCAGAAATGTTGAAATATTATACATGTTAAAACATTTGTATGCTTTTTAAAAAGTTCCTAGATCTTTCAGACGATATTCTGCTAAACTAAAATTGTTACCTGGGTGGTTTGAAATGCTTTCTGGTGCTGCTGGTTTATAAGTGACACCTATGGTTAAAATAACTACAAACATTATTACTAACTGGTCAAAAATTACTATCTGGTCTGATAAAGCAGAATAGTGGTTCATTACTTTAATATTGTCCAATATTTTTATATTAATACTTTGCCAGAGAAACCTGGAAATGCAAAGCACAGAAACAGATGGCTTACAGATGGCTTACAGTGCTAAAAGCCACTAAAAGCTCTGTAAGGACACAAAACGTTATTGAATCTGCCAGATATCTACAATATCTGCAATACACAAAGTTAACCTGATAGTCCTGCTTACTGATGGTCCTGCTACTTTGCATAATATGCTAAACCACGACTGTCCTTTGTCATCAGAACTGGTAGAAATCAGTTTGGTTTCATATTCATATATAATCAATTAACTATTTATCATGCTTAACACCGGGAAAGCTGTGCTTTCTAAACATCCCTTAAGTATGTGAGTGCATTGCATTTTGAAATTATTCTTTGCTATATAATGCATCATTCCAACCTAATTCTAGGAAGACAAAATGTTAATAGTTTTCTTTTAAATGCCATTTACAGACTTCACCCATTTCCCCATCCCAGCTTGCTAAAACCTCAGTGGGTTAATATGGCTTTTTGGAAAACCGCCTACACCAACGACTTGACAAAAAAAAAAAAAAAAAAGTCTTCAAAAAACATATTTCTGAAATCACTTCACTGACACATGAGGTGAGTGAAGGCAGGAAACACAGCGGGGTGCTTATTTTGGGAAATCTAAGAATCATTGTCAAAATTTCAACTGGGAATAATAGCACAGGAAGACAGGATTAACCTAGGGCAATATTAAAAAATTGCTCTGGACCAAGGTGGCAGATGGAAAAACATAAGTCTGTGAGTGGTGCTGTTTTTTTTTCTTGGTATCCAAGATCTTGCTTTAAAGCAAATAATTGAAAGGAAATTTAATCAGTTTCCACAAACACAGGCATGGCAAACAAAGGGACAGAGTAAGTGCAGACAGTGTATCTACAATGTACTGAACCATTTCTGTTGTAGTGGGAATGATATATATATTACAGTGATTCAAGTCAGAATACTTTTTTGCATAAGTATGCTAGCTGCATCATCACATCACACAGGGGAGAGTACTCTAGTCTGAAATGAGAATCTAAGACTGTGTGTAGTGCTGCCAAGTGTGTGTGTGTTTTTTTTTTAAATAAATAAGGATGGGACATCAAGAGAACCAGGGGGAAAAAGGATGGTCTGAAGCTCAAAGATGTGGACAAAGAAAGGCCATGTCCGTTAACATTGGAGCAGGACATGTTTACTGCTTTCATTCACTCATATTCAGTAAATGCTAACTAAATTCATTATCACATATTACAGACGGTAAAAACAAAAATAATAGTAACTGCGTTTTGGTGGTCAGCAAAGCAAAATGGATGAAAAAAGTTGTGTTTCAGATTTACTCGTGTACCCTTTGATGGCTGTGTGAAAAAATACTGAAGTACTGGGCACAGAAACAATTGACATGCTAGTCACAGGCTTTCGTGTATGACCTACTGTCTGATCGTAAATTCAATTTTCTTTGTCTAACTGAGACTTGGCAGTAAAGTAATGACTTTTTCCATTTCACTCATTCTGTTCCTCCTGGAAATGTTTTTACCAGCAAACCACATACTCTTGGGGGTCTTGTAATATTACATAAGGAAAAATCTGTAACAGAATGTACATCATTTGAATCTATTGTTTTGCAAATCAATGGATCTGTTCCAAACATTCTTGCTGTGGTGTACAGGCCTCCAAAGGCCAATCCTGTATTCTTGCAGGAATTTTCTGCATTTTTAACTTCTCTCTGTTCCTTGTCCCCCAATGTGGTTTTGGTTGGTGATTTTAATATCCATGTGGACAACGTAGAAAATTCATGTTACAGCAATTTATTAATGTGCCAACTCATTCAAAAGGTCATACTCTGGATTTGGTCTGCTGTTCAGGTGTCTTCTTTCTTCTTCTTCTTCTTCTTCTTCTTNCTGATTTATCACTGTCTGATCACTTGTTGGTGTCTTTTAATATCTGTTTATCTGTATCTATACCTAATCTGAGTCGTACTATTACTTTTCGTAATATTAAGACCATTGAAGCCTCAATCCTCACAGAATGTTTTTCCACACTTCCCTGTAAAGACTATCCATGGACTCTTGATGATTTAGTCCAGCATTACAATGATAATCTTCAAATGATCCTTGACACTTGTACTCCATTGAAAACCAGGACTGTTTCATTTGTCAACTCTGCACCCTGGTTTACATCAGAACTCCGTCAGCTAAAAGTCAAGGATCGTCGATTAGAACGATAATATGTCAAGACTGGACTCGTAGTTCATAAAGATCTGTATGCTGACCATATAAACGTTTACAAGACTGCACTTTCCACTACGAAATCAGATTATTATGCTAGTTTAATTGGGTCTGGTGTGGGAAACACAAAATCTCTTTTCTCTGTGGTTAACACTATTTTAAAGCTACCCGATTTTTCAAACTGTCATATATACTCTACTGAGCTGTGTGAAGCATTCATGCTCTTTTTTAATAAGAAAATTGAACTCATTCATCAGCAATTGGTTCTACCAAACTCATTTTTCAACATATTTCATTCTAGCCCAGTGTCATTTCCGTTATCTTCGGTTTCTACTTTTTCTACTCTTAAACTTCCAACAGTTGAGGAAATATGTTCCATTGTACAAAAAATCTAAATCTGCTACGTATCAACTGGACCTATTACCGACTCCCTCATTTTTAGTAAATAAGGTATTCATTTCCACTGTTATGCTGATGACACCCAACTTCATCTGTCTTCTAAACACTCCTCAACGTTTCCTCCTTCTGCTGTTGTCGGGTGCCTTGATGAATTAAAAGTAATTCTCTCAAATTAAATAGTAGTAAAACAGAAATTCTTCTCGTTGGTACAAAAACCACAATAGATAAGTCAAACATTTCCTCTGTGGTAATAGACAATTGCCAATAGACAATTTGGGTGTCATCTTCGATAAAACTTTGTCTTTTGAAGCTCATATTAACATATTAACAGTGTTACCCGTTCTGCATTCTTCCACATTAGGAATATCAATCGTCTGCATCCTGTCCTTTCACTGAAGAGTACTGCTGCTCTTGTGCATGCTCTTGTAGCATCACGAATCGACTCTTGTAATGCTTTGTTTTATGGGCTTCCTTCCAAATCACTTCACAAACTACAATTGGTACAAAATGCTGCTGCTCGAGTTATTACCAAAACTTCCATCACTGAACACATCTCTCCTGTTTTACAAAATTTGCATTGGCTTCCGGTTAAATTCCGTGTAAATTTAAAAATTTTACTTTTAACTTACAAAGCACTCAACAATTTGGCTCCTTCATATCTCTTAGATCTTCTTCATATACACACTCCTTCTCGCATTTTAAGATCGGCTTCTGCACTTTAATAAAAATAATAACAGCTTTAATTTTTGCCTAAACCTTTAGCATAAGGAGGCAGTTTTTACATTTGGAGTGCAACACAGTGTTTAATTGAAACTGCATTTCCAAGCTTTTTGATATGTGCAATATAGCTTAAAGCAGTTCAATTCTATCACAATCTTTTCCAAGGACTCCCTCACCTCATATCTGATGCATGACTGCCTTCCTGACTTCCCAAAGTTTAATTAATTGTTTTCACGCTTGCCCAGACTGCAGAATCTCTTACAGGAATCAAGCAGCACTGCAGATAGAATTTCTCTTACATAGCTGACAAAGCAGTCGCCATGCACCAGCAAGATCTTACACTCCACATGGCTCATCAGAAGGTTAATACCATTCTCATTACATCTGAACATAACTGCACTTGTCGCATTCTGTCTTTAAGCAGGTAACGCTAAAGGGGGTGTTGACTGCTGTTGGAGCGTTAGCGATTCAAAGCTGACGTGAGAAACATGATGCAATCAAACATTATGCAGATACCTCTTTGTGCTTCATGTCCTGATGATGAATAGAATGAAGTTAACTTACGCTGCACAGCTCTGTGTCATTACACACCCCTTAACTCGGTGGATGCAAATTATACAGCGGCTTCAGTACACCTTCTATCATAGGATAAATGGAAATGAGTTGACGATACCGGTGCATTGGAATAACAGCTTGCTGCATGCAAGAGCGATTTAGCTGTGCTCTCCGACAGCAGTGGGGGTTTGTTGCTGGTTACAAAGTTGTTTAAACAAGCTAGACAGGGTATTAATAGAGCAGGGACGGCCGACAATGCTCTCACAGGAAATAAATCAATATGGTGCTTTTGAGATGCGGCACATTGGAGAGGCACTCAAAAAGCCCTGCTCACATGGTACCAGGTTGTGACAATGCAGACATGCAGAGAGCCTCAAAAGCTCAAAATGCAAAGTCATTCTTTTGCTGTGAGTATGACAGCAAGAGATAATAATAAATAGTCTCTTTCTGCTGACAAGAACAGACTATCTATTACGACTGCTACAAGAAAAAAAAAAATCACAATACAAGCTCACGGTTGTGAATCAGTGGTCTGAATACATCCATGCTGGTCAATGTGCAAAGGCTGGAAGCGAGCTTAAGCAGCAGCTGTGGAGCAGAGAGGGAAAGTGTCACTGTGGCAGAGACAATCTTTCTTCTCTGTGCCTCGGCTGAACTCGGCCTCCAGGGTCACTGCTTTTAAGAGAAAAGGCTGAGTGTGTCCTCCTATAGGCAGCACAAGTTTCTGAAACAGCCTCCATTCTGCAGAAATAAATGTTCAGTTCAAAAGATCAGAACACAAATAAGAGAAAACTTTACTTTTACCATATTCATGTCTTCCTGGAGGCCACATTTCACACAAGGGGCGTGCACTTAGCAATGGAAAGTCTGAACAATGCTGAGAATCACATTCATCTCTGACGCAAACTGCTTTCACTTTTTCTTTTTGCATATAAAACTAATCTCGGATAAAAAAAAATAAATAATAAAAGACAGACTGTTATTCACAGTCTTCCACATTCCCCTTCGGACTTGATACAATAGCAAATTGCTACCTTTGAGATGTGCATTTAAGCCTCAACACAAAGCTTTTTCAGCTATACATAGTGACCGGCGGGGTTTCTCTCTCAGTCTCTCTCTTTCCTCTTTCTTCCATTACCAATCCATAGAGAGCTTCCCAACACAGCGTGTCGGTATATGCATTCTGACAGCTTTTATGTTAACATCTACCTACCTCTTATTGTCAGCATTAAAATTCTGGGTTTCTTAAAAAAAGAAAAAAGTGCAGTCATCACTCCATGTACAGAACCAAGAGAATACTACTGTGAAAACATATGTCTTATAACTGTTTATCTTTTCATATCTTTTCATATTCATATATGTTCCAGAAATCCACTAAACATGCTCAATTGTATGCCTCATTGAATATGTCTGCAATAATCAATCTTTATCTATAAAATAAAAGCAACATTTGTAAAGACCATAGAGTGATTTGGCCATCTGCAGCTCCAGCTTATCCTATAAAATAACATTACAGCAATATGAAGTGAGATTACATCAGAATTATTGCTGTCTCTTCCTCTTCTTGTTCATGTTATCAATCTGTGGGCTGTTTTTTTTTTTCTTTTCAAATCAATAGCACAAACATTAAAACTGTCTATTAATTTCCTTCATTTTATTAACACACAAACATATCCTTCCATTATCGTGCATAAATGTAACAGGCTCCCAGCAAGAGTCAGATCCGCAGACCCTCTCTATCCACCACCCCCTCCTCAATATGCACACTAATTGGATCTTGCAGCATTTATTACCACTGAAAAAGGCTGTCAATTATGTAACAAGCACATCAAATCAATGTGACACAGGAAGAAAAACACCTGTAGCCTCCAAGGGCATTTTGGCAAGTTAGACAGAGCTGCAAGAGCTGCTTGAAGCCCATTAGTCTGGAGATACATCTAATGGGATATGTTGCATTACGCCTGTACCGCATATCAAATTTCTAATTTGTCACAGTTAAAAATCTTTATTTATATATTTAAAGATTTCTTTTACCCCAGGGTGCATATGTCCTTCCCAGATCTTTTAAAGATTTGGTGTAATTCCAAAATGGCAGCCAATGTGAACTGTAATGAGGCAATTACTCACAGCCTGCTTCAGTCATGTATAACAGAAACTAAGTGTCCCAGCTAGGCTGTTCCCCATCACTGACCTTCCTGCTTTTTACAGAACCTTTAAAAATGCAATAACAGAACAAACAAAACAAACCATATGTCACACATAACCCCTTTTTAGATTGGATAAGTTTATGAGAGGGACATCTGTAATCCATTTTTTTTACACTTCTCCCAGTGATAAAACTCTTGCATCTGGACAGCAATGAAATGCATGACCACAGGAGGAGCGAGTTTAAAGCGAGTTGTGTTTTCTATGAACCCGAATGTTTGCAGTCATATGATCACATTCCATTCACAACATGGCATCCAAGCAGTCGAAGAGGCACTGGAGTAGAGGAGAGATGCTGGCTCTTATTTCAGTTTGGGGCAAACCAAATTCCAGCAAGAATTTGATAACACAATAAAACAATAATCACAAAGTATACCAGAAGCATCCATTTTTCATTTATCAGCTTGGGAAGTGTTTAATATCTGGGGAGAGTCACCGATACACACACTATGAGACTAAATTCTAAGTAGCAGCAGCCAAACGTCTTTTTTTTTCCAACACGAGGTGACATCTGCATAGCAAATAACAAACGTGTTTCCAGGACTAAAATTATCAGACAACTGTTGTTTTGGTAAAAAAAAAAAAAAAAGTAGGTAATTCAGCCTGTAATTTTCCCAGAGAAGGCCCTGAGAAAAACACTGACATGACCGATCTGCAGTAATAAAGTCACAGATTAGCACCTATAAAATAGGAAATTACCCCAGGACCCCATGTAAAATTAATCCCATCTAGATAGGGCGATAGTGAGACTCAACATTTAATAGTCATAGCTGGGGAATTTAAAAATTGATTGCGCAGTGAAGCCATATGTAACATTACCCTGCTGAAAGGCAGAATGTAGCCCTGGCATTCAGGAGGAGTGCGATCAAGTCAAGTTCACACTAAAAGCTATGGGAATACACAGTGCCTTGGAAAAAAAACACTAAATGCAAGAGCAGAGATGGTCTTTGTAACTCCCACCTCACTATCATCTTCTAAACTATGCAGAATGGATTTGTATTTACTTGAAGCTGTTGTGTGGATGACTGGTATAAATGGGATTTATGGGCTAAGAAACTCCCACTCTTAAAAAAAAAATGAAGAAGTAAATATAAGAATAATGTTTTTTTCCATCCACATCATTGTATTTACGATTAAATGGCTTGAGGTAGATTTTTTTTTACTTTGGTGGTCAAAAGCACTGCACCACCAATGGCTGTAAGAAAAAACACATGTATGAAGTAGAGGCTGGGCTTCCTAGCCCAGACTGCAGATTCACACGGCCTGTTATGACTGTTGTGTTTACACTTGGTGAAACCCCGCTAGATTTATAGTCCATTGGGGAGTGTAATGGAGTTGTCACATCCATCACAGTCATCAGCAGTGAATGAGAAAATGCACATGAAATATAATAGCAAGTGAAATAAAGATAAACAGGTGGATTACTTTCTTGATAATTCATTTTTCTTGATTTTTTCAAAAATGCCTTTGGCGTAGATACTGTAAGTAAATAGATTAAATCCAGTCAAAGTACAAGTTACTCAAAGGGACAAGTGTCTCAACTGTACATTATCTGTCCCTTGGTTTGAAAGAAAGAGCTAGCTAATGGTAAGCACAGCTTTTCTGTTTGCCATGCTTGCAATTAGAAAGAGAAAGGGCATTATTAGGGACCTGAAACACAACATTAGGCCACACGGATGGTGCTGCCTATCTGACTTTCATTGAGTGTGTGTATCTGTTTTATGCTTATATCTGTACAATGATACTCCTTGTTGGTTAAATCTTAATGGTTTCATAATAGTAATGGTGATTCAACACTCCCATTCAATACCCTGACTAGCCGTCACTGAGCTGTTACATTCTAATTTGATACCGGCACAATGTCTCTTCTACAAAAACCCCATCTGACTCTGAGAAGGTTTTGCCTGAAATGACAAGTCTAGTTTCCATTCCAGACAGAACGGCAAATTTCACACACACAACAAAGCGATTGTTCCATTTGTGCACCCATACAATAGTGCCTGAGAGTGAAACAGGGGAGAGAAGAAGAGATGGAGGGATAACAGCGATGTGCCTTCTGTCTTCTTTCCTGCCACTTCCATATGAATAATAGATCACAAATGAAAACTAGAGATTGCCTCGCATGTGGTGAACATAACATAAGGTCAAGGAAATACTCTTGGGAATTAGGATGATTCAGATTTGCCTCCATTCTTTTATCAGGTCCATGGTTATTATTCCATGGTTAATCTCTATCAGTCAGTTTTAACTATGTAAAGGTCACCTTGTACATCAGGCCACACTGGGTTCATTAAATCACGGCTTTGTTACACATAATACCACCAGGAAGATGAATTCGCTTCAATGCAATTTAATAAAAATGGATCTATTACAGTAATACTGGCCTGAGCAGCCATTATAAAGCACATATGAATGATAGAAATGTAGTTTAGAACAAAAAGCAAATCCCAGGGTTCCTGCATCTTTTTCGTCTTCAGATGCGTTTATCAAGGAGTCAAAAAGGATGTTTGTAAATTGTTCACAAGTTCATTTTCCTTCCCAATCGATGCCATTCTGGCTAATGACTTTGTCTTTTGCTGAGAGTTTATTCAGCACCTGCTTTCTCTTTGCTACACCTAGCCTTTACTGTTAAATACTAAACCACAGGTTCAACTGCCAGTCAAGCCCAAAAACTGCTAATTACACATCTCACACTGAAAGTGAGAGGTGAGTACCTGAGACTTCTCGAACTCCAGTCTGATCTTAGGAACAGTGCTACAAACCTCAGGGGGCGACATTCAGAGTGCATTCACACACTAATTTCAAACGAAATACGCAAAACACTCAATAAACACCAAGCAAATTAGTCATACTGTGTCAGAATTTTAGTAATAAATACAGCACATATAATTATGAAATGTATAAAAGATGAACCAGCTGAGGTGGAGAAATTATGAGAAAATTATTATTTTCCCTCTGAGGTGTTTCAGAGCACCACTGCTCATTATTTGTATAACCTCTACATGAATCTGAATAATAATCCGATGAGAAAACTCATTCATATGAATATTACATATTATGTAACACTATAGAAACTGTTTTATTAAAGTGGCAATAATGAGAATAATAAGAGTGTTCATGAGGGGTCCAGTGGGTGTTCTTACTCAGTTACAAAAATACATGATCTACAGATTCACAATGACAATATATAACAAGTGTATATGAAGGAAATTAGCATGAAAAGCTCTTTATGTTTCAACTGCTGCATAACATATCTGCACTTACTTTAATGGACTCTGATAAAACGTTGCCTCCCCATTTGGGAGAAAATGCACTGATCGATGCCGCACATTAACCGGTGCACACATTTTAAGGTTCCCAATTTTTTGTCCACAAATACACTTCACTCTTTCTCAGAAAAAAAAAAAAACTTTTTCAAGTGTCTACTTGTGAACTTTGGATGTTGGGTTCAAAACAGTGGGAAAAAATGTCTCGAAATTACTCACATATTAATAGTACACAAACTCAATTTCAATGTTAAACAGAGCATAAAATCACTGTTGCTGTTCTTCCACAGGCACGTCCAAGCTTGTGGACTGCAAACCATTTAATATTCACAAGAATATAAGAAACCCAACACCATAAAGAAGGCGAGAAAAATCCAGGCAAGCAAATCAAAGTAAGAACATGAACCTGGAGTGAAACAGTGTGTCAGCCCATTTCCTGTGAGACTTGTTATTGGTTTCGAACATTTTGCACTCATCATACTATAAGTGGGCAGTGAGGTAATTTTTACTTTCTGTCTCAACCAGAAATGAGCAGCAAATCCTTCCACATGTGATAAAAGGAGCTGGAATGAATGGAAGTCAATTTTCAGCCTCTGGTACACCCTCTATGTCCACTCGTATTGGCCTGTACAGAGCTTGTTATTGGGATTTTTTCCACCCTTTTCCACACCCATTCCACAGTACATTACCACTAGCTTTTGGGGATTTCAAGGCTCAGCAAGCAGTTCAGCAAATGCCACCTCTAAAGTGGTCTTATGGTCAGAGGACCTAGAATTGATCAAATCCAAGTCAAAGAAATGTACTATAACTTGAAAGAACCTTTTTTTTCTGTGACACTACAGAGCACTAGGAAACGGACATATATATTTGTAGTTCAAAAGCAGACTATATAACACCTCTTTCTTAACAACTATATGCATTCACATATACAGTATATCATCCCTCATGAGCATTTAATGGAGGCTGTGCACTGTAAGAGCTGGAAACAGTAGCAGTGAGGCAATGTTATGTAGATATTGGAAGTGACTTCACTAGCATTTCCCTCCATGGTTTGGAGACAGGGCTCTCAGCACACGGGGGGTATTGAGTGAGACAGCTGGACCAGACGAGCCAGAGGACGACTGAGCTGACATTTAGAGACTTAGCTGTTTATAGGCACAGCGGGAGGCATTTCCTGTTTGCTGTCAGCATAATGAATTTTCTGGTAAGGATTCTGACAGCCCAGCCAAGTCACCTGCCCACAGATGATAATCACCAGCTCCAATCTCATCGCCAAACAAAACGCACACATACACTCACCATCCACTTTATCAGGAACACCTATACACCTGCTCGTTTATGTAGTTATCTAGTCAGCCAATCATGTGGCAGCAGCACAATACTAAAAATCATGTACATTCAGGTCAAGAG
>CM074956.1:2828659-2839174 GCA_037577455.1 Pangasius macronema
ACAGATCTAGAGAAGATCTGTATGGAGGAGTGGGCCAAAATCCCTCCTGCAGTGTGTGCAAACCTGGTGAAGAACTATGCTGAAAATTCTAGACCCCTATGCTGAAAATTGTAGACCCCTCCATGATGTCTAAGTAGGAGAACTTGCAAAATCACAGGGTGATCAAATACTTATTGACCTCACTGTATAATGTAAATAGCCTGAGGATTTCATGTGTGCTGTAGTTTTCATTGTGTTGTTTCATTGTGTTACTCACAGTTCACAGTACAAGTGTACACTTTTACAAGTTTACAAGTGCAAAATCATGGTTCTATTTATGCTTCTAGAAATAATGATTAGTTAATGCGGTCAAGGGTCTACATTAAAACTATTTTTACCCTATATGTAACTACTTTTGCAGTTCTTCCCATTCAGACAGAAAGTGTTGCAACAACATTAAGGAAAACAGTTATACATTTACAATAATGCTAAAAATTGTGATTTGTTATGTATTACTATTGCTGGCTATAGCTATTTGTTCGTCTAAAAAAAATCAGATTAGATTAAGTCAGTTCTACTGCACAAGACCATGCTGGGAAAAGTAGATTATTTTTTTAATTGAATTCCGCTTTGACCAATAAAAAGTGAAAGAGTGTTTTCAGAGCCACAGGTTACACATCACTGTCTAATCCCACTCAGCTAGTTCAGAGTCAGATCAGCAGCATACGCTACCTCAAAAAGGCTAATTCAGATTTATTTTTGGATGCTGCTAAGACCGGAGATGAACATGGCAGAAAAAGCTCCCAGCCACTGCTGTCGACAGCCCATCCTCCATCCATCATTAAGTTATAAGGAGATTTTTGACTACATGCACTCAGTTTCCAAACTAATGATTTCAGCTTAGCCGCCATTTTAAGAATTGCCTTAAACGCCCTTGAATAATGTAACATGATGCAAAAATGTAATTATTTTCCAAATTTATTGCACTGATTTATTTACTGTTGACAATAATGTTGCTAAATTAACTTCTGATAGCCAGCTTTATGTTACCTGTTACTACTCTTTCAAATAATAAAAATAAATAAATAAATAAAAAGCTTCTAATATTTGAACGCCTTCTTTTTCTGCTAATTTTCCTGGCTCTTCCTTTCTGCAAAAAAGGAGAAGTATGTATGAGTGAGAATTTCTGTTATGCTAACACAATAATGTTAATCAATTTTTGTGCACTATCCTGTGACAGGCTATTAATTACTGACGACTGCTAGTTTATTGATGATTTAGATTTATAAATAATCTTAATAGAAATGTAAAAAAGTGTGCCAGACTTTAGCTGGTTAGAACTGGAATTTGACACCCTTGAACTAATTAATGTTAGTCCACTGTACTAAATACAATCCTTACGCTGTGGCAATTGCATAGCACTCTACTGTATCTAGCTAGCTAACTCATTGGATTTGCATTTGCAAAACATTATGTATCTATCTTCAATTTGCTGCCAAGATACTGATTATTCATGGTCAATACAATTGCTGCTGTTTTAACCATTTGTCACTGTAAAGAGTAAAAATGTAACCCACTTCTAAATGTATCAAATAGTTATAATCAACAGCATTCATTCAGAATAAGGACGCTTGGATTTATGCTAGACATTTAGCATACTGTTTGTGTGTTTGTGTTTTTCTGTGTGTGTGTGTGTGAGAGAGAGAGAGAGAGAGAGAGAGAGAGAGAGAGAGAGAGAGAGAGAAGTCCTTGCATAGCTGACAGAATACAGGCGTCAGATAGCACCCAGATCCTCTGTCAGACCTGTACACGGTCTTTCTTACTGTGTGTGGCTGCTGTGTGTTCTTTATCGACTTTTTTGTACTGTGTTGTGCATCTGTCCATTAGTGGCTTTTTCCAGATGCTCAGACAACAAAGAACTATGTATGCTGTGTATATGTGTATGGTGCTTGTGTTTGTGAGAAGAAGAGAAAAGACATATTAAGAGAGGTTGGATACATTATGAAATGCCATCCTTGCTAAAATAGTTGAGATAAAAATAGCAAATGTTTGCATGCAAGTCTTCTAACAAAACACCCATCATATATATATCAGTACATTTCTTCATATATCTCTTTGTCTGTATATTCTGTTCTCATCAGTGTTTGGGAAGCTACTTTGCAATTGTAATTTCTCAAGCTACCAGCTACTCCTGATTTAAAATAGCTCTTTTCATACACTGAAGACACTTAGGTGGGTTTTTATTCCACTGAAGGAAAAGCGACTGTCGCATTTTCATTTGTGATGTTAATTTATTGCACAAAATGTACATGCAAAAAAAAAAAGGCTTGCACAGGGCATGCTATAACAAAGACATTTTGTTTTTCTATTTGTAAATCACTCTAATCATGAAGCTATTAACATTACTTAACTCTAAAACAACAATCACTAAAAAAGCGACAGATACAGAGAGGGCTCACTCCACTACCCTCAGCTATATCTGGAAATATGTTTCTGGAAATATCTNAATGTACAATAATGCTAGTCATCACTGCTTGTTATATATTATATTAGCTGATGCTAGCTGTTAAATACCTCAGGTTAAACATATCATAGCTTAAATACCTGATGTCAGCTGGCAAGCTCTGTCACACCAGTTAGCTTCTTTGATAATTCACTGTTTTGTGACATTAATTCAAGAGAAAATACTCTATACTGTATACAGTGGATACAAAATAGTCCCCTGTTAAGGCTTTTATGGTGTAAAAAAAAAAGAAACCAAGATAGATCATGTCATATCTTTTCCACCTTTAAAGTGGATTTACAAATAATACAAATAATACAAAGACATTCTATATAATTATGTGCTTCCAACTTTGTGGCAACAGTATGGGAAAAAACATACATGGGTGTGATGGTCAGGTGTCCACGAACCTTTGGCTATATAGTGTATTTCAAACAAAGAAAGCTCTTAAAGAAGAGCTATTTCAGACATTTGACCTTGCTGTGATCTTGACCATGTTTCACTCAGTTCAGTAGATTTGCAATGCTGGTTACAATGATAATACCAAAGAAATCCTACAAACATCCAACCACTCGTTTTTGAGATGCTAAGCTAAAGAGATTCTCAAACAGATGGAAGGCCCAGTAGTGGAGGCATACAATTATACAATAATTAATTAATTAATACTTTATTAAAGCACAATTTTACTTGTAATACAGCACTCAGTAACATTATACACACATGAGGTGAGGCAAGCTCTATGAAATGTAAGCACACACAAAGCAGCAGAAAGCACCAGCATATCTGGGCATGTTTCAACTCACAAATGTCTTCACCAACATCTTCAACCTCTCTCTGCACTGTTGCCCCATGCCCAAGTGATCAGGGGAAACAAGCTTAAATGACTATAAGCACTCACACCAATCATCAAGTGACTGGAGAGACTAGCCATGTCCTACATAAAGAGCATTGTTCCACCCACCCTCAACACTCACCAGTTTGCCTAACGGGTGAACAGACATACAAATGACACCATTGCTATCCACACCATGCTGGATCAAAACTCATATGCCAGGATGCTCTTTGTTGACTACAGCTCTGCTTTTAACACTGTAATCCCTGGCAATAACTGCACAACCTGGGCCACAGTGTAACAACCTGTAACTGGATCAATCTCGTTCAACATACATCCTCAGTCCTGATCCTAAACACCAGAGCACCCCAGCCCTGTGAGCTGAGCCCCCTTTTTTACACCCTCAAATTTCATGATGGGCCGTTAACACCATCCTCAATCTCTCAAAACAGTGCAGAACCTTGCAGCCTGGTGCAGCAACAACTACAACAATTTGATTCTCAACACCAAAAAAAAACCAAGGAGTTAATGATACATCATTGAGGACCTGTCTTGGGGTGTGAACATGTCCGCAATCACTGGCAGAGCTCAGCAATGGCTATCCCCTCAGGTGTAAATAAGATGCCTATCCCCTCAGGTGTTGGTCCATTTCTACTGCTATATCATTGAAAGCATCTACACTTCGTGCTGTCTAAGAAGACCGTTCAGCATTATCAGGGACACTATGTTCTCCAGTCATCACTTCTTCAATCTCCACCAATCAGGTAGTAGGATCAGGACAAAGGCTGCTTGCACATCCAGGCTCAGGAGTCCCAAGGCATTCACCGTCACAAACTGTCTTGGACCAGTCAAGAGTACCTCTCAATGATGGGTCAGGTCACTCATGGACACTAACAACTGAGTGCTGCAGCGACTACAGGGCATGAAAATAATATGAATATGCAACATTCAGGCTCAGCAGGGTGAATAATTTTCAGTGAGTGGAATTAATGTTCCAGTGCCTGGAATCAGTGAAAAGACTGTTCTTGGAATCAATTTCAACGTTAACCGAAATCAGGGTGGCGACTTGATGACACACAAGATGTTAAAAATATATTGTTATTCTAAGAAAATTAAACAATGTAGCATTTATCAACAAAAAAGTTGATAAAGTTGGTATTAACTACTTACAAGCTAATCGATTTAAATAGCTTTGTTACTGCCCAACACTGCAGAATATACATACATACATACTTCTAAGCTAATCATTCATTTGAGACCACGTTCAGCCATTTTTACCCCGTCGATTTCTCATACAAACTACTGACATTTTGGTCAAAGTAGCACTATATAATATTTCTGACAGGGCAAGAAAGATCAATGACCATAAATGTACTATACAGCTAGAAAACCAGATAAGCTCACTACATGGCCATTAATAATTGTGGTTCAACCAGGGACATTGTGGTTCCACCATTTCCCACAAATGAATAATTACAAATCAAAATATTACTCACATGAAAACACAAGTTATGTCTTGAGGCCAGTAATGTCGTGTAATGTAAAGAGTTTCCACAAAGAGTACGTTTCCGTACTTTAGAGGACGTCATACTGTTTTCTCTGTTGTCACATGCTCAAGATCAAATGTGTTTTCATTCTAAATGGAGTGATGTAGTATGCCACAGTGTGTTTCAAAACACAGTCCTAATAATCAGTAATGAAATTCTTTGCCAACTCTTTTTATTATCACATTTTATTGATATTGTCAATTGGTTGTTGCAGCCCTATATACAACAGTTTGCACATAGCAGTTTGTGTGATTCAAAAATAATATTCAGCTACACCACTTGCTGAAAAAGTAGTCAGATACTGTAAAAACTACATTATTTTGAAAACAGCTTAGCTACTGCTATGCCAATAAAATGAATGTAGTTGAGCTAGTAGCATCACTACTTATAGCTAACTACTCCTAAAACATTGATTCTCATACAGATACAGTGCAGTGCTCTGGTCATGTGACTTCATGTTAAGTACAGACTTTTTTTTTAACAATTAAAAAAACAAACCCAAATAGAATATAGGCAACCTCTTAAAAGATTAAAATAAACACATATGCACAACAGTTCAAATTCTCCACATTTACAGTAATTGATAATAATAGCTTTTCGAGCTCAGTGGGTGAGAGGTTGGACTATTGATCTGAAGGTTGTGAGTTCAAATCCCAGCACCACCAAGCTGCCACTGCTTGAGCACGGCTCGTAACTCTCAACTGCTCACTTGTATAAATGAGATAAATGTAAGTTGTTCTGGATAAGGGTGTCTGTCAAATGCTATAAATGTAAAGTCTTTAACCTTATATGAGGCTGCATACATGTAATATCCCTTTGTTTCCTCAAGATGAACACAAAATTACAAATATATATTTTTTTATTTTAGAGAAGAATTTAAAATACCATTAAGTACAATCAGTGTGATAACGAAATGCTATTTTGCCAGGAAAAGGACATATGAGCATAATACAGTGAGGAGGGTCAGGGAAGCAAATAAAGCCCTCAAAAATAACAGTTTCAGAATAGTTTAGTACATTCTTGGAGTTGAAGTTTTAGAAATCAACCATCAGATAGCGCACCTGTAACAGTAGCTGTTTTTGGAGAGTTGTAATTTTCTTCGGAGTGAACTCTCGTTGTCTGTTTTATGTCGTGGACCTAGACGCACAACACCAGTCTACTGTTTTTTACTTAAACTTTTCCATTATACCAACATGTTTGGCAAAAAGATGGGGCTATATGCAAGCAAAAGCCTTCCAAACCCACTGGAAAATCTGGTGGTGGGTAATTAAATATTTGGATCTGTTTTAGGGGCTTTGGAGAAGATTGATGGCATCAAGTACAAAGCCTAAAACCTGGTTGCCTCTGCCCAGAGGTTAAGACTAGGCTTGTAACCATATAGAAAATACATTATTCAGATATCTGTTCCAAGCTAATACAAATACAGATACAAATAGGAGGCACACAAAGGGTTTATTTATTTATTTTCCTTTTTTTTTTTTTTTTTTTTTTTAGAACACCTGCTTGAAAGGTTCACTGGGCATCTGAATAAGAGGTAAAGTAGACTAGAGGTGATCTGACTAGAGGTGTGCATCGGGACTGGGAATGACACAGTACACCACAAAAAAAAATCACTCAAGTATATGGTTTTCACTTTCATACGGGTGCAATTGCAAGCTCTCATGACAAACAAAGCCCACATTCATGAATGTGTGGTGATGCGTGCACAGCATCCTTAGTAACTGCTTCGTCCGGGTTGCTGTGGTTTAAATCAAGCTACTAACCGGTTTTTATACACCTGTGGACTTGTAGTGTGGGTATATACCCGGAAGGGGTTTGACAACCTTACCCTACGAATTTAAAACGCATACACCAATCAGCCATAACATTAAAACCACTGACAGGTGAAGTGAATAATATTGAAAAGCCAGTTCTCAAAGTTGATGTGTTGGAAGCAGGAAAAATTGACAAGCGTAAGGATCTGAGCAACTCTGAAAAGGGCCAAATTGTGATGGCTACACGACTGGGTCAGAGCATCTCCAAAACAGCAGGTCTTGTGGGGTGTTCCGAGGATGCAGTGTTTAGTACCTACTAAAAGTAATCCAAGGAAGGGCATCCGGTGAATCGGTAACTGGTCCAATCCCACAGAAGACCTACTGTAGCACAAATTGTTGCAGTTAATGTTGGATATGCTAGAAAGGTGTCAGAACATACAGTGCATTGCAGACAAGTCAGGCACCAGACAGGGCAATATTCTGCTGGGAAACCTTGGTATTGCTGGGAAATCCTGGTATTCATGTGGATGTTACTTTTTTACATGTGCCACCTGCCTAAACACTGTTGCAGACCAAGTACACACCTTCATGGCAGCGGTATTCTCTAATGGAAGTATTCTCTCTTTCAGCATCATAAGGCACAACGCTACACTGCAAACATTGAGGAATGGTTTGAGAAACATGAGTTTCATGGTGTTGAATTGGCCTCCAAATTCCTCAGATCTCAATCTGATTGAACAAACAAGTCTGATCCATGGAGGCCCCACCTTGCAACTTACAGGACAGGATCTGCTGCTAACGTCTTGGCGCCAGACATATCACAGCACACCTTCAGAAGTCTTGTGGAGTCCATGCCTCAGTGGGTCAGAGCTGTTTTGGCAGCACAAGGGGGACCAACTCAATATTAGGCAGGTGGTTTTAATGTTATGGCTGATAGGAGTATAAGTGTCAGGTGTCCACATTTTCTAATGTCTAATATTTTATAGGTCCCCATTGTGCTGACAAAACAGCTCTGACCCATGGCATGGACTCCACAAGACTTCTGAAGGTGTGCTGTGATATCTGGCACTAAGATATTAGCAACAAATCCTTTAAGTCCTATACTTTTGAGGTGGGGCCTCCATGGATCAATCTTGTTTGTCCAGCACATCCCACAGATACTCGATTGGATTGGTGCCAAATATCACAGCACACCTTCAGAGGTCTTTTGGAGTCCATGCCTCGACGGGTCAGAGCTGTTTTGGTGGCACAAGTGGGACCTAAACAGTATTAGGTTTTAATGTTATGGCTGATCGATGTATAAGTGCCAGGTATCCACAAACCCTTGGCCATATAGTGTATTTTGGGAAGTACAACCAACTAAAGTCATTACAAACTAGCATAGGCTGGTACAAAAAAATCATCATGACACAAGCAGGACAATAAATACATATAAATAAATAAATAAATAAATAAATAAATAAATAAGTGCACATCTCTAGTTGAAACCAAATGTGAACTGGAGTGATATAGTAGAGGTTGAGGTCCAGTGTTTTCCAGCATTTCTGGAGGCATAGTGGTAGGTTTCATATTTAATTTAATTGGTTTCAGTTTAGGGCAAATCTGAATATGGATACAGATAGTGTCATCGCATTCCCTTAATTTGGTCATACCGTAAATGGTTCTTTCGAAATCAAGGCACAGATAGTTACAGGAAGACAAACTTGATGACNAAAAGGAAGTCCACATGCACAAAACTAATAATATAAAGGAGCTTGAAATGTTATACAGGAACAACAGTAGTGTTTCCAACCTATGCACAGGCTCAGAAGCTCATGCTCTTGAGAAGAGACTTCACCAAATATTAATTATCAGACAGGTAAGTGCAGTTTAGTGTAGCATTTAATACCCTAGATTATAATATTCTCTTTTTTTGGGCAGCTATTTGTTTTGCAGAAAATTGCACTACTTAAGAAAGATTTTGATATTTTGCTCATTTTAATGAAGGGTGGCAATTAATTTTGGAGTTATTTTATCTAAGAATGAATAATTCGATTTCTCTTATGTAATATTGTACATTACGTATAAAGCCTGAAGTTAGAAATTAGATTGTTCCTAGTGCACAAACGTTCTTCTGCTACATGTACCTTAGTGGCTGGATGGGTCATAGAATAACATCAGGTTGCCAAAGAAACAAACGATAGTGTGGTGTGGTGGGGTGTTACAGACGAAAATGCAATTGCCCCATCACCTGCTGCTTCATGTTTAAATCAATCTTTTCCTAAGATGAATGCTGATCTTTGTATGATATAGCAATAAATGATCTCCCCATGCTGTCATGCCTTTTATTTCTTCAGTTATAACTCTTAATAGAATAATGTTACATGCAGTGGCAAAACCCATTATGAAGGAGAGAGAGCGGTGTAGAGCATGTTTATAGCGATGACTCACATAGAAGTATTAGCGTCTGTATCTTGTGTACGTCAGAGACGCCAGCTCAACCAATTCTCCTCCATTTAGACAAAAATAGAGAACCTTGTAATAAGCAACTGTCTGCGAAAGCACTTAGCAAACTTACTGGCACAGTGAAAGCAGAGAAACATTAATTTTAAGTAAACAATACCCTGTTAAGAATGATGCGTTACTGTTGAGAACAAGTAAGACCCACCTGTATAGGTCTAATTAGTATTAATATTTACAGACCACCAGGTCCCTATTCTGAATTTCTACAGGAATTTGCAGACTTCCTCTCAAGTCTAGTTGTTTCAACAGAAATCCAAGATAGCAGTGTTTTATTTTAGACTCAGTAGTGGCCTGTCTGAATATAACAGGACCCACTCATTACCATTGGACTGATTGTCATGAATATGGGGAAAAAGTCACACTACCCCAGTCTGAAATGATATCTGATCACTATCTCAATAAATTTAATATGTATCTTATAATAATACATTACATGCAATTCACCTCGCTACTGCCTAAAAACAGTAATGCCAGCTACTATACCCAGCTTTATGGGAAAAAAATTGGTTCATCCTCTGATACCACAGAACTTGACTGAGTGACTGAATGCTTAGAGCCAATCTGCTGCACTCTAGATAATTGGCCCTTCAAAAAATAATTAGGCTGAAAAAACTAGTAGCCTATTACAATGATCACACTCACACATTATAAAAGGCCATTTGAAAGTTTGAATATAAATGACATCAAAACAAACTGGTAGTCATCCAAATTGCATGGAAGGAGTCTTCTTAATTCTGGAAAGGTTTTATTGTTGCTAGACCACCATGTCTCTCCACCCTAAAAGAAGTTACCAAAAATAATCCTATTATTTATATTTATTCCTATTTATATATTTAATATAGATAGTTTCAATTAATCTTTATTCTGGTAGTGACTTCGTGTGACTTTAAGTTGTCACACATTATAGCTACTGAACGATGGGCTGATGCTGCAGCTGAAGCAAGTTATGTGGTGAGTGAGATGATCGCTGAAGCAGGAAAGCCATTCGCTGAAGAGCAGTTTATGAAGGACTGTATGTTGAATGTCGCCTTTTTGGAAGCACATATCTGTGTGAGAAACTTTGAACTTCAGTAAATGCAAGTTCTCCAGGTCCGAATCACTACGAGTAGAACTTCGACATGAGTCCCAAAGTTGACACTTGAGGTAGTGGGCAAACGTGGCAAGTTGTGTGAGCAGAAGAGTTGCCAAGTGTCAGGCAAGAAATACAATAGTTTGCAAATGTATTCAGGGATCGCATTTGTTCAGTGTAAGGTTGTTAGTTCAGGAGTTAAATATTTAAAATAAAGTAGGTAACTCTTAAAAATTAAATATATATATTTAATTTGGAATCTGTCTGATTGTCTGATTCTGTGAACAGGTGTCTTTCATACAGGTGATTAGTTAGAACAGGTGTCTTCA
>CM074956.1:2878576-2893940 GCA_037577455.1 Pangasius macronema
AGTTGAAGCTGTAATAGCTGCAAAAGGTGGACCGACATCATATTGAACCCTATGGGTTAGGAATGGGATGGCACTTACGTTCATATGTGAGTCAAGGCAGGTGACCGTATACTTTTGTTTTTTTGTGTGTATATATATATATAATATATATAATATACACAAACCGATCAGGTGGTATGTGTCAAAATAGTATCCACATGAATGCCAGGACCCAAAGTTTCCCAGCAGAACATCCCAGAGCATCGCACTGCCTCCACCAGCTTGCGTTCTTCCCATAGTGCATACTGGTGCCATCTCTTCCCCAGGTAAACGATGCACACGGACCTGGCCTTCCACATGACATAAAAGAAAAAAATGATTTATCGGACCGGCCCCCTTCTTCCATTGCTCCGTGGTCCAGTTCTGTTCACCTGTCCATTGTAGGTGCTTTTGGCAGTGGACAGAGTTCAGCATGGGCACTCTGACCAGTCTGTGGCTACAGACCCCCATATGCAGCAAGCTGCGATGCACTGTGTGTCCTGACACCTTTCTGTGATAGCCAGCTTTAACTTTTCAGCGATTTGTGCTACAGTAGCTCTTCTGTGGGTTCAGACCAGACGGACTAGCCTTCGCTCCCCACGCACATCAGTGAGCCTTGGGCGCCCATGACCCTGTCGCTAGTTCACCGGTTGTTCTTCCTTGGACCTCTTTTGGTAGGTACTAACCACTGCATACCAGGAACACCCCACAAGGCCTGCTGTTTTAAAGATGCTCTGACCCAGTCATCTAGCCATCACATTTTGGTCGTTGTCAAAGCATTTCGTTATTCCTTCAACATCAACTTCAAGAACGGACTGGTCACTTGGTCATATCCTGTCACAATTATTGCAAATGAAGTGTTTCTGTTGCTTCTAATGCGTAGTGGAGTATAAGCTGTTCAATAAAATAACATCTGGCTACAGTACTTGTGCTGGGTTGCAGCTGAGCGTCTCCTTCCACACTCATCCAAGCCACTCCCACCCCGTTTTTGTGTCTTTTATTGAGAATGGACCATTCAGTACAGTTTTTGTTTTCAAAACTATTACCCTGACCATAAGCAACTTTGGTGGAAAATGGTTGAAATTTATGACTCCTTTAGTTTTATTTAGACATATTAGGAACAGGACTATGTTGGGCTGATGTTCCACACTTGCATCTACATAGCTAACTCATTGCAGAGGAGAAATGAGGTCTGACCACAATCCATACATAATCAAGTTGACAAGATTGCATTTAAAATCCCATTTATATTTAACATTTGTTACCACGGTGGTGCAGTGAGTAGCATTTCCACATCACAGCTCCAGGGTTCTCGATTTGATCCGTTGATGATCTGTTAGGTGGATTGGCTATAATAAGTTGCCCTTAGGTTTAAATGAGTATGTGGATATGTGTGTGTTCATGGTACCCTGGGGTTATGTCTAGGGTGTATTCCTGCCTCATCTCTCAGGGATAAGCTTCAGATCTTCCATTGACCTGACCAGGATAAAGGGGTTAGTGAAGATGACTGAATGATGAACAAACTGTTGCATGTGTAATGTGCAATAATGTCTTTTAATGGTCTATATTCAGTGAGTAACCACACTGCAAAGCAAGGTATATTTGGGACCTTGATATGTATATTAATGGAAAATGATTATTTGAATGTCAGTGTTGTCAGCTTTTGGGTTCCACATAAGACTTACAGACTTACTTTATTTATTTATTTATTTAATAAATAAATTAAAAGAGCACTAAGTCAGCATTTTGTTGAGGTTGTCCTAGGTTTTTTAGGCCTAGTCCACACGAACATGGGTAAATTTGGTAAACACATCTGTTTTGCCTTTCCATACACACTAGTGGGTAAATATGAAAACACAGTTTAAAAAAGTTGAAAAATCAGCAAGTCCAAGATGGTGGAAATAATTGTCGTGATGATGTATGTATTAGGCATTTTAATTCCTTGTTTGACTGCTTTGTATAGTATATAAGTGACGCTGGTGCATGCACGAAAGCAGGCTTTTTTTTTCTCTTGTTGTCAAAATAAACAAAAATGATGGAAAAGACATAAAGACCATGGGTCACACACCTACTGTGCATGTCCAGCATGATGTGTGCTATTGTTTTCACGGTTGTTTGTAGACAGAAAGCTGAACAAAATGAGCGTCGCCAAAACATATCAACAGTGTTTTCAAATGACCTGTGTTTGTGTGGAATAGGTCTTAGTTTCATCGGTTATATTAGAAATGAGGCCATCTTCATGAGCTGTATTTTCAGTAATGTGGAGTGGGGCAGACAAAGGAGTTGTAAAGTAAAGGTCTTTCGGCATACGCTTAAAAAAGTAGACTCAACAAGAGTCAAGGAAATGTTTCCAACAATGTTAATGCCTAGTGGTGTGAGCCGGTGCGTTCAGTTGTGCCTGTAAAATACAGTATTTTTTTCGCTTTCCTGAAATTAAAAAGCTGTAAAGCCCCGAAAACATCAGTGTGAGAAACATCAGTGGTTGGAATAGGTTTCTGTATTTATGTCTTTTCGTATTTATGTTTTCTCCAGAAGACTTGAAGGCTGAATCTTTTTTGATCTTCAGTTATGTTCTTCTCCACCTTTTGACTTTTGTAACCATGTAGGCAATAAGGCAATTATTGTATACTTTACAGATTCCAGTAGTGATGGGCACAATAATTGATTTCCATCACTAAAAGTTTTTAATAGGTAATAAAACAAAAAAAAATAATTTAAAATCTACAGGCAAGGTGGAGCTAAGCAAGCATCAGGGCATGGTTATGATTTTACATATAAATTTCAGTGCAATAGCGGGTCGTAGTGCCAAGGTATGTAAAACACTATGTAGTGCTTATATCAACACTGACAACGTGTTATATGAGAACAGTTTGACCAATACCATACCAATTTTCTTAATGACATGGCACGATGTTTGTGAAATACAGCATTATATATCTAAATTCAAAATAGCCGACATAGGCCACAATGGCCGCAAAATTTCATATAATTTGGCTCAGTATGCCCCACAGAATCTAAAGAGACTAGTTATGGGATTTTAGGAGAAATCATTCAGAAGTTATAAGCAAAAAATATTTGTTTGTTTTTTTTCTTTTTGTATCTTGTAAGCACTAGGAGGCCCTGTTCTGAAACTGTTCAGGTACCCTCAAGTCATGATGGCTGTAACATACTAAGTTTGATCTGAATATGCTAGAGATATGGAGATAGCCTCATGTTCATTTTCGTCATCATCGAATTCGTTTGCACATTATTTGAGAATAGTTTGACTAATCAACTTGAATTTGAGAACTCTTTGTCAGCATGGTCTGAAGATGATCTGATTCGATTTTTGTCAAAATCAGACATATGGTCTAGGAGGAGTTTGAAAAAAAAAAAAAAGGTTTTCAGAAAATTCAAAATGGTGGAAAAATTTGGATGGAAGAATGCATTCGACTCGGGCTGAGCCAAGGAATCAGAGGAATTTTGTTTCTAGCCCTTATGGTTCAAAACTTATTAGCATAAGCATGAGTGCAAATTTGAGCTGTTGATGGTGCTAGAGGGGTTTGAGATAGCAACTTCAAAGCTCCCTATCTGTATGCCAAATTTCATAACTTTCCTTTGTATGGTTCTATGGGCTCCCATAGACTCAGAATAATAGTAACGCTAACAAAACCGGGTACATGAAGAATAAGTCCAAGCTTTATGGAATATTATTACAAAAATTATTCAGTTAAGTGTAAAATCTGTAACAGTGTTTTATGCTGGCAAGGTGGAAACATTTTAAAACCAAAAGACAGTAAACTGTGAGCAGCAACAACTGTTCTATGCTACTCTTTCAGTGAAATGCTGTGGGGTGTGACTTTAAACGTTGACCCACGACAGCACACACAGGACCCTGTGTTCACACCAGCAAACGAAAAGTTGCTTGTGTCTCTTGTGGGTGTGCAATTCCAGTGATTAAACAGCTAACTGGCTAAATAGTTAAGCACAAATTTGTGTTTAAATTATTGGTTGTTTGTTTTACATGTTACTAGGCTTGAGATGATTGATAATAGTATCGGAACGACTGATAGATTCCAATTTTCATGATGGTTATCAAGTTGATGCTTTAGCTGTCGGTCAGGAAATGTGTCTGCAGCTTTAAGACTGGCAAAAATAAACTGTGTTGTTTCTCATAATATGTTTCCTTTATACCTAGAAGTTAAATTTTTTATTTTCAGAAACATTTAAACTTTTTTTATTTAGCCATTATATGACTACCGGAAAGTACCATTTCCTTTTTAAGTATTTACTAGTTCAGGGAAGTTGGCTCTGTTCTCTCTGACAATAACGATAAAAAGGTTTTGGTTTTAAAATAAAAAGGTTTTGGTTTTAAAACGATAAAAAGAGCATGTTTAAATTCTCCTTATTTCACACTCGGAGAGTAATGTGGAAACTCTGATGGTGGATTATGGATTTTAGTTTTATGGTTTGTTAATTCATGTGCATTTTTAAAATTTTTAAAGAAGACTTGACTTCTCAGTATTGTTTGAATTCAGTATTTTCGGATGATCTTGGCACTCCGGTGGTTCTAAAAGCACAGTATGGATTAATTGGGAAGGTCTGTATTTGAGAAAAGGTGTCTTTGGCATCAGCAGTATCATGTTTAGGTTTGCGATTTGTAGCCATGTGTCATTAGGTTTTTATGGGGGACCTGTTGCCGTGACACCTCACTGCCATGGTTACCAACATTACTGTAAATTGACTGAGTGAAAATGAGTAAGAGGAAGGACACAGAAATAGCAGGAGAGAAAAATAAATGTATCGACTGCCCCTGGACGCTGTGCTAATGAACCCATGACTGGCTAGTCATGTGTAATGTGTAGATTCAAACAGGACATGGGCATGGACTGGGCTGAGCTGCTGTTAATGAAAGGTCTTCTTAAATAAACTATGACCATTAATATTGTTCGTCTGTGTGGGATTGTATGGATGATATTTTATGGTTGATAAGTCTGAGTAAACACACCGATCAGCCATAGCATTAAAAACCAGTGACAGGTGAAGTGAATAACAATAATTATCTCATTACATTGGCACAAGGGGTCAAGGGGTGGGATATATTCGGCAGCAAGTGAACAGTCAGTTCTTGAAGTTGATGTGTTGGAAGCAAGAAAAATGGGCAAGTGTAAGGATCTGAGCGACTTTCACAAGGGCCAAATTATGATGACTAGACGACTGGGTCAGAGCATCTCCAAAACAGCAGGTCTTGTGGGGTGTTCCTGGTATGCAGTGGTTAGCATCTACCAAAAGTGGTCCAAGGAAGGACAAGCAATGAACTGACGACAGGGTCACAGGTGCCACAGGTCTTGTGGAGTCCAGGCCTCAACAGGTCACAGCTGTTTTAGTGGCACAAGGGGGACCTACACAATATTAATCTGGTGATTTTAATGTTGTGTCTGGTCAGTGTATGTACTCGGCCACAGCAAGTAACCAAACGAAATAGAAGCAATTAGGGCTGGGCAATATTATCATAACATGATATCATAACACATTTTTCTGAGATATCACAGGTATCGTAATATTTTCTGATTTAATTTTTTTATACCAGTTACAAATTGATTGGAAGTTCCATTAAGGTCGGAACTTCAGTGTCCCCGGGTCAATCCTGAACTCAGGTTACTCTCCATATGGAGTTTCACTTGTTCTCCCTTGTGACCGCATGGGTTTCCTTTGGGTTCTCCAGTTTCCTCCCAGTTTCCAAAATGTGCATGTAGTTGGATTGATGACTGTAAATTGCCGCTCTGTGTGAGTCTGTGAATGTGTGCACATGGTGCCCTGCGATAGACTGGTGTCTCACCCAGAGTGTATGCCTGCCTCATGCCTAGCGTTCCTGGAATAAGCTACCTTAGATAGGAAATGTGTGATTGCCTGCATACTCAGGAAAAGCATCTTTATTATGGAAAATAAGATCATAATTTCTTAAAATACTCGATAGTCAGAGTCTGATCAATACTACTATACAGCCTTGGGCCTCAGTAGGCCAGATTTTCACTGTGCTCTTCCGCAGCATCTAAAGCCTTGTGACAGCCCATTCAAATCCTGCCAGGGATTCACACCTCCCCATGTCATGGCTCATCTCTTTATTAATGGCTCCACTATTAACTGTTCATCACTTTTTATGAGCAACTTGTGCTGCATCTATGCTGTTATACGGTCATTCTGCTGCCGGCAGTAATTCATCTCTAGTCCAGCTGCTTGCTATTTTTCATGTTTGTACGTACCCAGAGACTGATGTCAAGATATATAGGTCAGGTCCACTCTTACTGTAGGAGTTTCCAGATGGATTTATGGAGGAAGACAGTGAAGACGACCAAGGCTGTCTAAAAGGCTCTCCAGAGGCTCAGCAGACATTTTAAATCAGCAGAGATACGGGTGAACAATGAAGGCTCAACCCGTTTGGGCCAAAATAAATAAACATTTGTATGAATTTTATATTATTACATTTTTTTATTATATAATTTCTGTGGAAGTAACTTGAATGAGCAGACTGATGAACATTGTCACTAAAGTACTTTAGTTTAAAAAAAAAAAAAAAAAAAAGGATAATATACCTGGCAGACCACAGGTCTGGTGTGGACACAGAAATGTATTTCGCTGGACTGAACTGAGTTCTTGGAAGAAATGCTGTAGCAGAACTGATAAATGTACAAAGAAAACTGGTTATAGATCATTAATACAGAAGAACCCAGGCTATGAATTCAGGCTATGCTCATTACATTAGCGTACGAAACTGTTCCATAAACCTGCAACCAGAGAGTGCAGTAGCTAGCTCTATTTTAGCCACCAGTGTCTGTAAACACAACATTAACTAACTAAAAGTTGGTTTCTGTAGTTTTCCCTGATTGCTAGGTGCTAACCTTTAGCTATCAGACAGTAGTGAGCATTAAAAGTGTTCGTCAGTGTTCATTTACTTCTCCCACTGTGTAGCTAAGGTAAACTCGAGTATAAACTGGAGAATAATGTTACTTGGGGATTTTGTGTTCTTTGTACATGGAATCTGTGAGATTATGTAACTAGCATTTAAAGGTAACAAAAGGTAAATCAAAGAAAAATGTATGGTTGATCTGTGTCTGAATTCCATGTAGCAGTCTGATTGGCTCTCTGTGCTTCCCTGTATATAGAGAAGATAGAGGTTGATGCGTTTTAGATTGTGTATTCCTTGAATCTGGGTTAATGGGTTAATGTGAGTACAAGTTGAGGTTTATTACTGTGCCTAATATTTGTTGAACTGTGATGTCAAGCAGTTTATTCAGTATGGACACAAACAAGCTTTGCACAAGTCTGCTCTTCAAACCTTAAAAATTAAGTCTGATTGTTATTTTATTGCAAAGTGATCCCTGAAAGTAGGCGTTCAAACCAAATCCGGGCTTGTTGTGTGTATGGTGTAATTGTAGGTCAGTTCTCACACACACACAACCACCATCTCATGGTTCTGTCTGTAGTCCTGCAGTAGAAACGGGTCCGAAGCTAATCGATGCCCTCTTCCCTTATTACACTGCAGTGTTGCCTTTAGCTTTGCAGTTTCACTCTCTTCTCCTTTTCCCTCCATACAAACACACACACACACACACATTCTCTCACTCTCCTTACCTCATTGCCATTTTTTATGGACTATTTTCAACTTTCTCTCTCTCTTTCTTTTCTACCTCTCCTTTGTTCTATCATCCCTCTCTCCTCCCCTGACTTCGTTTATCACCCACATGCCTCCTACTTCGTCTGTGATGTAGAAATGCAGCATCTTATCGCTGATTGGGTGTTTGGTTGCCGCAGAAACTTGGAGCAGGAATTTGATAAGGAAAGAAACAAAATGCAGCTTCCGTTCGGTGTTATTAAATCGCCGAGTGATTCTCATTAAACCTCTAATAAATGTGTCGCTTGTATAAAGTATGCCTGTTCAGAGTCACCAGAAATAATCAAGATGTCTTACTTCCTGTAGAGGAAATTTGAGCATTTTAATACTGATTGATTAAATGTTGGTGTATGTAGGCACCAATGTGGAATTTATGGTATTGTCTATGATAAGATATATAGTAATCTATACATTAATTCAGTAAATGTTTTGAAGACCCCAGAAGGTGGTAAGAGACGCTCAACCTCCATTAACACTTAACACTCCAAAGTGAGGAGAGATTATTATAGATTCTCATACACATCCTTTTAGTTTTTTATTTTTAATAGGGTATTTTTTTTTTCAAGGTCATATTATCTAACCTATGACACAATGGCAAACATGTTTTTCATGCTGCTGAGTGAAGTTTTGCATCTGAAGAAACCAAACCATGTAAACGAACAATAAGCAAACAAAAAAAAAAACCCAGAGCGATTCTGCATCATCGTGAGGATGACGGACAGGTGGCATTAATTATGGCTTGTTTACCATTCAGCTGCATTTTTAGGGACCTTGATGTCCCTAGTCTGCACTGTTTATTTTTAATGAAATGTTTAGTACTACTGATGTTTTTTGTGGATTGATGCAGAATCATTAAATCATTCTTTTTGATGTGTATAAGCTACAGTCTTTTTAACACTAATGGACAAGGAGAGCAATGATATGGGGGAACTTGAATTTTCTATAGGTGGGGCTTCAGTTAAGATATCTATGAGATTTTAAATTTGATTAAATAATCTGATCTGAATAGGAGAATAGGAGATTGGAGAGATCTTTTGGTTTCACCCTCGGCGACCTGATCATTTTCAGCATGGTTCAGTCATGCAGGTGCACTCATTCTGTCATTTCTCATTCGCCAGCAGCAGCACGCCAGTTCCCTGAAGGCCTCGTTAAGGGCTTGTTAAATTTCTTCAGAACTGTTTCTGAGAGCCGACCGAGAATGAAAGCCTCGAGCTCTGATAGTCTTTTGGAACAATAAACTGCAGTGCTTCGACTGAGTTGATGTTACTATTTTTGCTGTGGCTTCATCTGAGGGACATTATACAGAATCACACCATCTAATCAGTTATCTGAAAGCATGATTCGTACCTTTTTTTTTTTAAAACTGTTTTCAAAGTTTGATTAAAGAGGAAAGTTTTTATACCTCTTCTCCAACTTGTCCCTGTTACGATCTTATTTTTTTTGGGACCTAAGTGTCATGTGCCTCAATAATGCAAAAATCTTTTTATCTTTATTATAGCTGCTTGTTGTAGGGTACGTTGTGATTTGATCATTAGTAGGTCAGACGCATGTCTTCTCTGACAGGTCCGTTAAACCCTGTCTATATTTTATCGCTTTGCATTTTAAGCTCAGACAATACTTGGGCTACATCCACATTAATCCGGACAAATTTGAAAACGCATTTTTCTCTCTACATGTTGGCCTTCCATCCACACTTAGATGGTGTTTTTGTCCAGCGAAAACTGAGCTTTTTGGAAACGCTGCATGTGGACTGAGAAGACGGAGATATTCAAAAACAGTGATGTATTTTTAGTTATGTGACAAAGTCATTCAAAACAAACAAGTTGTTTCAATTTGGATTTGGTGCGAGATGATGGGGGGGGGAAAAAGTCTCTGCTAATTGGTCAATAAAACAGTTTCAATATTTAGAAGCCACGTTGATTTAAAAGCAACCACACTTCCACCTTGCTATAGGGAATTTAAACTGAGATTGNGGAGGTGAGACAGTGGGTTCATACCAAAACTCTAAATAATACCTTATTGATCCCTCAGTCATACATCCTTCAGCTTGTGATTGATCAAAGTCTGCCATCTTTAAGGAAGTGGAATATTTAAAATGCACTCAATGAAGCTCCTAAATTAAAGAAAGGTGCTTTCTGCACAGGTAATTTTTATAGTGTAGTAATAATAATAATAATATTTTTTTTTTTTAGCAACAATGGCTCCAAAAAAATGGATAACAGTTGATTAAAATGTGTAAAGTGTGTAATCACACTTTCTGCAGATTCAGTATGCCTCATTATGTCAGCAATAAGTGAATTCACTTTAAAGTGATGGTTCATTGAACAAAGACCTCTCATTTGGCAAATATGTTAGTCTTTGATATTTCCTGTCCTTGCTTCCTCGGAGGGAGGAGGAGCTGAGCTGAGATGTGAGATAGTGAAACAAGGAAAGGAAACTGGAGAAGCGGAGGCAAAGAAATTTTACTGGGTTTTTACCAGGACAGTTGGGAGGGCAGCTCAGAGGCTTCAGCTTCTCTCTCTCTCTCTCTCTCTCTCTCTCTCTCTCTCTCTCTGTGTGTGTGTTTGGATCTGCTTTGTTGTCCATCTGACTGGATTTCTGGAGCTGGCTCTGTCTCTGTTTTTTTGGCCGTGTTCACTGAGTCAGTGCCTGGTGTTGTATTTTCGGTCCATTTTTTCATGGCTAACGTAGAAGGCCTTTTCTCATAGAGGCTGAAGTCGACCGGACCAACGACTACACACAAACCCACACACTCACACTTCTTATGTTAATGAACTCTTCATTTAGGGTTGGAATCTCAGGATATACACCTGAGAGCTCTTATTTGTGTGTGTGTGTGTGTGTGTGTGTGTGTGTGTGTGTGTGTGTGTGTAGGATCTTTAACCAATCATTAAACAGCACGCTGATCTGTCTTGGCCTTCCAGTTTCAGGGTACAGAGGTACAGATCAATACATCATCTAATACAACATTACACCAGCAGACCGAGAGAGACAGAGAGGGGGGGAAGAACACATAGAAGTAATCAGGCAGCTGGTATACCATGTTGCTAGCATGGCTAAGCCCCCTCTCTAAATAGACATCAATCGTCGTATTTGGTTTCAGCATAAGATTATTTGCTATTAACAAATGTCTTAAAATTGATTATTTTGGACTTTTGTGGAACAAGGCTCAACAGCACCACCAGCAATCGTATGATAAATACACAGAAAGGTATGAAGAAATGAGGCTGGGGCACATATCTTTTTAGCCAAGACTATAGATTATAGATACAGTCCATCAGTGACAGTCATGTCACATCATTACTCAGAGTGACCATCTGTTATCTCAAACAGCTGTCACTGGATGTAATAAAGGTCAAAATGGATAGAATTTGGAGGGGAAATGTAAATTAGGGCTGGACAGAGAGTGAGAGTGATGGTTTTCATGGACATGTCAGAATATTGCTTCCAGCCCTTTGTTTCACTGGGAAGAATAAAATGTACTTTTGAAGTGCTTTTCCACCAGAATTTGACTCAGTTTACACTGCCATATATAGTGCTGATCATTCCTTGGTAAGACGCGGCCATCACAGTGCTGCAGTAATCTCTAGTCTCAGGCTGATTCTGGTGAGAAAGCACACAAATGAAGCTCCACATTTTCTCTGCATGGTGCATGGGCAATCGGTCATGGGTCATGGGTAGCCATGAGGACATGACTGTGTGTGTGTGTGTGCGCGCACTCATTTTTTACCATGTATGTTTACTGATCTCACATTACTTCTTCAGGCCTTTCTCTCAGTGTTGCACTTCAAATTACTCAAAACAAGAAAATGCAAAGTCTATCTCTCTCTCTCTCTCTCTCTATCTGCCTCCCTCTCTTTCTGTCTGTCACTCTATGTCTGTCTGTCTATCTCGGTCTCTCCTTCTGTCTCTCTGTTTACCTCCAACACCATCACCCTGAGCACTGGAGCCCCACAAGGCTGTGTCCTGAGCCCCCTGCTCTCCTCTCTCTACACACACGACTGTGTGTCCTCTCACAACTCCTCTCACACAGTGGTTATGGGCCTCATCTCCAACAACAATGAAGCTGCGTACCTTGATGAGGTGGAGAAACTCATAGCTTGGTGCCAGACGAACGGTCTCTCTCTGAATGTCAGTAAAACCAAGGAGTTGGTCGTGAACTTCAGGAAGAGGCAGCAGCGGAACTACACCCCACTTAAGATTGGCAGGACTCCTGTGGAAAGAGTGTGCAGCTTCAGGTACCTTGGAGTACACATCTCTGAGGACCTGACCTGAACTCATCACATTCATGCTCAGGTGAGCAAAGCCAGACAATGGAGGAAATTCAGGGTCTCCCCACCGATCCTGAAAACTTTCTAACTGGCACCATAGAAAGTTTACTAACTCAGTGTGTCTCAGCGTGGTATGGTAACTGCTCAGCCCAGGACCGCAAAGCCCTGCAGAGAGTGGTGTGCTTAGCTAAGCGCATCTCTGGGTTTGCCCTCCTCAGTAAATGTCTGTTCAGCCTGCTGCAATCAGGCAGGCACTTCCGTAGTCTGATGGCTAAAACTGAGAGGCTCAGGAGGCGCTTCTTTCCTCGGGCTCAGACTCCTCAACACGGACATGTCCACCATACAGTCGCCTTAGGACTCCACAAGGACTCTACAGTCACTTGCACTCCACTGACACGCTGCACACTGCACTTTATATTGTAACTGCACTTAACATACTGCATATTTTGTACATCCATTTTTGCACATTCCCTGCATATGTTGTACATTCTTTTTGCATATTCTTTTAGATATATTTCATAGTTGTTATTTCTTATTCATTTCTGATTTTTAAATGTTAACTTTAATTTAGTATTTAATTCACAGTCTAAGCAGGATTAGGCCAGGTTTCCATTTCACTGCAAGTTATATACTGTATATAATTGTGTATGTGACAAATAAAACACTTGAATCTTGTCTATCTGCCTCTCTCTGTCTATCCATCTCTCTCTCTCTCTATCTCTCTCTCTCTCTCTTTCTGTTTCTCTGTCTGTTTGTCTCTCTGAGTGTTGAGCTTTCAGGGATGTTATTTCCACACGCTGGCGTATGATTTTCTGTAATATTGACTTCTGCTTTGTCAGTTTTTCTTTTTTAATATTTGGGCTTGTGAATTGGTTGACTGATTTTAGAATAAACGGTGTGATTCAGGGAGGATCCTAAAAACAAGTTTGTCTTGTACTTAATATAGCCTTGAATCAGAAAGCCTCTGTATCTGATCAGTGTGTTATATTTTCTCTGCTCTCACAGGCGAAGTCATGTATATGTCACATGTGTGGCGCTCATCTGAACCGGCTACACTCGTGTCTCCACTGCGTTTTCTTTGGCTGCTTCACAAAGAAGCACATCCACGAGCACGCCAAAACCAAGAGGCACAATTTAGGTGAGACATCACGTTAAAATACTGTATATGCAGATCGGAAAACACCAACAGACACAGATCACTGCACGCACACACACACACACTACAGAAACATTATTTTTCACTCATATGATGCAACAAATGTGGGGTCAAATCCCAGAGATGCAGCCATGCCACACTGACAAACCTCATGCAGAAAAAAACATTTCAGATGAAGTGCTCTTCTCAGATCAGACCTTTTTTAAGCTGGGATTGAGAGAGTTCTCTTTTCGCTCTCGAACCTCTAGTAGATCAGAGGCCTATAATTATCTCCTCTTCTTTAATGAGGTGGGACGGTCCTTTCCACCAAGAAACAAACAATACACATAAACAGATAAGATAAGAGGGTAATTGTATAGTGCTTGGGAGTGTGTGTCTGTGTNCTGTGTTTGTAGCTTTTGTGTAATTGGGCTGCTATATTAATGGGAAAACCTGGGCCATATTTTAAATGAGGTGAATGGACTTAAAGGTCCATGTCCCAATCATCCGCTGGACCGAGTGTGGCCTGGAGAGTTTGGAGAGACATCTTACTAGAAGTTTTCTTACTTAATTAATATACATGGATCCTGCAAATCATCTGTGCATCTGCAAATCACAGGTTTATATTAAGCACTTTGCTCAAATGTTATCATTCCTATAACAACTTAAACAGGGACTTGTATGGATATTTCTGTATGTAATGTGCGGAAGGAGTGTCCAGTGTCCAGCAGTTTTGCCAACACAGGAAAGTCTATAGGAAAGAGGACTTTTTAGGCAGTTTTATTATTATTATTTCTTGTTTAATAACTTCAGTTGAGAGGAAAAAAAATGCTGGTGTAATTGATAACAGGAAATAAGTTGTTTGACTCATGTTTAACAGTGTTAGAGAGCTAACTGCTGTGGTGTAAGAGGAATAAAACTCTTCAAAACATGCTGTTATTGGAGAATAATACACACACCAACTTGCTACAGAAGAGGCTGAACTGCAGTAAAATGGCAGTGAACATGCCCAAAGCACATTAAATCTTAACAGATGACGGCTAGAGCTTTCGAGACGTAACGTTAGCCGCTAGCACGCTTGAGCCAAACTCAACAGGAATAATTATCATAGCTGTGTTCCCCACCATCCCTCTGTGTCTGCTCTCCCCCTCTGGAGTTTAGCATTGAGTATTTAATTAGGTTAGCTGTGAGCAATGCATGTGTGCACAGCTCAGGAGGAAAAGGAAAACTGGGATTAGATTAAGTCATTTATTAGTCAGTAATTAATTAATTAATCAAGTCATCTTAATCAACGTGCTTAAAAAAAATCCCTGCTTCTTCAGAGTTCTGTCTTGTCACACTAAAGAAGGAGGAAGGCTTTCATTTGTTTTCTAGGTTGTTCATTATTTTTCCTTTCTATAGCTGTACAATCTGTGACTTTATTCGACTAACTGGAGACTCGTTTCTGATCTCAGCATGCTTTAGCACTTTCTCCTACTTGGGTTTCCATGGCTACCTCAAGGCCTGCTATGATGTTGGTTTATTCTGGTCGTTTGTGTGTGGGGTGAGAAATCCTCACCTTCTCTTACACATGCGCATGCGCACACACACACACACACACACACACACACACACACACACACACACACACACACACACACACACACACCCTGAAATTTCTCTCAGCATTTAAAGGTGCAGCATGACCACTCGGGCAGTGGGGAGGAGGTGGGTGTTGTGTGTTAGTTCCCTTCCTTTCAGTAGGAAGAGTCTGTCCATTAACTCCACTCACTGATGTTCTAAGGCCAGAGTGTTATTTTACTGCGGTGCATATTCACAGACCAGAGAAGACATGAAGACTAATTTGTATGAACACATTAAATAAGGAATAAAACACTTGGGCATGGGCAAAAATCAGTGACGTGTGGTGTGAAGAGGCCCGAAACAAAGCGGAGGTACCATTACAACCCCACAGCTGATTATTTTCCTGTAACACTACACCTTTTGTACAGCTGTACAGCCGGTTTTATCACAATGACAATTTTTAAATTATTAAAGGATGCATTTTGTCTTTTATCATATTATTATAATTTATAGTTACATTTATAAATGTCTGCAAAACAGGTTAGCTCCTGTTTTCACTTAAATCGTTCCTTACCGCCGCTCCAGCCTGCCTTTTTTTTTAATATATATATATATAAAGTTAATAAGACAACAAATGCAGCTTTTCATGTTACCAGAAAGTGCAAAGTCCTCTGTTTTGAGAAAGCTTAGTGAAAGTTAAAACTGACACTAGAGGCCTGTTCCAAA
>CM074956.1:2926546-2940184 GCA_037577455.1 Pangasius macronema
AGCTGCCAGGCAGGAGGTGAAGAGGAAGGCCAAAGAGGAGGTATATGGAGGTAATAAATGAGGATATGAAGCTAGTGAGTGAAGAAGCATTTCTGCATTAAACCTTTCTACATAGATAGTAAGATGTAAGTCAATTTAAATATTTTAGTAGTCAAAATAATAGGAATACTGTTGGGCCCATGAATATTTGTACAGTGACACAATTTTTGTAATTTTGCCAAGTCAGTCACCTGACCTCAACCCAGTTGAGCATGCTTTTCACTTACTGAAGACAAAACTGAAGGCAGAAAGACCCATACACAAGCAGCAACTGAAGGCGGTAGCAGTAAAGCCCTGGCAAAGAATCTCAGGGGAAGGAACTCAGCATTTGGTGATGTCCATGGGTTCCAGACATGGAACACCCTCTGAGTCAGGGTTTAAGAAACTCTTTACAAGATGGCTTTCACCTAGCTTATACTGTGATGTGCTACTTTTTGTTTTAAATGGTTTACTCACTTTATTGTTTTTTTTTTGTTTTGTTCAGCGCAATGTCACAACTGTCTAGAATAATGCTATATCAATCAATTTTACTTACTTTTTACTTACAGACTTCAGGCAGTCATTGATTGCAGAGTATTTGCATCAATGTATTAAAAATAATCTTCATATTTATGATTATGTTAGTTTGTTCAATTATTTTTGAGTCTGTGAAATGGAGGCACTCTGTAAAAATGGCTGAAATTGGGTGCCTTATGAACAAACATAAGGATCTGAACGACTTTGACAACGGCCAAATTGTGATGGCTAGACAGCTGGGTCAGAGCATCTCCAAAACAGCAGGTCTTGTGGGGGTGTTCCTCGTATGCAGTGGTCAGTTACCTACCAAAAGTGGTCAAGGACAAGCGTTGAACTGGCAACAGGTCCATGGGTGCCAAGGCTCACTGATGCGTGTGGGAAGCGAAGGCTAGCCCGTCTGGTCCGATACCACAGAAGAGCTACTGTAGCACAAATTGCTGAAAAGTTAAAACTGACAAACCAACAAAATTAAAGTGATAAACAGATGTAATTAAGAAAAATAAGTAACAAAGTACAGGACAAGGAAAACACTGATCAGGGGCAGCTACCAAGGTAACTTTCTGACAACAATCTGCTGCATTCTGCATGTCTGGGTAAGAGTAGGGTGGCATGATGAAGAAATTTTTCAAAACAAACCAACAAACAAAAACAAAACAAAAAAATGTTTTGAGTTTTTGGTAATCATTCAAAAAAGAAATGATTCAGATTTGTTTAAATGATAAATAATATGAAAACGGTTGTCCCTTTCTGATGAATATGCATTGCTGACAAAAGGTCAGAGCTCAGACCCTTAGGATCTATAAATAATTGACAGTGCACTTAATATTTAAGTATGTAAATGTTCACTGATTAGAGCAAAAACGCTGGTAGGATAAGAGTTCATTCCAATTTTTTTTTTTTTTTACACAATTGCAAATTCCATACACCTTTAAGCAGTTAATATTTTAAGATGAAGGAATTACAGTAGGCCACCATGTGGATGAAACCTGGATCTAGCCCATTTATCTACACACATTTGGATTATTAAAAAAATAGAAAAAGTAGACATGGGGATCAGTGAGTTTACTCCATATGCGCGCAAAATTTAAAGAAATTGTACATTTTATCACCAGATGATTGTCCTCTCATTCAGGGGTTGTCCAGCATGCAGGACCGCTCTGTAGTTTTTTTGTGAATCACGTTTTTACGTAAGGTGTTTTGGCAGTGAACTGTAGGTGGCAGCAACACTCCGTGCGCATCCAAACCCGCCATAAACCGTAGAAGAAGAACACTAACCTTTCGGAGTCCGAAATCAAATTCTTTGCTCACTATTCACTACACTGAAGAATCACAAGCACTATATAGCGCACATTCAACGCCAGCAGCCATATTTTGTGACACGAACCAACACCACCATATATTTTGTAATATTTGGACATTTTTGTAGCTGTGTAGTGCTTTATAGTGGCTGTTCCCGCCGTCTTGTTTCGTTGTACCCCTGGCGCCCTAGGTAGTGAGTGTAGTGTGGTTTGTAATGCACCCTTTTCTCAAGCGCGCGGTAAATTTTGCTGCGTTTGTGCTGCTGGTTTTGTAAAAGCAACAGGAAAGGCCTTCATCCAAAGTTAGATCATTGTTTTGTGGGTGAGTCAAGACAGTGAAAGTGCTTTTTATTTGAATGAATAAATATGTAGGTTGGAGACTCTTGGCATCTCAGTACTGGAGGGGAATAAGGAGCAGTGGTTTAGTAGCAGGTGTGTGTGTGTGTGTGTGTGTGTGTGTTTATTGATCAGGTATGATGAAGTCAGTTCTGCACAGAGAGCCTGAGCTCGAACACACAGAAATAAACGCCCTGAGGACGCTGTTAGCGTTTCTGTTCGCTAAATTAAAGAGTCTGCAGTGTTTCTGGGTTTTAGATTCACAGCCAGTAGTTAATTAGCTGCTTAGCGGCTAAGCGGTTGGTTCCTGTGTCAGAGTTTGAGCCGCTTTTAAATCAACACAATTAAAATAATGTGTTCACCGGAAGACTCTTGAATAAAATCCTGAACCTTTAATCCAGAAACTCTGGTTTCACGAGTCAAAATATTCAGTGAAGAAAAATTATGGCTGAAAATTTTGAATCATAAACAATGTAAAACAATGTGCATTTTTGTCTGTATGAATCTAAATAAATCACATTTATAGGAACAGAGATTAAATGTCCTAAACAAAATGTACAACAGGTTCACCATATCTTATTTATTAATTAATGACTTGGGGAAAAATAATTGATAGCAATATCTGAGGTATCATTGTAACTAGAAATAGAGCTCCAAAGTCACCTAAAATGCCCGGTTTCTGCAGTCTCTATCTCTGGCACTATAGATCACAGAGCAGGGGCTAGTGTCATTTGAGAGCAACTAAGGAGCTCTTTTTTTTATTTATTTATTTATTTTTATTATGTAGCCATGTAAATTATAATGCATGTTGGGCGCTGTGATGTGGAGCTATCAGTCATGAGATCATGTGACCAGCATTTTGCCTAATTAATAGATTACCATGATTACCTGATTTCCATGAGGTGAATTGCACATTTCTAATACACACAGCGTCACATTTTGCATCACCCTAGAAAAATGCTTTTACATAAAGTAAAATACACATCTCAGAAATGTTCTATATCTATGTCTGACACTGACGGTCATTTAGCCGTCCTTGTGTCTTACTGAAATCAGTCCATGTTAAAACACTGACATGAGTTAATACTATTATTCCAGGACCCATGGGTTTGTTACAGCAATGTGCAGAGCTCTTCAACACATCCAACCTTTATGAGGTGCTCTGTGTGGCGAAGGAGGCATCGGATGCAGAGCTGCGACGTGGTTACTATAAACTCTCCCTGCAGGTTCATCCAGACAGAGCACCTGGTGATCAACAGGCCACCATCAAGTTTCAGGTAGGACTGCACCATGTTGTGCTTTTATTTAGAAACTCTTCAGATCATTACATGATCAACTTTTGAATGGCCTTTTTACTAAAGTGAAGTCGTATGTTAATCTTTAACTTTGTCAGTAAAACGATTTTGTATTACTTTGCAAGGAATAAAATTTTCAATCCTCAGAGAGTAACAGAGATCCTAATAGCCCTTTCTTCATGGATACAATTTTTTGATAAATGATGTAGCAAGTGTTTTCCAGTCTCTGCATTGTATTTGTTTGCTCTTCTAAGTAAATTGCTCTACTNTGCTGACATTTACAAGACGTGAGTGGAACAAAGTAATAAAACGTCTTATTTAGCTGTCCTAATATTGAATGTGCTAAACAGGTACTAGGAAAGGTCTATGCTGTGTTGAGCAACAAGGACCAAAGAGCTGTGTATGATGAGCAGGGTGTAGTAGATGAAGAGTTGGATTCACTCAACCAAGACCGCAACTGGGAAGAACACTGGAGAAGGCTGTTTGCAAAGGTACTAATATAAACTATAATATAAACTTTTTTTCCCCCCCATGTTCAAAATTGTCCATTTCGAAACCCGTTTTAAGAAGTCCTGGGTATTTCTAAACAAACCAAAATGTATCACCCAGTGTACCTACAAATATGGTAAATAATCAAAAGTTGATAGTGCACTATAAATATATATATATATATATATATAGTGCACTATCACCTCATTCCATTTTTTCCCCACCTCAAAACATCTTTTTCTACATTTAGAGCTGGGTAATTGGTGTTAATTGGCAGAACAGATAATACATTTAAAAAAAAGTCTTAGTGTATGGTCCATCAAAGGTTCACAGAAAATGCTTGTATGGCTCTGGCAGAGTTTGAGCTTGACTCTACTGTCCTAAAATGTACACCATAGGCCAAGCAATCATAACATTATAACTCTAACTTTCTAATAGCATTATGCACCCTTTCTCCAAATTTTGCCTGTTTCTGTTACCCTCAGTGCCTGAGTGTTGTTTCTTATGTGTTGTTTATATTTTCAAAATGAAAAAATATTTTTAAAAAGTTACATTTATATAGTATAAATATGTAACATGAAATACATGTCCCTTTTTATGCTTAAAAAAGTCCTTGACTTTAAGTCCAGTGATGTGTGTGAACCCTGCAGCTGGACATATAAGGGTTGAGAACCACTGGAGTAAGGAATTTGATTTGGTAAAAAAAAAAAAAAAACAGCAGTAGATGAAAATGTATTTTAATTTCTATTTTGAAAAAGTTAATGTTGTGACACTGGTGGCACCACTGCATGCAGTCAAACAGCATTGTGGGTATTCGTCTCTGCCTAAAGCAACCGGTATAACAGTGCTTTAGTCCTTTATTCTGTCCAGCTCTCTCACTTCATCTATACACCTCTGTTCGAAAGGGTTCCAAAGCTTCAGTTAACACCTCGATTAACACCATTGTGCTTGCCATCTTGTAGCTCCCTAGCTGAGTTAAGTCTCTTCCATAACTCTATGACTCTGTAGCTGCATTGCAAAATTCTTTGATTATGTATAAAACTGTGTTGTCTTAGATAACATTGCCGGAAATAATTGACTTTGAGAAGCAGTATAAGGATTCAGAGGAAGAGAAGCAGGACCTAAAGAGGCTCTACCTGCTGCATGAGGGAAACATGGGCTACATCATGGACTCAGCACTATGCAGGAGTCATGATGACGAGCCTCGTGTGCGGGACATCCTGCAACAAGCCATAGATGCTAAGGACGTGCCAGCCTACAGAGTCTTTACTCATGAAAGTGCCAAGAAAAAGGCCACCCGCAGGAGGAAGGTCAGTGGTTGGTCCTTCATCTGGACTTCTCAGCCAACACAAGGAGCTTTCTCTGTGCATAGCATTAATGTCACTCATCTGTGTTGTCCAGGCAGAGAAGGAGCAGCAAGAGGCTGAGGAGCTCCAAAGAGAGATGGGGCTGACTACAGAGGATAGCCTGGTGGCCATGATCCAGGTGAAATAAATACTATGTGCCCATAGATTTTATTGGGGCAGAATGACATAAAAAATTTGGCAGGCTATGTTATTTAGAGGTTATCACGCATGACTTCTAATGCTAATCACATGCTTTCAAATCTGGGAAAGGACTGAAACTATGGACAGAAAAGATGGCAAAGCTCATTTTGATGACTTGTGTTCATATGGATTTTTTTTTAGAAAGAAATTCAGCTGTGTTTGACACAGCAGATGCAGTTCCTATCACCACTGTCACCCTGTGCAAGACAAACACACAAGTGGTTCCTTCCACTAATAATCAAAACATTTGGAGAGTGAGCATGGGGCAGAGAGATTCCTTCACCAGAGGGACATTTAGCACTTGTTGTAGTTCCCAATTTTACTACTACTTGCAGCAATAACTCTACACAGCTACAATGGAACACAGGTTTATATTGGACAAATAGCACCATAGATAACATTGGTCACTCAAAAGAGGTGATTAGAATTTCAATGAAATTTAAAATGTATGGAGTTATGAAGATTACCATTTGTTAGGCTCTGTCACCCCTGACCCTACAGATGAACCTGTCCCAGTAGAATTTTTTATTTGTTCATTAATAATTACATTTACAATATTAATGTTTGTCTCATACTTTTCTCTCTAGCAAAGACAGAAGTCCCAAAGAAAAGATTTTAACTCGCTCCTCTCAGATCTGGAGGCCAAGTACTGCAAGAAGTCTTCCAAGGGGAAGAAGGCGAAGAAAAACTGAAATTTTATATTGCAAATATGAAACAGGCAGTTGCTTGTAATGAGTGTTGTTGTTTCACCTTACTGCTTTCCACACTTTTGACAGAAAATTACAACCATCTTCTAGAGCCCAAGGTTTCATTATTGGAAATGGCCTCTGGGCAAAGCCTGTAGGAAAGCAGTGACTATCCTCTAGTTGTGTATATTTTTCTGTTGTGTATAAATGTTCTGGATGACAAACAATTGTCCCTAAATTTCTAAAAACGTTNCAGTAGCAACACAACTGCATAATTAACTAAATTGTTGCCTGAACTGCTAAGATGAGGGAAGTGTACTTCTTGCAGGGCACTGAGATTTTAGTGAGTTATATATCAAACAAAAAGACATGTATGTCATTTATTGGCATATACTTTTGGAGTCCAAAATCTAAATCTGGAATTTTTTTTTTCATTAAAATAAAATTGAAATAAACTGAAGGTTTTAGAATTTTCTTAAAATTTAAAACACAGAAAGTAAATGTTCAATATCTTGCATATTTAATATTCAAGATTATGTACAGTATCTAAGTTCCTATTTAAATGTAAATGAATTTGTTATTATGTTAACTGCTTTTTACAAAAGGTCAGATTTTCATCATGTCATAATCTCTTCTACTGAAGCAGGTGTTCAGAAAACTCTGATGGATTTCATCTAAAATGGATCGTACGTTTTTGGAGGTGTCCATGCCAGCTTGAGTGTACAATGTCATTAAAGCAAAAAGGGGACATACCATATACTAAGAAACTCTGTAATTCATGTAAATATTTCCACTTTAATAGGAATACCTGTTCACATGCTCATTTAAGCAGTTATCCAGTCAGTCTCAATGAAGACAAATCATAATGATGCAGCATATAAAGACATCCTAGACAATTGTGTGCTGCCAACTTTGTGGCAACAGATTGAGGAAGGGCTACATATGGGTGTGATGGTCAGGTGTTCACAGAATCTTGGCCATACAGTGTATCTGACTGTCATGATGGTGTTCAAGCAGACAATATGGCTTCTGTCTTAGAACGTCCACTTCTCCCACCATCTTCCAACATATGCACTTAGCTGGGTTTTCACTAATAGGTTTAGTGCTGGAGTTGGTTTTTCCTACATTTAAAGAACTTCCCCTCACAATATGCCTTGCTATTAAACAAGCCGTGCAGCCGAATCTGACATGAGTAAAATCTGCCTCGAATGCAGCACCCTACACAACTTGCTAACTGCAAATGCCCAAGTCCAGTAATGAATGATAAACATAGTTGACTGATAAGCATATAAGCAAGCCGAGAAAGCAGTCTGAGTCACTTTCAGGGTATATGGATGACTTGATGGCAGACATGTCTCAACTGAGATGGTTATTTTTTGGAACCAAGACACTGAAACCTCATGTCCTTCACAGCCATATTTTCTGCAGTTGTTTCTTTATATTTGATGAAATTACTGAAAAACGTAATTTTGGCTTTTGCAAAAGTTTGGACACCCAGTTGTAAATTCTCAGAACTTAATTAATTTGTTAGGCATTAACTGAATTTTTAGGACTCAGACAAAGGAATTGGTTAAAAAAAAAAAAAAAAAAGGTTTGAGGCATCAGGTATCAAATATGTACATCACTATTAAGAGTCCTGCATCACCATGGTCTGAATGACTTGTGCAAGGCTGTTATTATTGTTAAAGCCTTTTTTCTGGTGATTGCCTGAGTGAAAGGGTGGGAGAACTGCATGTCTTGACGATAAGCTCCATTGCCTGATGATTCCAGAGTGACCTGGCCGAATGCAAGATTCTAACCTAAGGTAATTCCATACAAATGTGTGACCCACATTGACTTAGCTACATTCTACAAATGTCAGATCTGCCAAACATTCCCTAATGTGTCCAGTATGCACTTTATGGTACTATTTGAACCACATAGTAGCTATGCAAGCCCCAGCCCAGGCAGTGCCCCTGATTGGGAGTATAGTTCTAGTTGTTGGTCAATAAATTTTTAAAACTCTGGGTCTTGTAACTACTTACTATCAAAGCACCATTTCGGGGCTACTCCATGGAGACTGGGTCACAGTCTGAGGGCAGTGCTGCTTTTGATGCACTTCTTTATAATTCCTTCAGTACCAACATTCTGTGTACATGAGGTATTTCAACAGTGTTCGTGACCTTGCACTCTGATTAATTGTAAAGTATTTATCTCATCACCAGAGAGCTATTTACGAGATTTACTACTACTCATTCATTTATCAAGTACTTTATTCTGGTCAGGGTCGTGGGGAATCTGGAGTCTATCCCAAAAACACTGCGTATAAGGTGTGAATATCGAGCCTTAACTACACTTAAATTAATTAATTAATTTTAAAAAGTCACATTAAAATAGACAATACTCAATAGACATTACATAACCAAAAATACAATGTATAGCAAAAAGTACGTGGACACCTGACAATCACAACCTGATGTGATTTCTTTACAAAACCAGTGCATTAATATGGGGTTGGTCCCCTCCTTTGCTACTAGAACAGCCTCCACTCTTCTGGGAAGGTTTTCACCTACATTTTGGAACATGGTTGTACGGATTTATGTCTATTCAGCCACAAGATCATTAGTGAGCTTAGCTTGTATAAGAATAACACAAGAAATTCAGATTTTACCTTTTTTTTTTTTTTTTTTTTAAACCATGGGTATGTTCTATATCCTCACTGAATGTATGGCAACAATTAAACACTTAACTCTGGGACAATACTGCATCTACCTCAAAATGTTCATTCGAAGCCCATCTCACAGGAGCACATTTCATGTTACATGCTGTATATTTAAAAATAACAGGTAAAATAAAGGTTGGATGGGTGGAGTGCATCAGGACCCAAACACACATGCAGAATGCACGCACAGATTCCGAGAGTGAAAGTAATCGAACAAACATTTACATGGCTGTTATTCTTTTATTTAAACAACTAAAATGACACCTGGGAATAAAACAAAGTAAGATTAATTTCTCCTTGGGAATCAAGTAAATAGTATCTATCTACCTATCTGTCTATCTATCTATAAGGAACATCACTACACATTACACATCACCTTTTAAGAGTGAACTTACAATGTGTGCCTCACTTGTGCGCATTGTAATGTAGGCTATTTACTGATCTCATCTGGAACACACAAATGAAGGATTGCCAGGGGATTTCCAGTTTATTGTACATTAACTTGAGCAACTGATTTTTTTCTGGAGGCATTATGAGAAACCAGCACACAGGCTATAGATAACTGTTGTCCAACAACACCTGTTGTTGCTGAACTTTGTGAAGTTTAACCTTCAGGCAAAGAAAATACATTGTTGTAATGACCCAGATTAAGCCCTGATTTCCATGCTGGCCTGAATAGTCCTCAAGCATGCTCACGAAAGCTCAAACATATAATACTGAACCATCCTCAGCAAGCTTCTGCTTTATTTCTTATCTACTTCATGCTTCATTCCACTCGAGGCTGCAAAGGTTGAGGTCGCAATTCCCCACCTCCAAGTGGTAAAAGTAAAAGAAAATGATCCCTCAACTTGAAATTCCTTCTTGCCAACTTGGGGTAGTCTTCTCAATTACCAGTTCTTTCCCCTTCATGGAGTGACGTCAAATCAACATGGCTGCGCACAGCATCAGAAATAAACAATGTAGCACGTCATACCTTTAAATGAGTTATACTGTATATATAAGTATTTGCTTTAGACCAATCAACATATAGACATATTCGCTACACTGACAATACAGTTTGCTGTTTGAAGAAGAATGTATATATCTCTTATCACAGTTAGCTGGCTAGTTTGTTGCTAACAAGATACGAACACGGAGGTGAAACCTGTAAATTACACATTTTTATTGCCGGGTTTTTTTTCGGCCCGCTGAGGTTACGGCGCCCCCTGCTGTTTGGAGAACTGATAACCGGAAAAAAAACGGGTAAGAACAATAAAGATAACGCTTTGCTGGTTTATTTCAAGTTGGAGAACATTTTAGAGGACTGTATATTTAATTCTTCTACGCTGTTTATTTTTCTAAACCACTCCCATCTTTCCCGCGATTGTGAGCACGACCTGGGGAAGCAAAACATGCACAGGATTGATCGCATTAACTACCCCGATGCCCTGTCTGGTGTTCTTTTCCCCCAAACAGCAGGCTGATGACTGTCTATAGGGTGTTTGACGTTAGACCCTGTGCAGGATCTTCTTTGTGCCAACAGGGGGTGACACGCTGCAGCGCCACAGGCCCTGTTTCCAGGTTAAATACACTAAAGCTAAAGATGTAGGAAAAGTACAGTTTGGTGCCTTTATTTCTGCGAGTGTAGGGTCACAGTTTCAAAAGCAGCCATTAAACCCAGTAGGATCAATTGTCTAACTGAGATAATGAGCTGATTAATGTCTCTAATCCACACACACGAGATTTTATACACAGCTGATTTCACCACTGTACATCATCTGAATTTGTTTTTATGCTTTTTTGCTGAAGGCATTGACGAAATGATAATAAATTTCGCTCTGTGAAAAAGGAAACTGAAGCTGAAGTTCTCGCTGCTCATCGCGCTGCAGCCGATTGTTTCTGATTGTTTTCAGCAACAGTCCACTGAGAGCGGGACCACGTGACCACGTGACGCAGCGCGGGCAGCGAACGGGACTGTGGTGGACTGTTGACTGTGACGTCACAAAGGGGGCGCATATATAAAAGGCTGCGCACAGCGCGAGCTCTCATTCTTATCACAGCTGATTTATCGCTACATTCTCACTGCAAAACGACGAACTGAAATACGATGGCGAAGCTCTGTTATTTTCTGCCTTCAGTAATAATAAAGCTAAACAGGTATGAACAGGAAGAAGTTGTGTCCGGAGCAACAGAAGAGGAAGAAGTTACGGAGCAGGAAGAAGTTGTGTCCGGAGCAAAGAAAGAGGAAGAGGAAGAAGTTTTGTCCGGAGCAAAGAAAGAGGAAGAAGTTGAGGCCAGAGCAACAAAGCAGGCAAAGATGGTGAAGCTCTGTTATTTTCTGCCATCAGTGATAATAAAGCTAAACAGGTATGAACAGGAAGAAGTTGTGGCCGGAGCAACAGAAGAGGAAGAAGTTACGGAGCAGCAAGAAGTTGTGTCCGGAGCAACGAATGAGGAAGAGGAAGAAGTTTTGTCCGGAGCAAAGAAAGAGGAAGAAGTTGAGGCCAAAGCAACAAAGCAGGCAAAGATGGTGAAGCTCTGTTATTTTCTGCCATCAGTGATAATAAAGCTAAACAGGTATGAACAGGAAGAAGTTGTGGCCGGAGCAACAGAAGAGGAAGAAGTTACGGAGCAGCAAGAAGTTGTGTCCGGAGCAACAGGTGAGGAAGAGGAAGAAGTTTTGTCCAGAGCAAAGGAAGAGGAAGAAGTTGTGTCTGGAGCAACGGATGAGGAAGAGGAAGAAGTTTTGTCCAGAGCAAAGGAAGAGGAAGAAGTTGAGGCCAGAGCAACAGAGCAGGCAGAAGCTGTGGCCCAAATAACAAAACAGGTTGTGAGAGACTTCCATGAGAACATCTGTGGTAAAATGCAGATAAAGAAACTCTGCTTTTGGAAGAACAGAGAAACCCGTTTGAAAGGACAGATCCTTGCCAGGCAGCTCTACCACCAGGAGGAGTTCAGAAGTCCAGAGATTATCCGGCAGCTGAGTGAGGATCTGGAATTAGCCGAGGTAACAGTGAAGGCATACGTGACGTACTTTAAGTTTGGATCGATGTCTCTGAACGAGGCTCTCCGATCGTTCCTCAGAGTGCTTTGGCCAGAGGATGAACTTGAGATTCAGCATCTACTTATAACGCACTTCTCTCGTCGGTTCCTTACGTGTACTGGACAACAGCTCGCCGTACAGATTGCACCATACTACCTGAGCTGGGCCATGATCATACTGAATGCTGATCTTAATGGCGGTCACAAAGGGAGGAAAATGACTTGTGANCTCTGACCAAGGCTCTCCGATCGTTCCTCAAAGTGTTTTGGCCAGAGGATGAACTTGAGATCCAGCATCTACTTATAACACACTTCTCTTGTCGGTTCCTTACGTGGGCTGGACGTCCGCTCAGCTTCCAGCCTGCAGTGTACTACATGAGCTGGGCCATGATCATACTGAATGCTGATCTTAATGGCGGTCACAAAGGGAGGAAAATGACTTGTGAGGAATTTATAGCCAACGTGCATAGTGCAAGTTGCAGACATCGGTATCCTCTGAAATCCTTGCAGAACGTCTATAAATCGGTCAAAATGAAGCCGCTACAATCATTTAGAGTAAAAACTAGATGTCAGTCTGCGGACAAAGAGGAAACATCAATACCAAAGGATTCTGGCTGTAAGTCATTATTTGAGACTTTCAGCAACCCTACCACTACTGTCCACAAAACTGGAAATCTCATCTGCAAAAGAGTTACAGATGAAAATGGGAGAAAAACCAGAAAGTGCCAGAGAGCATGGAAGCCATTTACTGCAGTTCTAAAAGGCATGGCTCTGCATTTACAAAAAGACACATCTGACTTGCGCGAGGCAGACAACAAGAATGCCATTAGACTGCATCATGCCGTGGCATACCCTGTAGATCACAAAAAGAGGCCCCATGTGCTGTGCCTCAAGACTGCAGACTCCCGACTCTTCTACTTCCAGGCCGAGAGTGAAGTAGAGCAGACATCATGGGTTGCGATCATTAACCGCGTCGCTGCTCGTTACTCTGCTCCTCCACTCACTTCTGCTTCAAATAACATCGAGGCATATCACCCTCAGGTCCTACCTTCATTCCCCACCACTCTTTCTCTAGAGCAGCAGCTCGAGTACCTCAAGGACCAGTTACAGAGGGTTTCAGAACATACAGATTACTATATGACATTGTCTCTTTGGGATGGTACTTCATCTTTAGATTATATAGAGCAGGAGGTGAAGCGCTACACAACTTATGTGAGAGCGTTACAGGAGCTTGTTGCAGAAGAAGATGCAATGGAAGAGGAAGAAGTTGTGTCTGGAGCAATGGAAGAGGAAGAAGTTGTGTCTGGAGCAACGGATGAGGAAGAGGAAGAAGTTTTGTCCGGAGCAAAGGAAGAGGAAGAAGTTGAGGCCAGAGCAACAGAGCAGGCGGAAGCTGTGGCCCAAATAACAAAACAGGTAGAAGTTGTGNATTGGTTACAAAAATAAATAAAGATGATTCAAATAATACAATGATGGCTCTGATCCAATACTTTGTGTGTCTAAAATTATATAGTTACTATAGTTTTTTTTTTTTTTTTTTTAATTTTTTATTTTTCCTTTTCAGAGGGAAAATACATACAGAGATAAGGGCATCTGATAACACTTTTTTTCAGTGAAAACATCTTTTACATCACACCTATCTAGGAAGCACAAACACGCTACATCTCTGCATATCTCTAGGAATTAGGAGTCCAGGAACTAGAGGACTTG
>CM074956.1:2948076-2961185 GCA_037577455.1 Pangasius macronema
GTTTGGTAGACCATAGAAGAGAGAAATACAGTAGTTGAGTCGAGAAGTGATGAAGGCATGAACCAGTGTCTCCGCGTCATTGATATTTAATGATAATTTTATGTAGCAGCCTCTCTGAACATATTCCAGTCTGTGTGTTCAAAGCAGCCCTGAAGTGCCTGATGGGTCTTCATACCTGGTTCTCGCCTGTTTCAGAACTGGTTTGGCGCATTTCAGGAGTGGTCTGTATGCTGGGATTAGCATAACAGAAATGGGATCTGAGCAGTCGAGGTGGGGGCTGGGCACATCCTTGTTAGCACTGTGAATGTCCATCTAAACACGGTCTAAAGTGTTTGTAACACGGGTTGCAAAATCAACATGCTGGTGGAATTTTGGCAGCACTGATTTCAGATTCACGTGGTTAAAGTCCCCAGCAACAATGAACAATCTGTGCCATGTGCTGTCTATAAGGTACCGATAACACTGTAGAGTTCACTTGTCTCTTCCTTTGCATTAGCGCCAGGTGGAACATACACCGCTACAATGAGCATGGTGGTAAACTCTCTGGGCAGGTAGTATTGCCGGAACTTTACAGTCATAAACTCCACCAGCAATTTACAGTAGCTTGACACCAGACCTGCATTCCTGCATCATTCTTTGTTTGTGCAGAAACACAGAACAGTGCCATGAGTCTTACCAGACAGTGCAGTTATCCTGCTGGCGCGACGTGTGGTTAGCCCATTTAGCTGAATGTCTGCGTCTGTAATGCTTTCATTGAACCATGTTTTCATAAAAACGAGAACACAGCAGTTCCTGACTTCATGCAGGGTACTTAGCTGAAGTCTGAGGAAGTATTTATAAGTGAACATTGGAGAATAGAATGGATGGTAGAGCCATAACTAAGGTTATCCTTTAGCCTAGCATGGATGCTGGCTCACTTACCGTGCTTCTGCTGTCTCTCACACCATTTTCAGCACCCTCTATCCCAGCCAGCAGCATCAGGCAATATTGCAGTCCCCAGGCCTGGTTTGCATAGTAGTTCGAGCTTGCGTAGCTCTTCCCACAGTCAGTCGTTTATTCCTTCTGAGCTTTGGTTTCCAACTTTCAGCAAAAGCAAAAGTCGGTGGGTTCAAATGTACACACACACACACACACACACACACACCGATCAGCCACAACATTAAAACCACTAACAGGTGAAGTGAATAACATTGAATATCTCATTACAGTTGCACCTGTCAAGGGTTGGGATATATTAGGCAGCAAGTGAACAGTCAGTCCTTGAAGTTGATGTATTGGAAAAAGGAAAAATGGGCAAGCGTAATGACTTGAGTGACTCTGACAAGGCTAAATTGTGAAGGCTAGACAACTGGGTCAGAGCATCTCCAAAATAGCGGGTCTTGTGGGGTGTTCCAATATGCAGTGGTTAGTACCTACCAAAAGCAGTCCAAGGAAGGACTGATGAATAGGCAAAGGTGTCAGACCCACAGTCAGTTGCACCTTGCTGCAGACTGGCCAGAGTGCCCATGCTGCCCCCTGTCTACTGCTGAAAGTGCCTAAAATGGGCAAATGCCAATAATGGGCATGAGCATTAGAGCTGGACCATGGAGCGATGGAAGAAGGTGACTTGGTCTGATAAATCACGTTTTCTTTTGCATCATGTGGATGGGTGAGTGCATGTGTGTCTCTTACCTGGGGAAGAGATGGCATCAGGATGCACTATGGGAAGAAGGCAAGCCAGTNTGGGCAATGTTCTGCTGGGAAACCTTGGGTCCTGGCATTCATGTGGATGTTACTTTGACATGTGCCACCTACTTAAATGTTGTTGTAGACCAAGTACACCTCTTAGTGGCAACAGTATTCCCTAATGGCAGTGGTGTCTTTCAGCAGGATAATGCGTGAGCATCTGTGGGATGTGCTGAACAAACAAGTCTGATCCATGGAGGCCTCACCTCACAACTTGTAGGACTTAAAGGATCTGCTGCTAACATGTTGGTGCCAGATACAACAGCACATCTTCAGAGGTCTTGTGGCTCACCGGGTCAGAGCTGTTTTGGTGGCAAAAGGGGGACCTATACAATATTAGGCAGGTGGTTTTAACGTTATGGCTGATCAGTGTATAATAAAAACAAAAGAATTGGCCTTGCCTTTCCATTACTTTTGGAGGGGACGGTATAACAAATACCTATACTTGTTATCATCTCCTGGTAACTGAGTCGGTTTCATTTATTCTTTGGCATGTTAGTATGTTATTTCATTTAATTCCTCATAGATGAATCATGCTGGAGATTTAATAATATTTTTAACAATGATTTCACAGAGATCTTAAAACTGAAGCTGTTTTAATAGGAGTGTTCAGCTTGTTCCTTTAAGTGTGTTGCTGATCATGGTAGGGTTGCTGCAAAAGCTATCTTAACACAGAGGAGATAGAAAATTAACATGGCCAAGTTAATTTACACCTTATAATTGTAGACGTTACCTGAGAGAACTTAAGCAGGTGCAGCTCACCAAATAAGATATAAAGGAAACTCTTATTGGGCATGCTTGCTCTTACCCTTTCCTTCCTTCCCTCTGTCTCTGTATTCCCCTGTGCCTTCTCCTTAGCTGAGGCGTGCCACCGTGCATGACCCCCAAACAGGGCAGCTCACCACAGCCCAATACAGAGTCTCCAAGAGGTAAGGGGCTAAAGGTGAAGTGTAGAACGTCAGGAAGCATGTGTCCATTTGTACTCCATTTGTTATGGTGCTTTTGTGTCCACCATGCATTCATGCTTTATGTTAAAGTTTGTCTTGTATGGAGTATATGAGGTTGAATAAACCAACTCGCAATAGAACCCGAATTGTCTCACCTGTATAAGTAATTCACATTCATCTGAATGATCACTCACATAAATGTGAGTCTAACAAATGCAGATTGAGCAGCCTATCTAAGCAACCTTAGTTGTTATCAGTGGTTATTCCTACTTTAAAATTGAACTCTGGCACAATGTATTTTCAGGCAGATATAAATGAATTATTATTTGTGTGTAGGTGTATGTGTGAGAGAGACAGAATAATTATTATAATGAACTGCATTTAATACAATAGAAAACTATTGGAGAATAGGCTGTGGGCCAAGTTTCAAAAACATTAACATGGTCAAAAAAAAAAATCTTCTGATCTGCCAAGAAATGCAAAAGCAGAAGGATTGATAAAAATGTCTCATACAGTGGATATGAAAGTATTCAGAGCCCTTCAGTTTTTGCACACTGTCTCATGTTATAGGTTTAATTTTAAACGGATAAAATTTACCTTTTGACATCTACATACAATCATCGATAATGACAAAGTGGAAAGAAGTTTATTTATTTAAAATTAAAAAAAAAAGAAATAATTTAGATGCACATTCAGATCCTTTATTCACTGCTTTGTAGAAACATGTTTGGCACCAATTACAGCTTTGAGTCTTCTTTGCACACCTGGATTTGGGCAGTTTCTCACATTTGTAGCAGATCCTCTGAAACACAATCAGATTGGATGGGGAGCATCTGTGAACTGCCATCTTCAGGTCTTTGCACTTGTCCCAAAGCCATGCCAATGTTATCTTGGTTGTATGCTTTGGGTCATTGTCATGCTAAAAGGTGAACCTTTGCACATCTGATGATGTGTGCATTCTGGAGCAGTACATCTCTGTATTTGGCTGCACTCATCCTTTTCTCAATTCTGACCAATCAGAATTTTTTAGCCCAAAAAAGTAAAAAAAAAATTGTCCCATCACCAGCCAGCGAATAATTTTCCTCATATTCCTTTAAGTCCTTAAAGTGCCTTTTAAGTGCCTACCATAAGGACTGACTTCTGTCTAGCCACTCTACCATAAAGGCCTGATTGATTTGTGAGATGCTATCCTTCTGGCAGGTTTTCAGAATCTCTGTGGAGGACTTCTTAAGCTCTGTTAAAGTGGCCATTGAGTTCTTGGTCACCTCCCTTCTAGCCTGGTTACTGAGTTTGCCTGGAAAGCCAGCTCTAGACTGACTCTTGGTGGTTCCAGTGTTTTTCCCTTTCTCAATGATGGCGCCCACTGTGGTCTTGGGAATATTCAACGCTATATACATGGTTTTATACCCTTGTCCAGATCTATGTCTCAACACAATTTGATTGCAGAATTCTACAGAGAGGCTTGGTTGTTTGTCTGATATTCACTGTGCATTGTGAGACTTTATACAACAGTTAGTTCCAGTCCACTAATTTAATTGGTCGAGCGGCGTCCCAAGAGCGCTTATATTTAGTATAACTGCACTGGGATGATTCACTGTGTATCTCTCCGTCCAGCTGTGTTCGCCACATAAAATTACACTTCCTGGTTTGAAACAGTAGTGTTAGTAACATCAGCCCATTGTCTGAAAAGGAAGAAGGGAAGCCAGTTTCACTGGAAACACCTTTACCAGGAATGTACAATGTGAGCTAGCTAGCCAAAGGACTATAGCTTTTTTGGGATCTATTTCTGCTAGCAGAGCAAAATCTAACAAAATATCAATTACTTGATATTAGTTTCTTGTTTACAGAACTGCTGTATAAAAGCAGTATCACACGTGCATTTGAGCAGATGTATGTATGTTTGTATGGCTGTGGTTAACTACGGCACACAACTTACGGCTTTGTTCCTACGCCGTATCACAGCCATGCTGATAATGTTCATTAGTGCAATTAGTTACTGCTGTATTGGCTTTAGGGTGCATATATACACTCACTGAGTTTACACTGGTCTTGACCAACTCGTATCTGCCTGGACTACAAGCTTTACTACTGCTGTATTGGACCTGTCTCAACTGGATTAATGTCAGAATATTGATAAATTTGTAAATGTTGCAATTCAAGCTTCATTAACATGCAGTGCATCCAGGCATTCTGGGCAGTCATAAATTAGTGGTTTAATTCACAGTGTTTAGAGTATCATTAGGATGATGGTACATTGGACTCTGTTTTTTTTTTTTGTTTGTTTTGTTTTTTTTGTTTTTTTACTGAAATGGGAAACAGTGAGTAGCCTAGCAATAAACTACATATGACCAATCAAACCTAAATCTTAGTAACTACACACTGCATGCTATCATCTCTACTAACTCGAATCACAACTAATTCTTGACCATTTCCCAGTACTCATTATTGTGACTGTATGATTGTGACCCTGTCAACAGACTGTTTTCATATTGATTCAGCGAAAAGCTGATTGGTTTGTTTTCTTGCAGTGCCTGGTTAGCAGCCTACGAGCACCCAGTGGTTGACCGCATTAATCAGAGAATTGAGGATATTACAGGTTTGGATGTCACAACAGCAGAGGAGCTACAGGTGTGGCACTGTGTGCGAGTGTGTGCGTGAACCAACACTGCTGTTGGTAACAAGTGAAATATGTTGTAATTTTGAAGATTTGCAGAATGGATAAGACAGTCATTGTATATGATCTATAAAATATATTCAGTCGGTTCGGAAAATATTCAGACTCTTTCCAGTTATACATTGTGTTTAAACATTGTGTTTGAACATTTCTCTTAAAATGGATTAAATTGACTTTTTTGCCTTTAATCTATGCCTAATAATCCATAATGACAAAGTGGATACATGCTTTTAGATAGTTTTTTGCAAATTTATTAAAAATCAAAAACTGAAATATCTCTTTTAGTTAAGTATTCAGACTGGGTCCCTGGAGGGCTAGTGGTTAGGCCTCTCACCGCCACGGCCCAGGTTCTATTCCCAGCCGGGGAACCATGCCCAGCCACTAGGGTTGCACATGACATTGCTCTCCCAGTGTGGGTCCCAAGCCCAGATAAAATTGTGGAGGGTTGTGTCAGGAAGGGCATGTGGCGTAAAAACCATGCCAAATCAAATATGTGGACCAGTGATCTGCTGTTGCGACCCCTCAAGAGAGCAACCAAAAGAAGAAAAACAACAGTTAAGTATTCAGACTCTTGCCAAATTGAGGTACTCCAATCTCTAGAACTTGACTGGACTCCACCTGTGGCANATTGGACATGAATTAGAAATGCACATATCTGTGTTTATATCAATTCACAATGCATGTCAGACCAAAAACCAAAGCCCAGACCTGAACCCCACAGAACATCTTTGGAGAAACCTGAATATGGCAGTTCACAAATACCCCCATCCAATCTGATCCAATAAAGGGTCTTTATTTACTTACCTAAGTGAAAGTTTTAAGTTTTTTTTAAATACATTTTCTAATGTTTGCAGCATTTCTGTTTTCACTTTGTCATTATGGATTATTGTGTGTGGATTGTTGAACTTAATCCAATTTAAATTTAAGGTATAACACAATAAAGTGTACAAAAACTGAAGAGGGGTTTGAATTTTTTCCATTAGTATAGTATATTATGCTATAATGTGTTATGCATATTATATCTCTGTGTGTCTTAGGTGGCTAATTATGGTGTAGGAGGCCAGTATGAGCCACACTTTGACTTTGGACGGGTAAACAACATTGTCATTTTATTCTTTAACAGCTCTCAACATTGGTGAGCAAATAGGTAAAATGTATGTCAGTCTCTCATGGACTGATTTCAGTATTGATCTATATTCTCCCCTGATCTGCCCATGTGCTTATTTATTTGTAATTCAGCAATAGCTGCTGAGATTTTTTTTCTTACAAATTAATATTGACATATTGTAAATTTAAATATTATTCATTTTATTACAAAAAATTTAATTAACAAATTAAATATTTCACTGAAGTAATGCCCTGGTGCAGGAGCCCACTGCTGAAAGCTTAAAGCTGTAAGGCTTTATTCTACAGGGTGTCCCAAAAGTCTCCATGTATAGGGGAAATTAACACTTTTTAGCAAAATGTCTGTCTTCCAAAATTTTTCATACTTATATTTATTTTCAGATAGCATTTAAGAATGCCTATGGCAAAAGAAGAACATATTGAAATCATATCACTGTAAAATAATGATGCATTAGAATGTTTTGAACTGTTTTGAGATTTCTTTGGGTTCAAATACAGCTGAAACATTCAGCATTGTTTTGTTTCCTGCTTTATACTAATCTTTATGATCTCTGATAGAAAGACGAGCCAGACGCCTTTAAGGAGCTGGGCACAGGGAACCGCATTGCCACCTGGCTCTTCTATGTTAGTGATTTTAAGACTGAACTGAACTGTGTCCTTGTATTTCCTCTATTTTTACTGATATGTAGCTTTAAATTTTTTTAAATTACTGTATAAAGAAGTGGTCTCTGTAATACGGGCACATGTTTCTTCTGCAGATGAGTGATGTAGCAGCAGGGGGTGCCACAGTTTTCCCAGAAGTAGGAGCAGCAGTAAAACCAATAAAGGTACAGCATGTCCATGCTAGTGAAACAGGACTCGGGTTATATTGTCCAGATAATGCCAGTTTTCAATCTATTGTCAATTTTTGTTTTTTCCTTGTTTTGATAAAGCTTATGTTTGTTTTTGAATGTTTGAAGGGTACAGCAGTGTTCTGGTATAACCTGTTCCCAAGTGGAGAGGGAGACTACAGCACAAGGCATGCTGCATGCCCAGTACTTGTGGGCAATAAGTGGGGTGAGTGACATGAAGATCCTCTTCATTAGAGCTCCCTTCTCTTTACTCCACACTGCATGTGCTTCTTTTTTTTAAATTTAGATATTTAATTTCTGATCTTTTCTGTTTTTGAAGGAAACCTCCACCCTGAACAGCTTGCATATTAATCTTTATAATTAATATGTAACCTTCAGTGATGTCCAGAATTTCTTTTGTAATGAAATTCTGGATTGACTTAGTTTAAACTTGTTTCACTGACAAGTTGGTTTATTTTAACTTTGTTTAATGGTTTCCTACCGACAAGGTCATTCTACAACCTGCTGATAGTGGCACCACTGACAATTGTCCCTCAGTTCATCTCGACCTAAAGAGAGTAATGCAGCAGTGCTTTAGTCTTTTAATCTGTCAAGCTCATCTTCTCATCTTTACAATTTACTCAAACAGATAAGGTTCCAAAGCTTTCATTAATACTGCAATAAACACCATCATACCATAGTTGAGCCAAAATTCTGCCATAACTCAGTTTCTGCATTGTGTAGCTACATTGCATTTGGGCACTTTGAGTCCAATTTGTGCTGTATGCACTACCTCTATGTTGATTTTTTTCCATAAATATTGCATACAGTTAATCATTAGTATGTCATGAGAAAATGGTCAGTGATAAAAGCTCTTGCTCTTTTGGTTTTAGGAGCAAACAGCAAATTTTTTCATTGTCCCTTATGTTTGAGGTTGTTTGTAATTGTTGTTCCTCTGGTTAAACATCGTAGTAACTGCGCTAGCAATGACCCCCTGTTATGTCAGCATGGTAGACGGCTGCTAAAGTCTGACAGGAATAACAAAAATACACCAGCAGAAAATTACCACAAAGAATCACTACGCACAGGTTAACAATGACATCACTCTGACTTCCTGCTTCAGAAGGAAATACACCAACATACAGACTCAAATCAGTTTTCTTCAGTACCATTTTTAGAGCATTTATATCCCAGGACCTTTCTCTTGCCATATTTCTGTGTTGAAGATTCTTTCTCTGTCTTTCTAGTTTCAAACAAGTGGATCCATGAAAGAGGTCAGGAGTTCAGAAGGCCCTGTACTATGCGTAAGACAAACTGATGATAACCTTCCTCATCCCATCCTCCTCTTCGATTGTGTCTGCTCTGTGGTTTAAGACCTACGAGATGCTCCTGATAAAACCACAACCCCATCCATGTTTGCCTTTAACAATCAACCTATTTTATTTTTATTTAAATGTGTGTGTATGTGTGTCTGCCAGCAAATTACATTGATGCCATTGGTGCCTTTTATCATTGCTCAAAATAGCTGCAGAGAAGAAAGCTGTCCCTCATGACACTCCATTTTTCCAGGTCTTAATATAGCTGAGGGAACATTTCAAACTGCTATACTCATAAATCAAAAGTAAGACATTTTAAACCTAAACCTATTTCATCTAAACATTTCTTGCACTATACACTCTGGAGTCCTGAAGTCAGACTGTAGCTATGGCTGCGATCGGATGTCAGACTGTAGCTACAACTGTCAGATTCCATTAGCTGAGCCAATGGAGTACTTTGCAATACCTTACTCACTCTTTGTATGTGTGTGTGTGTGTGTCTGTCTGTCTCCATGTGTGGGGGAGGTAAAGGTTAGGCTCATCAAACAAATTAATGTCATCTTTAAAACCAAAGGTACACTGTATGTTTAAGGTCTCTCTTTACACAAGTGAAACAAGGATTAAAGAAAATAAAGTGCCCAAGAAATATTAGATATACAAATCAATTTGTTGTACAATTTGTTGCAAACGGTGTATGAAATACAATAGGCCTATTTTTCTTATGCTATTCACAATTACAGTGGCTACACCAAGGTTTGCTAGCAGAGAAGGAAAGGCTGTTTTAGCATTTCACCATTTCAAAGTCTTTCTCTGTGTAATAATAGTGAGACTGTAACACTCTCTAACATGACTCCAGTTACAGTCTTTTTCTCCTGTTACCTGATCAGGAAATGAAAGCCTCAATTTATATATTATTTCTTAGTGGTAGTCTTTTCATTCCAGTGATTTGTGGTCAAATCCTGTATAAAAGTGTGAACATTGTTTACTACAGAAATAAAGAATTCTCTGATCTAGTTATCTGTTTGTATGCTTTTATTCTGTTAAAGTATTCCACCAAATCTGTCACCAGTGAAATACCACAAGCGAAATAAACACTCATATATGGGTAATTGAATAAAAATAAGTAATAAAAATGATTGTGGTTATATGATTGTGGTTATATGGTCATATGTTTCCACCACTAGGTGGTCCGTCTGTCCAGCCGCAATTCTGTTTTTGGACAGTCTCAGGAATGAGTGGTTGAAGGTTTGTAGGATTGATAGTTGAATTGATTGGATTTTTGAATTGAAACAAACAGGGTCTAGGACACGACAAGGCCAGATGTCTGAAATTAGGTATTTTTAATAGCTCCTGTTTGAAGTGCATTTGAAGGATATTTGGGACATAAAAAATTGTTACAAGACAGACTAGATTTGGTGATGGTGGAGGCATCTCTGTTGATACTGTTTGCGTCAAGGTCTACTTGTTTTACTATAATTAATCTTGTGGCATGCATGATATAAGCTGATTTCCAGGAGTAAGTATGAATATGGCCATTCTGCACTTATGGTTCTGGAATTGTGTAATTGGCTAGGTGTGATCCTTCACGTACTCGTCCAAAACAGCCTAACACGAGATCCACCGCCAGATTGGCTGTAAAGTGAACCTCTTCCTCTCTTTTAGCTTGCTTTGGGTTCACCTCCACAACATCAACAGCAGACAGGAGCCCTGTTTGTGAAACACCATGGGATGTCATTTGCCATTTCTAGATCTGAGAACATTGCACCTAAGACTTAAAGGCTAGTAGTTATTGCATGTCTATTTTATTCATTGTCTAATTGTGTTCAATGCAAATCAACAGGTTCCTCTCACCTGTTTGACACAAATACTCAGTGATGTAGATGCCCTCTCTGTATGTCAGGCCACCTATCACTGGAGTTCCTGTGGCTGGTGCCACTGAGGGATCCAGGGCATCAACATCATAACTCAGGTGGATGGGTTTTTTCATCCTGTTTGTCAAAGATATAAATAGATAGATATAGATATTATTTGTTTTAACATGTGTAAAACACTTTATTTATATGTTGTAAATGAATACTTACTTTGAAAATATGTGATCACACGTCTGTTCCATAACCTTGGCAATTCCAAGACTATCTACCTCTGTCATAGAGAACGTCTTAATACCCAGGTGTTTGAGGATGTAACTGGAATGTAACACATTATAGGGTATTATATGCCCATATTTAGAACTTAAATTGAATTGAAAAAATTCAATGAACATATGCCTCCTTTCAGAGCCAAAAAATATTCATCTGTAACTGTATATTAGCAATTGATTAGGAACTTACTGTTCCTCTGGGTCTACATCTCTGAGTCCAATGTACACTACATCTTTTGCCGCTATGCAAGGCTTTATCCATGAGAAGTTTGGCATGACAGGAATCTGAAGGAGACAGAAAGACAATAAAATAAAAAAAAAATTTCTGCAGTTCCTTGTCCTGAGACTATGCAGTAAGACAGTACTAGCCCATTCTCATCATATTACAGGACCACACACATCATAGAGCAAAGCCCTATATATATATATATATATATATTGAATACATTTCACATAGGTCTCTGGTATGTGTGGCGTAGCCTACTTTTATTAACACAGAGGCCAGATGCATTGAATAAAAATATTTTCTCCAAAATGACTTTTATAATTGCTGTGAATCACCTTAGTGCACAACTCACGGATGAGGTAGGACATGGGCTGCCCGTGGATGTTTCCTGTTGGACTGGTTAGAGGTGTGTTGATGTCAGCATGGGCATCCACCCACACTACACTCAGCTCAGGTCTGCAGGCTGCATGACCATGAATCGAACCAATTGCTAAACTATAGGAACCAACCAAAAGAGACACTGTAACAAGCCTGCAACAGATTCATTGCTAAAATGCTGTATAAATAATGGTCCTTCTTAAAAATACATTCAGTTTATGACTTATGAACCTGTGATCTCCTCCAAGCATCACACAAGTGTGGCCATCAGTCTTAACTTTCTGCACAGCATCAGCAACCTTTTTGTTGGCAAGACCAACCACCCGGGGTTGTTTTGTCCTCCCGATGGGCTCATCATTGGACACGTCTTCAAATATTAAATTACCATAATCCTTCACCATGCAACCTGAAAGATATAGCCTGAACCAGATTATTTCTTGATACAAACACTCACCAACCACTGTATTAGGAACAATTGCCTATTCATGCAATTATCCAATCAGCCAATCACGTGGCAGCAGTAAAATGCATAAAATCATGCAGATACAGGTCAAGAACTTCAATTAATGTTCACATCAAACATCAGCATGGGAAAAATATGATCTTAGTGACCTTGACCGTGGTATAAGTTGTTGGTGACAAATGTTCTGCTTTAAATGTTTCAGAAACTTCTGGTCTCCTGGCACTTTCACAGATGACAGTCTCTAGAGTTTAGAGGAATTTTCAGGATGGCTATGGTAATTCAAATAACCAGTCAACAACTACAGTGAAGGACAGATCTTGAGGCAAATGGGCCACAACAGCAGAAGACCACATTACGTTCCACTCCTGTGGGGCAAGAACAAAAATCTGAGGCTACAGTGGGCACAGGCTCACCAAAACTGGACAAGTGAAAGTTAAAAAAAAAAAAAAAAAAAAAAAGACCAGGGAATGTTTTTCCAAAAATACTTGAACCAGTCCACCAACAACCATGCCATAATTTCCTGCATTTGGGTGTTTGATTTGAACATTACCTAAAGCTCTTGGCCTAAAGCTAGCATCATGATTTGCATTGCGCTGCTGCCACATGATTGGCTGATTGGATCATTTCATACAGGTTTCATTTCAAGCAGGTTTATAAGTGTTCCTAACAAATGGTCAGTGAGGTAGTGCCTGACGTCTGTTTTAAATTCTTGGCACTTAGAAAATACAGATTTAGGTGATGCAGTAATAATGGCACTAAATAGAAAGCCTTGAGCCTAATGAGTGACCAAAACCAAAATAAAAGCATAATCCAGTATAAAAAAAAAGCAGGCTGAGTACTAGACTGTATGTCAATAAATCACTCATGATACACAGGCTGCGTTATTGATTGCACTTGTCTCTCTACTGCTGAATTATTATGCATGCAAAGAAAAGACCAACTCAGTAATGCCATCTCATTCTGGCTATGACAGGAAGTGTGTACATTTCTCAGAACTTCTGGTGTACATGCACACACACACACACACACACACACACAACCCCATGTGGGTGTTGCAAGGTCAGCAAGCTCTGTCCTATCAGATCCCATCTCGTGTCTCATTTACACAGACACAGACACAGACACACACACACACACACACACACACACACACACACACACACACACACATATATATATATATATATAGTTGGACTAGTAAAGTTTATATACATACACATACACACACACACACACACACACACACACACACACACACACACATATATATATATATATATATATA
>CM074956.1:2970999-2993330 GCA_037577455.1 Pangasius macronema
ATAGTACCAACATTCAGAGTTCCTATTCTCAGTCCTACATGCTTACCTTTCCTCTTCTCTCTCTGTCTACGCACTCTACTCCCTCCTCTACATCTTCGACCAACAGTAGCCCAATTTCCACCGGCGCCGATGGCGGTCATTGTTAACCCGGGCCTCGACCGATCCGGTATGAAATTCGGAGTACCGACGATTCGTATGATTTAATTTGGCAATGTTTTATGCCAGATGCCCTTCCTGGCGCAACCCTCTCTATTTATCAGGGCTTGAGACCGGCACAGAAGTCACTGGACTGTGACCCCCATGGCTAGATTCTTTATGCTCAATAGAACAATAGAAGTAATCCTGTACCTGTGTACTTGGGGGATGGCAAGGGCCTTCAGTGTGCTAGTGACTTCGGCCACGCAGAGCAAAGCGCTGCTCATAACGTTTCTTTCTTCGCTGGGGTTTGCCACCAACTCCACCGTCCTACTCAGTACAGGTAAGAATGCTTTCTGGTGGCGGGTGCCAAAACTGCGACACAGCAGCTTCAGGCTGTAGATGGCTGTCTGCCTGTTAATGGCTTGCTCTTCTCCCTCGTGTCCTCCAGTCTGGCCACAACCCCGCCCCACAATGCTCAAGAGGTCATCAATGAGTTCCAGCAGCACAACCACCTTGAACAGAGAAAGGCCCCAAGACTAAAAACATCTGCTACATACTTAGCATGTATAATTAAGAGCCATAAAGGCCAAGAAGTTACTGTAGGTGTGCACCTGTTGCTCCTCCCATCGTGTCCTCTGCTGCAATCTGTTGTTCAGCAGCTCCATTGCCTTCCTCCTTACTGATGGCAGCTGATTACCCATCAGGCCCCGCACCACCATGATGAAAGTGTCAGTAGGGAGGAGGGCATTCACCTTCAGAGAAGACAAGGATCTTAAAACCACAAACACACACCCTCCTTGAATACACCCAGCCCAACATATACTTGCAGTGGTGTTTCCGAATTGGATTTGAGTATCTTTTAAACACCTGACTTAACACACGTATTCGTTTTTCCGGATGTTTTGAGACTGAGGTTTTTTGTCAATATTGGAGACTTCAAAACACCTTTTCAACTGTCAATCATTCTCAAGTTATAGAAGCGTGTATTTTTGTATTTAGTGTCGTCCATAATATGTACATTTACGTATAAAACATTTCTGGAAGTTTCTGTGATGAGCTCATACCTTATCCAAGACATCATATGACTTGGTAAGCAGTGCTCTCCAAAACTTGGCTGTAGGTTTGTCCGAGTTCTCCTCGACACAGAGAGCCACAGTGTGGATGTAGCGCAGGTTCTCCTCCAACAGGCTAGAAAGCCATCATCACGATAATGTATATAATTATTGTAGAACAGCATTACCACACTGAACATCATTTCTGACAGATACTCACCTTTGCTGAAGCTCCTGCAGAGTTTTTTCAGTTAAATCCTCACAATCAGCCACCTAAATTAGTAATGATTATAAAGGTGTAGTTACTTTCAACCTTATTTTAATATATCATGATAGATTTAATTGAAAAGAAGCAGCTTACCTTTCCTACAAAGCTGCTGGCGGCTAGTAGCTGGCCCATGAAGGAAACCGACAGGAACTTAAAATGCCGCAGCTCTTTTCCACTATGGGCTTCTACATTAAAAACAAGTCCTAAAGCGCTTTCCTCTGTTTTTTGACATATTGCTCCTCTTGTCTGTCTCCTCTCCGGGACTGCAAAGAATGAACAGAAGGCAAAATATATGATTTTGTCTATAAAGAAATTTACCACATTTTTCATAAACATCACTACATAATGGTGTGCAAAAAAATACATGCTACCTAACATACTTTAAGCATGGGTTTGTTACAAGATCTGGACAAGAGAGTGCATAGGGTGCACCTACCATCCTCTTTTTCCTTTGGCAGGGTCAAGAGGAACTGTAGAATTTTAATGAGAGTGGTAAGCTGCTCATGAACTTCAAACTCACAACAAAGCAAGACCCAGAACTCTTGATCCCGCTCCAGTGCTGCTTCCTGAAACACAGTTAAATCTTCAACAAGACTTCTACACTAAATATAACACTACTACTCTTAAGAACCTTGATGCACACATAGATGATGGGTTATTATTTGATTTGTTACACCTATAAAATGGCAACTTTCATAGAAGTTTCATATAATGGCCAAAATAAGAAATATGCTAAACCCACAGAACACTAAAACTAGTACATGCTAACTTTTATGTTGCATCTTCTAAGCATATTCAGATGTTTGTTTTAAACATCTAAATTACTGCAATAACAGTGGATTTGGCCATTGTCTGGAATGTTGCCATTTTTATAGCCACTGCCCGATTTTTGAAGGTCAACAAACTTTTGTCTAATTTTATTTGTGTATTCTCTGAGCTTCCGATATTGATAAATGATTTTCCTTATTGACCCTTTCTTGACTCCCTTCCTATTTATGTTAGTTTATGTCTTTGGTCTTCTTTTGGACGAGGTCTCCATGATAATGACAAGCCTCTGAATGTTAGGCCAGGGACAAGCAGAACTGACCCCATGTATAGTTTTGCTCTCTATACTACATTTTAGCTAGCTGGACACAGTTTGTGTCTTTGCTTCGTGTAACAGACCCCAGAGATGTGCAGAACCTTGGCAAAAGCCCCTACATTTAGCTCATGGTCTGGTGCACCAAGCATGCCTTGAGATCACACTTTTCCCTTCAAACAGAGTAAACACTGGGTGACTAGTTATTCTCTGTAGAATATTTGCTGTTTATGCCACAGAATGAGAGCAGTTGCAGCACACCAGGCTGGGGGGATGCAGACACTGACAGTAAGAGATAACCAGCTCACGGTATACAAAACACAAGCTCTTGTTGAGATGATTTTGTGTGCATGAGTGTGACTGTAACAGTCACACTCAGGCACACAAAAACATTTTATTCTCATAACAATATGGAGTAAAACTGAGCAATCGCAAGTTACTAACAACACAAAAATATGCAACTTTTTTTTTTAATTAAATGTTGGATAAATGTTGCTGACACCAGTATTCATCGTTCTAAGAAACATTGATGAGGCTTACCTTCTCAGCTCCTGCGCTGCTGATAGTAGGGCTGGTGGCGTGCTGTTTGAACAATAGAAGCATTAAGACCCAGAGGAAATGGGCAGGTCCTAGTGTGCTCAGCAGCTGCCTGAGGATGGGTATACGCCTGTGTTCAGGGACGTGTGGGAGAGCATCAACAAAAACGTGCATGATACGTGTCACCACAGCCTGCATTTGCCCCTCTGGATGAGTATTCCCCCCGTCATGAGCCTTATGGACAAAAGAGAAGCAACAGGCCCACAGGAAGAGAGGATCAGCGTCCATTTCAAATCAGTGCACCATAAAACCGCATACCCAAGAACAGCCAAATCATTACTTTATGTTATGCATACCAGTGAACAATGGGTGAAATAGCTTTAATAAAACCTCAAGCAAAGCCACAATGGTTTAAACATACATGAATGAGAGCAGGGATGACCATCTGCACAGTCCTGTTGATGATCTGGAAGCTATAGGCATCGTCAAGTCGCATAATGTTGGCTCCCATAAAGGTGAAGATTGGCATAATATTGTGCAGAACTTTCTCCTGAACAGCAAAGAACAAAAATAAGTCACATTAACAGTCTTCATAAACTGTGCAGCCATAACCATATTTACATAAACATGTGCATATTACTCACTGGGAAGATTCCAGCTACGGTACCCAGCAGCAGCAGTGCGTGGTGGTGTGTCTGAGGCGTGTTAGATGTCCTCACACATTGAACCACTAGCTCCACACTAAATTTATCCTCATCCAAGATATCTGTAGAAGAGTTTTTTTTTTATTTTAAGCCAGCAGGGCAAACACTTATTTCACTAAAAATAAAGAGAGCTTTACAATTTAATTGTAATTGTAAAATAAATAAACCACAGATGTAATGTGACACAATCGATATCTGGGAAATTGTTTAAATGGGTTCTTAAACCAGCATTTGCCATGAATACATACCCTTGCTGATTGGTCCACCCTGTGGGGAGAGCTTCTGGCAGACATTGAGGAGAACACTGAGGAGAAGCTGTTTGGTGTACTCCATATTCCCTTGCTCAGTGGTCACCTCCAAACATCTGCAATGCAGTAATCAACAAGCAAATGAACATGTGCACTAAATCTAAATCTGTTCCACTAAACATATGCTACATTGTGAGGAACACTTTCATTAAAAAGTATGCCACATTTATGCTAATAAAAAAAAATCAGATTTTTTTAATTCACCATTCTTATCAAAATAGGACATTTTTTAAATGAGTATACTTAAATACCCACATGGCATTGCAAGCCATTAAAACATTTTTATATATGTATAAAATATGGCTGTACCTGGAGAGAAGGTTGAAAAGAGCTGGCACCAACATCTGGGGCCTCTTTAGCTTCTTTTTGTGCTGTAGGAGCTCCAAAATAAAGGTGACCCTCGTCCAGGACACCGCTCCACCATCTGTTGGGGCATCCTGTGCTTTCCTTTTAATGGGAAAAGGATATCAGTAAGTATGCTTGTCCAATGGTGTAAAGTCATCCTGGCCAGCCAGGTTGGGTTTGGATGAGTTTAAGTTGGCCACTTACTTGGGCTGCACCTTGCTCCGGCGAGTTTGCTGAACACTCCCTGACATTTTGGGCTTGTCCATAGGGGTTAGTTCATTAGCCACTAACTCTGCATCCACAGCAATCTATAACAGACATACCATCGATAAACCCACAAACACCACAGAACAGGAAAAATATAATTTTTTCTGTTTCTCATTAAGTGTCCGTAGGAAAATGTGCCCCTACCCCTTTGAAGACACTATTAATGGTCTGGGAGCAAGTTGGGTTTTTATTGTCCACCAGCAGGTCGAACAGCACTCCCAATATCCTCTGCTGAATGTTCTCATCTCCCAGGGCCATAAAGAAGGGCTTAGTGATCTGAGTTCAGAAGAACCACAATTCATTTTAAATTACATTAGGTACTAGTGATTAATTCATAAACATTAAAACTCATACAGCTAAATACAGCTAAAAACTCCATATCAAGCTGTTTGAAAGAAAGCATCACACGAAAAGCAGAACCTAAATTTCCTGTAAACATTATTGGGACTGTAAGTGGAATCATGTGTTGTGGTCAAGTGGGAACAAAATCAAACATTTTGACTTTCAGGGGAAAGCACCTGATACCTTCTCTAAAATATAGTGATGGATCATAGATGATGTGGGGCTGTTTAGCAGTTGGGGCAAGACTCTTGTGAAGACTGATGGTCTCATAAATTTCCCTATGTACCAGGATCTTATCCCAAAACCTAGCTGCCTCAGGTTAATACTTGGCCATATCTCTTTCAACAAATGACCCAAACATTCATCCAAACCAACACCAAAATTGACACAAAATAACTTTTTATTTTTAATTAGACTCATTATAAATATTATATTAAGGGTTTTCACAAAGAAAACTACAGACCCAATGACCTCCATGGTGCTTTGATTACATGGGAAGCAGCTAGGGTTACACCAGGAAAATATTTCACAGAATAGTCATCAAGCTCTAGGGTGAACTCCTTACTGTGACCAGACTTACGAGCCAGCCTCATTGTTTCTGTTTTCATCAAACTTTAAGAAAAGGACGTTTATATTTATCCAAGCTTTCATGTCTTTTACACAGCCTTCCATTTTGCTGAATTGGGCTTAACAATGTCTGTACAATTTGGAATCATCAGCATAGAAGTAAAAGCCATTTTTGAGAATCCAAAGCTGGATATAAAGGTAGAATATTAGGCCTAAAACAGAACACTGAGGGACATGACGTTCCTATCAAATATCATATATATATATAAATACACACACTCCTGACCAAAATCTTAAGACCAGGGAAAATATTACAATATTCACACTTCACACTGGTGGATCGTAACCAGGTTGTAAGAACTGCTTCAAAATGCCAAAAAAAGAAACAAGAGCAAGAGACAAAAAAACAGAGATTGGCAATTTACTGAAAACTGCATTTAAACTCAAACAGGCTGTTNGTCATTGTCCTTCAGACAGTCACACTGTCATGATCTCCTGATGGCAAAAACAAAAAGGCTTTCTGTTTTTGAACGTGAACATTATACCTTAAAATAAATGTTATTAGAAGGATGACTTGATAATTTAGCATTTTCTTGAGTTGAGTACAGTTTTGTCTAGCTTTTTTATTGTTTACCCCGAGTAATTTTTGTTAGCTCTACTAATATATAATTTGTTAGCTCCACTTTAATCTACTCTCTTACCACCCAATATCATTTACAAAACCAATATGATGAATGTTGCAGACCAAAAAGCTTAATTAAATGACAAAATGACACAAAGGTACTAATAAAATGACAGTTCATAATGATCAATTACTGAATTTCATTCTTAATTTATTCACTTTCTTTTTGACCAGGTTGATTTTCATATGCATTTTCAGGAATTTACATTTTTGCTACTGCTCATTTTCTCATACAGTGTTTGTTTTACGTGATCAGTGGATTCTAGTCATGTCTCCAGAGTAATTTGTTGCTGGATTTATTTTATCAAAACAGAAATGCCAGAGGGGTACGGCTGCCTACCTGCTCCATGGCAATGATCTGGAAACTGTCCATGTGCAAGTAGGGTTTAGAGGAGGTGCCCAGTGCAGTGATAAAGAGCTCAAGGCTCTTAGCATCTTGAGCCAGCAGTGGGGCAGAAGCCTCACTGTACTTGCCCAGCAGCAACTGCAGGAACAGAGCCTCATCTGGCAGAAAAACTGGAGTGTCTGGAGCACACTGCTCCAGCAAACGCTCCATGGCTGGGAGGAGGATGGCCAAAACCAACTAAAGAGAGACAAAGAGACAGAGAAACAGCCATGGAGCTTACTTGCCAGCACAATCTACACAGAGACCATTTGGTCATTTTCACAGCTCAACAAAAAAAATAAGTATTAATTCCTGGTGCTCTACACAACAAAAACAAATAAACAGTCATAAGGAATTCAGAAACCACAATCGCCTGTTGTTTATAGTTTTTCCACTACTGTGGTAGAAACAAAATTTAATAATCCCCCCTAATATCTCATTTATAGCCTAGCCACTAAAACCTCAATCTCTTTAACTACACATTTATGAGGCCTGAATTTTGGTGATCTATAACTAGTGTCCGGTAGAGAACTGTGTTCCTGTCTGCTAGACCAGCGCAAAGGTGTGCTTTGACAGTGTGCTAATTCCAAAACCGCTGGATTAGTTTGTGTCATACAATTTATGGAAAACCACCAACATTTTGTTAAAAAATAAAAAGAAACCCAAATGCTAGTAATAGAACCTTAGTCAGAAGAGATAATACATCTTAATACACACATTCACACAGACAAATTGCTTATACCTCTCCATTGACATCTTGCAGTGCTCGCAGCAATACTTTGGCCATGTAGCTGGGGCAGTCAGGAGACCTCACACATTGTAGAAGCTGCTCTATAGCCAACAGCAGCTTGTTTCTGCCCTTCCCTGTCACAGAAACAGCTTCCTCATATAGCCTAGACAATGCCTGAAGGCAGAAAAAGACAGACACAAACACAAACAGTAAGCATAAACATAGTGTAGGCAGTCTTTCCGTCTATCAGATTCATCAGGTGCATGTGATTAAAGGTTACAAGACAGTCAGCTAAGCTTTGAGAAAACAAACATCCAATACGATTCTTTAGGACTCCTTAGGCAGAGGCATAAATGGCATTAACATTATACATAGATTTATGTACAGAATTTGGTAGCAACATGCAGTGGACGACCTGAGAGAGGTAGGCTGGATCAGCGATGAGCTCTTCAGCTGATGAAAGCAGCTTCTCTAATAGAGGGTGGTATGGAGAGGAGGTGACTCCTGCAAGAGGCTGCAACACCGCCACCGCTGCCCTTCTCACCTCCCTCACCCCACAACTCAGACACCCCAAGAGAGACGGCACCACTGCAGGTAGCAAAAAATAAGCTCTCATATTCAGAATGAACTGTTCATAAGTGCTTTCTGTAAGAAAATGGTGTTCTGTGTTGATGAAGGGGAGTAAGTTTCTGTACCTGATGAGGAGGGTGAGACCAGAATGTTGAGTTTTTTCACAGGGAGAGCAGTAAGCAGCACTTTGCCCACATACAGCGCCTGGGTCTGCAGCAATGCTGTCACCCGGAACTCTAACTGGTCACTTAGGTTATTGCTGTAGCCCCACAGTAGAGACAGAAACTTAAAGAGATGCTCTGGCTCACTCAGATGAACCTGAGAATCGATATTCAAAGCAGATGATAAAATAATCAGTTAACCAGTAACTGAAAAGTGTATTTAAAAAAGTGTATTTAAAAAGTGTATTTAATTTGGCATCATCAAGTACCATTTCCCACGGCAACCAGTGGCAGTCTACCTGTTTGTGTTTGACATGTAATGCAGAGAAATAATCAACAGGACAAAAACCACTGCAAAAACTTCTCTGAATATCACTTTTCTCACACTGCAGCAGCAGCTTGCACTCTGGCCTCAGTTAAAATTCAAACTTAGAGAGTTATAGCTGTCACAGACTTTGATATTTATGTTCAGAACATTTGAAAATTTCACTGGATTAACAACCTTTATATGATCACAGCGGCAAGGCATGTTTATAACAATCTGAAGGTTATCTCCATGTTATAATTACAAACCAGTGAATGTTCCACATGAGAGTAGTACCCGGAGTAAAATGAAAAGCACTGTGGAGCAATTGGGGTCTGGAGTTGTATTAAACTTTATTGTAAATGTAAAATACAAAGTGAAAACCACCTGCCCAGTTTTTTGTTTTTTAGTTCTGATGCACATCACCATTACAGTGCTGTTATCTACTTGGAAATACTGATAGAAGTGGCATTTCCTTTGCACATTATGTCTGTGTTTATTTGGAAATAAATATAATGAATATCTGCATAGTTATTTCTGTATTTGAATACAGGTGCCTCAAACAGTTAACCAGACAGTCAAATACATAATAAGCATGTTCTGTCCTGGCACGTAATTATATTGATAGTTATACAATGTCTGTTACTTTGGCAGTTAATTTTTTCTTTATTTTCTAGCCTGGAAAGGGACATGAGCTGTTTTCTTTCAATCTTTGTTGATTGATTATGTTAGGAAGTTAGATAGCTTCTTCTGTTTTGTCGTCTTTTCTTTTCTTAACAGACAGGTTAGGGTTCCCCATATTGTTTATAGCAGTTTTGTGCCATGACCCTGAACACATTGCTAACAAAACTGAAAATATTGGCTAATACTTCTGCTTGAGTAGCATGTTAGGCCTGTCACTTAGGGAACAGGGAAGTTTGGGGCAACAACCTTCTTATGTTGCTGTTTACACATATGGTTCGTAACAAAGCCCATTGTGCCAAGTGTTACACTGTTCACAATACTCCACTTGTTAAAACTCTTATGTAAGCAGTTCATGCAGATAACGCTGTTTTGGTACCTGTAATAAGGGTTGCAAGAGGGCTCTAAAACTGGAGACCAGGGGTCCCTGACTAGCTCCAGACACCACCATGTCAAAAACACGGCACAGCAACTGCAGGTAGCAGCAGGTATTCATGTCGAGCTTCTCGGGGTTCCACCAGTGCTCACCTGAAAAACAAGTAATGAGATGCTGAAAATCAAAGGACAAACACTATATAGGTTCTCACACACACACACACACACACACACACACACACAAATGTAATAAATAAATAAATAAAAATCACTCAGCTCTACCTTTAAATGTAGACTCAGGACATTTGAGGTTGTTAATGAAGTGTTGGAGGAGAGAGAGGAGCAGCAAGCTATATTCACTTTCTGCATTTTGTCCAGTGTGCAGTTTGAGTAGGAAGCCTGCAAGCACCTCGTACATTGGCAGAGATGCTTTGTCCTGGCCCTCATATAGCTGCAACAATGCAACACATTTACTACAAACCAACATATATGGGACCGTCAAACACTAAAAACATCGCTAAATGTCTATTAATTTAGATACACTGCTAGTCATGGTACCAATGATACATGGGAAAAGTCCAACAGTCCAAAAATCAACCATCACAAATGGTCAACTTCAACTTCAGTTTTTGATTTTTAATAGATTTGGCAAACAAAAATAAAATAAAATAAAAATAAAAACTGTCATCACTGTCATTATTAGTTATTGCGTGTATACTGATGGCCAGAAAATTAAAATTTAATCAAATTTAAATTAAATGTATAACAGTTTAAGTGTGTAAAAAACTGAAAGGGGCTGAACACTTAACAAAACCACTGTAGTTCAAGATTATCATTTTAAAATATAGTTCTAGTCCAAGACTATTTGTGGGATGGGATCCTGGCAATCAGATGGCAAAAATTTAGGGGGAAGAAAGAGAAGGTGGGGGGAAGGAGTGTTTTGACCAAAATAGATTTTTATGCCCACTTTTGTGCCTCTACTTTAAGAAAGCAAAAAAAAATTCACCAAAAACAATGTGAAGATGTTTTTTTTTTAAATGTATTTATATTTATCATCTTGCCTAACATGCAAAGATCATGTTGGGTAAAAATGGTGCCAGTTTAACAAACGTGGCAGTGTTAACGGTCAGTTTGGCCACAGAGTTTGCTGTGTAACTGTGATTTCCACACACAATGATCATGTCAATCGTGAGCAAAACGGAAACTGCAGATACTGATGCATTTGCAGTGCACCTTTGTTGCCATATTGAAGCAGAGAATCACACTATGTCCTGTAGAGCTATAAAGTTTTAAAGCATTTGAATGCCCTAATAGAAACAATACAGAGCTACCCAACAATTAGAAATTATTAACCCCCTGATGTAATAGTAAACAGAGATCAGTTGATCTGATTACTTTAGGTGACATGACTAGAGAGGCTCATGTGGACGAATATGATGTCCAAATAGTGACCAAAATAAAGTCCAAAACCAATGTCTACCAAAATGTTTTGGCACCCCTTAACAAATTATATCTTTTATTGATTTTAATTTTAAAGTGTTAATGCACATTAACTTATTAAAAAAAAAAAAAAAAAAGAGAAAGAAAAAAAAATCATTAATTGCCGGTGCAAAAGTTCGGACACCCTTCCAGTTGTAATGTTTCACACTTCAAATCTTTAGGCCTTAAATGACTCATTAGGACTCGTTAGTGAAGTGGAACTGTGGAAGTCACAAATCAACAAAGTTATGTTTGGAGAAAAAAAAAAAAAAAAAGGAGCAGACTTTGATGAAAAGAACACCTAAAGTATGCTTTGGGTTTGTGTGACAGCCAGTGGCACAGGAAACTTTATAGGTAGACGGAAGAATGGATTTCAATAAATATCATTCATACTGACTGCCACTGAGTGTAACAGTCAAGAAACTGAAGCTGAAAAGATGCTGGTTTCTGTAACCAAAACATACCTCAAAATATAAAGTAACAGGGCATTAACATTTGCAGAAAATGTAATTTTTTAAAGTAGTTTGCTGCAGCATATTTGTTTACTTCTTTCCAATTCAAAAATCAAAATAATATGCAATTCAATCAGGGTGCTAAAATTTTCGCATACAACTGCATACAATTATCCAATAACACATCACTAATATTTTTTTTTCCATAAATGATTCTTTTTCCCCAAAAATATCTTTTTCCATAGATTAGTTTACAAACATAGAGGATGCTGGAGTTTCCTGTTACAGCCTGCCATCACAGGACAATTTACACAGGACAAATTACATTAACATAATTTCAACATTAAATAGTTCATAAAGTAAATATAATAATTTTTAATTATAAAGGTTATTTGATCCTCTTAAAATGAATAATTATTTCTTATTTTTATTAAAGCATGGAATATTGCTTGATGGGTGGGACGTCTGAGTAGTTTATCAGTAAGCAGGCTGTGACTGACGTATAAAAGCTGCTATAGTTAAAGTTCATGGTCATATTTGTAATTTGTAATATCTTATTTATTACATTAGAGTAATGCAAAAACAATAAAGTAGTTGCTTTTAGCCAAATCACTGTGTTGGTGTCTTGGAATGGAATGTTCAAATTCTCTGATCTCTTATCTTTAAATTTGTTTTCATTTCTGAAGGAAACCAGCTTTTTAAAAATGCTCAAACTTGTGACTGAAATATGTGCAAACAAGATAACATGTTAAATTAAGAGAAGTCACTTGTGGCCAAGTGTGGCGACCCCCAACCCGGGGAGCAGTTGGGGGATCGGTGCCTTGATCAAGGGTCTCACCTCGGTCGTGGTATTGAGGGTGGCAGAGAGCGCTGGTCATTCACTCCCCCACCTACAATCCCTGCTGGACCTGAGACTCGAACCTGTGACCTTCAGGTTCACCTTTGGGTTACAAGTCTGACTCTCGGACCATTAGGCCACAGGTGCTCCTGTAGGTTTCAGGCTGCTACACATTTTCTCTTTTAAATACCATAAAATACAAATGTATTCTAAACAGCACTGGTAAACTTAACACTCTCTCCCAACCTGAAAAGTGTAATTTTATGAATACAATACTAATAATTTGCCATTTTAATTTAATACTTTAATATAATACCCTTAATATTTTAATTGCCCTATGATGTAAATAGTGATTTCTTTTTTCAGTGCATGTGTAAGTATAAATAAGTGCTCAGACCTTTTCAGTCTGTAGTGCGTAGAGCTTTCGCAGTGAGGGCTCAAGCAGACCGAAGAGTATCTGAGCTGTGTGGAGGTGTGTGCTCTCATTCAGAGACTCCAGAGTCTGCAGAAGAGCACAAATCAACACCACGAACGCCGCCCTCTCTCTCACTCCAGCACCCTGCTTGGCCAGCAATGCACACACACTCTCAATCTGTCTCACACAAAGAAAAAAAAAACAAACAGAATTAGACAGCCCTCCTCTGGATCTGCTAAATGAGAAAACAAGCTCAATGTAATGAGAAGAATCAGCAACCAATAATTCCAACAGCCATTTAATGACTTATGCTTACAGCATTGCGCTTAGTGGACTGCTCCATGCGAGCCAGGTTTTTTGTTAGAGTGCTGATGAGCATCTGGTTGGCAACTCTGATAACATCTGCTGGAGGCGTTTTCTCCAGCACCCCCTGTAACACTGTAAAAAAGACACACCATACTCAGTCAAAAGATTCAGTAACAAACTATAACTTCTCAATATCAGACACTAGGGATGTAAGAGAGTCAGCAAATGTGTCTGTACCTTTCACCCAGCCCTGGGTGAGAGGATGCTGGGATAGGAGATGTGTCTTAGCCACACACAGCGCTAGCTTCAGCTCTGCTGACTCAGGTACCGAACTTGTTATTAGCAGGAAAGGTAGCAGCTCCCAGCTAATTTGGGTTCTCAGATCGGGGTTGGCCTTCCTGGTGGGCAGGTCATCAAGAACTCGAACAACCTCCTTCAATACCGAATACCTTTCATGGCATAATTCACAGAGATTATTCGTTCTATAAGGTGTACGCATAGAAAAATCACGTTCAACTGGACATCGCCAGCAGTAATAAAGTATATAAAGTGGAAATGCAGCATGTCTATTGCGTCGTGTACGCACCAGGCCTCAGTGTCCGATGCCTGGACCCGGTGGAGAAGAGAAATCAAACAAGAAATTGTCTCCTCTAAATCCATGTGGTCAAGATAGAGCTGGTGAACCATCATTAGAAAAAATACCCAATCAGAGTTGATGCAGAAAAAGAGAGCAACAGTTTTCATAACATTCGAAAGCAAAACCTTTCCTCACGTATCTGATATTGCACAATTATAAAAGTGATTTGTGGAAAAAAGGCAAAGACTCATGTTTAATCTCAATGTTTTATATGTGCTTTATCGAAATTTAGTAGCTCAAGACATACAAGATTTAATTTAATATTTAAATTAAATCATGCATTATTTGTGATTGCGTAAATTGGTGAACTTTTCTTTTAATAACATAACATATTTGTATGTCTATTACACAGCATGCTTTACTGGTGGCCATAGGGCTTAAGCATTTCTCCTACCCATAGTGCTGAGAGGGCTGACAGCACAACATCAGGCACATCATCCTTCAACCTCTCAAGCAATGCGTCTTTCAAGAATGCTTCATCAAAGCCCTCCTTAGAGTAGACACAAACATACAAATTACAATACATGCAATTTCCATGCAAACGTATTCACACAAGAACATATGGTCACTAAGTAAACGGCTAAGACAATAATAAAAAGTGTAAAAGGGTTTTTCTGAACAGTTCAGTATCTCCTGCATGTCATAATACAGCTCAACAATCTAGCAACCTCTCAGCAATAAGGCTGCACATACCTGCCCAGAGGTGAGAATCGTTTTCACATATTCTATAGCCATGTTCCTCACAGCGGACACAGGGTGTTTAAGACTGAGCATCAGAGAGGCGTCCGAGTTTGCCAGAACCTACACATGCGCACACAAAATGGATCAGATATTACAGTTAGAATTATATAAGTATAAACTAGCGATAGCAGAATTTTAGTAGTCAATGCTAATACCAGTGAAATTGCACAACAGTGTAGCAGTTAATGCTTTACTTTAGAAACAATTAAAACAACTGAAACAATGGCACCCAGCCATCCATTTTCTGTACCGCCATTGCAGGGCACAATCACGCACAAATTCACACACCCATTCATACACTATGGACAATTTAGCAATGCTAAAATGCAATGCTCGATAGCTAGATCACATTCTTACTGAGGAGTTGCCTATAATAGATGTGTTTAGCTGGTTAACTCAAATAACAAATGACTTTATGACATTTATTTGGCCAACACCCCGGCTTTTAGGGGCATGACGTCTTCCATGTTGTATTTGTAAAAACGAACATGCCCACAAAGGTAGCAAGCACCAAGAGACATGTGCGCCTTCAAACTCTCTCCAGCATAAAAAGCCATTAGTATAAAATAAAACTGTATATCTGGTCATTGCAGGATCGTCCACTGATAATTTAGCACTGAGAGGTCTCCAAGTCATTAGGATCTACTAGATTTACAGCATTTGAAAGTGTTAGTTTATCCGAATAGCAATAAATGTCTTTTAGTGGTAATCCATAATTAGTGGATACATGTTGCTCATGGAAATCAAACAAATACACTTTCAGTACAATGCATTTGCACGTGAGAAGCTGGTGTAAAAGGCTACCACTTATACCGTTTTTACCATGTCTAGTTTAGTATGGTCTTAATTAGACAACATTTTTATTTCTCTTTGCCATCAGATGAGTGTGTGTACCTAATCTAGACTTAGTAAATAGTACTGCTTTTTTTCTGAAAGCAGTTAAAGCTTTAACAATTTTAGGAAGCACAAAAACATCTAATCCAGATAATTCTCAAATCTTCTTTTCACAATAGATATTTTGAAAAACTGAGGCCATAACACTTTCTGGTCTTAAACTGTAATAACTTGCAGAATGAAAAGACACAAATGCTACTCTGCCTACCTGGTGTTTACCACAGCACATGGTAAGAGAGAGAAACTGATGGAGGAGGTTCTTCTGTTTAGCTGAGCACATCTCACCCACACAACCCACCAGAACAGCATCCAGAGCACCAGAATACCTGCAACAGAGCATTAGCATTACAGATAAAAACTCTACTCTCTTTGTAAGCCTGGACGAAGTCCAGCCAGGGTTAGGGCTATGGGGAAAGTATGGGCACAGTTATTCAAATATCTGCACATCTGAACCCAACTTCATACATCTGTTAATGTAAATCTGTATCTGACTAAGGCATATGCAAATTTGAATAAAAACAAACTGTATATTACTGATTGAAAAAATAAATACAGTACATGTACAGTTAAAAGAATGCAGAGTGAGAGTGAGGCTCTGTAACCCAGTCTGAAACTCACCACAAAGCTGTTTGAAAAAACAAACAAATGCAGCAAAAACAGCCTATTCTCTTAGCTTGATATGGTTTCTTAAGCTTCCCGTTTATATAAAATGCGGATATTTCAAAAGCACAAAAGATTACATTGCCCATCCCCTGAACACTCTACAATGCTGCAAGATCAGCAATATGCACATCCCATACTAGATAAAGCAAGTACTAATTAAAGCAAAAAAAATTAATTAATAAAACAAAAACAGAATAGCTTCAGATTTTAGATATCACAGTTAAAGCCATGTTGAGGATAGCCAAAAAACTCACTTGTTCTCGAAGAGTCTGACAACTGGTTGGATCTTCTGATTAAGGGAGGAGAGTCTGTCTGAGGGGAGCTCTGTACCACAGCACATGTATCCCTCAAGGAGTAGTCTGGAAATGCCAACAATTGCTTATTATTAGTCTTTAGCATTCACACACTGTGCATGCAGCACAGCATAATAATAATTTGAGCCTAAAACAGATTACCGTGCCACTGTGCTCGCCAAGCTGGTGGTCAAAGGAAGGTTCTCAATGACTGACTCGAGTAGCCGGCAGTTTGATGCACTGTGTGAGTCCTTATTGCCCAACTCATCTGTTAGCAAGAAATTTTAGTCAAATTATTATTATTCCAAAAAAAAAAAAAAAAAAAGCTTTTGCTATTAAAATTAAAATTGCTCAGATAGTTCCATAAATACTATTTAAATATACTATCTATCTTTAATGGAGAGTGCAAGAACGGACAACGGGAATTTGCGAACCTTATCAAGGAGTCGTTAGTCGATAGTCATTAAAGGAGAGCACAAGGGGACATGAATTTCATGTGTACAAAGGTAAACGAGAGTGTGAAGCAATGGTGTGACTGCACAGAGAAGCTGTTGCACATGAGCTCACTTTAGTTTGGTGTACACTGATCCATTAAACATGTGTNTTAAACACAAAATTAGTTATAAAAGTCTGTTTTAGTGATCAACTATTTTTTCAAACAAGTTAACAAGATCTGTTATTGGATTTCTTACACAAAAGTAAATGAAAAACTTAAAAGCTAATAAGAGATATAGTGGAATTTATAGTGGCTTGCGATGATTTTAACATGACTAGTTCCTGAACTAAGGTACCAAATGGACTCCAACTTGAAACAATTACAAAATATTTGAATCCTATTAGCAAATATCCCAATATCAACGATACATCACTGCTCCATGCTCTTGGACAACTTTGTGTACATGCAATTCACAGCAGCTTTTGCTCTTTTACTGTCCATGCTCACTGAAACTCCTGTCCTTGCGCTATTAATACTAAATAGATACTATTTAAACACCATAGTTCAAGAGCCAAGTGGCAGAAAAGATATGGATATTCTGTTTCTCCCTAATTTGGTCACTTGCCAATTCATTCCCACCAGCCACCTCCTCCCCATCACATAACAGCTACAAACCAGGGAAGTTGAAGGCAAACACACGCTTCCTCTGAGACACATGAAGCCAGCCAGCAAAATCTTTTTGAACTGCTGCTCATCTGCTCACGCCCTGTGATAACACACTTGAAGTGCAGTCTGAATTATTTGGCACTCTTTTGTACAATTGAGCTCACAGATGTCCACAATTAGCTAGTGTTTCTGTGATTGACAGGGGAGAAAAACCACGCCACCCCTCCCACCCTGAGACCACAGGAAATTTTGGTTTCTTGGCTACCGGCCATGGATGACTGTCGCATTTCTGGGATTCAACCCCACAATGAACATCAAACACTCTTTAGGCATTTATCCAAGATCAAACACATTTCAAACATTTATCTAACAGTTTTAAGACTTTAAACAACAGTACGATCTCTGTACCATTTTGCATGATGACCAAGTTAGTGAGCTTTGGCAGGAGGTATTGCAGCAAGGGACTGATATCGTAGGAGGCTGCTATACACTGCAGGGTGGGCACCAGCGAGGGAACTTGACAGAGGTACTCAAATGTCCTGGGTGGAGGAGGATAGAGACGTTACTGATCAACATGCATCCAACTCAAAAACTTAATAAATAAATCACTAACTGACAAAACAATAGTACAACAGATGAAAAAAAAATCAAAGTATAGGTTTTGGAGCAAGCGGAAACACTCACTTTTGTCCGATGACACTTTCCTTCTGGTTTTGCAGGAGGATGATGAGGCATGACAAGCCCTCCGAAGTCAGCTCTGGAGCTCTACTCACTGACCTGCTCACCTGCCGTGCCAGTGAATCCAGCAGCTCTGGCTGCATTGCAACCTTCACCACAAGCTGACACACAATCATGTATGTGGCAGCTTTGTAGTCCAATAGCTCTGACTTCAGGCCCTGTAAAATGCAAGCTGTAGTCATCTCCACTTTTTCCTGTGCTCAGAGGCCTAGTGTGCTGCTCATTATTATGTCAAATATTTTAATTGTGCAATTGCAAAGTTTTACACCCCTGAAAATCTGAGTGGAGAATCTATTTACTGTTCTCCAAACGTTCCATGCCCATTCTCCCAAGGATATTTTTAAATAATGTTTTTTTTTATTGTTAAAAAAAAACTCAAAAATGAAACCTTGTAAAAATATTGCCCCTAAAGAATATTTACATACATATACAAGATAGCCATAGATGGAACTTTCAACAACACAATGCATGCATCCAAATGAACAAAGAAATGGTCACAGGATGGCAAATTAATGTTTTGCATCTCAGTCTCAGGTTTTGAATGCTACTGAAAAAGAGAGGATTAACTGAAGAGGTCTGACAATTTGCACAATCCTAAGAAAAAAGTGCATGGAGGAGTGTACACATCTTTAATAAAATCTCAACATCTTTAATAAAATATTCTCAACCTTATTATAGGACAGCATCTCTCAAACGGTGAGTTCACCAAATATTAATTGTGGAGGAACTGTTAATTATGAAACCTTGCCAAAAAAACAAAAAGAAAAAAATGCCACATACATTAAATACTTGCTAATATATGAAAACATTTCAAAATTAAATTAATCAATTAATCAATAAATTAAATTTTCCGTACACAATAATTCAAAGTGCCTCCCACGGTTCTTAACACCTCGACTGACATTTACGTAATGACAAAAATCCAGAAGTAAGATCTGGACTCACCAACTGTAAATATGGAAGTAACTTGGCTATGACAGAATCTGTGACTTTCTCCATTGCCTCCAGAGTGGGAACAATGGTCGCCGAATAGAAGGAAAAAATCACTCGCAGCTGTGCACATTTTCCATCGTGAACAAATGGTGAATATGCCTAAAAGAAAAGTAATGTTCTTTCAGTATAAATCTCTGTAAGACACCACAACAAATCAGGCTTGGGTAAAGATGGTTTACCTCGACTGACTTTGTCACCAAGGTGCAGATGAAATCCATAAAACCCAGATCTTTATAACAGTGAGTCAGCAGAGTTCCTCTTGCCAAAGGAACTCCAGGCTTCTACAGAGCAGACAGAGACCAAGATAGTGAGAGAGAGACAAAATTCATCTGGGCAAGGTGCTGTCTCACTGTTCTGACTAAACAATGCTGACAGATTGATTCAGAAATGCCAGAAATGCCCAACATAGACAAGTAGTTTATTTGTTTGGGATGGAAATATTGGATGCCACATCTGCAAAGAGGCAAAGACTCTCTTGTTTTCTCTTAGCTGCATATTTCCTTAGTACTTGTAATTACAAACCATGGCTATTCTGTCATCAGTTGCATATCTTTTAACATAACATAGTCATTTTCAACGTATCTTTGAAATGTAACATAGGCCTTTACAAAGCATAAGCATCTCCCCCACCCCATGCCAATTTAAAATGTTTACCTGAAGTGCATGCAGCCAATGCCACCTGTGTGTGGGATCCTCTAACTTAAAAAGCTGAATGACACGTACAAACACTTTGGTTTCATGATAAGGCAACACACAGGCAATCAGACTGTCCTGGTTGTACAAGTGAATGTGGAACCTGAAATACAGTCATAAAAGAAAAACATTCATTGTATGCCTCCCAAGAACATACAGATAACCAACAGCAGACAGTCATGACAGTGCTCCATAAATCATGAGAAAAAGAATGATGTTATTATAAGAGATATGCCACCTGTGTACAAGCCATTCCAGACACTTCAGCGCAGGCTTGAGCAGGAAGTATGGGGACAGACGAATGAGGAACAGAGAGATGTCCTTGTCTAGTTTCTGGTTTACCTCTTTGGACTGCACACTACGCTCAAGGCTTAAGGAAGCCTGGCTAAAGAGGGTTTCTTGAAACTCTGCGAATGCTGGCTCAATTCCAAGCAGTTCATCAAGCCCTGTGCAACCTGCACAATGGACATGTAGACTTTAGCAACAAACAACAGCACAGCAGAATCTTATTTATGCAATGACTTAATTACTGTAGAGCATCACATTTCGTAGTGTGTGGGTGAGCTGATTCAATACGGAAGATAACAAAAGTATCTGAATATGCATTTCATATATTAGAATTATATCTGTCACATTAACTAAAATTCTTTCTCTGTATTGTATGTAAGAAATGTATTTCGGTTTTTGCCAATGTTTTCCTTTGTTTTGAACTTGCCTGGGGAAAGATTTACTCTTTCTTTAACCGGAAATTACAGGTTACAGTTTTGAGATAATTGATAAAAAAATGTGTGTGTGTGTGTATTCACACCCAGAGCGTAGACTGTGCTCCTGTCCATGCTGGCAGCATCTTTAGGCTCGAACAGCAGCGAGGCGACCTGCCTGCGGCTCAGCAGACTCGGGTCACTCTGCGGCAAAGCCAGCCGCTTCAACTGCACACGATTACTGCAGTAGAGTTGATGAAAGACATTCCGACTGTGTATTTCTGTACTAAATTTATACAAATATTGTTCAAAGACCAATGCTCCGTTACAAAATTAACATAATAAAACTCCTCATTAGACCACACATCTGTCCAGCTGTGTGATTTCTTTAGGCCTTGCTGCACTACACGTTACAGACAAAACACACAGACCAGACTATTCGTGCTCTTTCTTTTGTTCTTCGTTAGCTATCAAAATGAATGATACAATTCAAAAAAAGAACAGTTCGTTTTGGGAATTTAATTGCCATTTAACGTGGAAACGGGACAAAATACTACAGACTTACCTTCCTTCAAACTCTCACATGGGCTGCTGGAGCGCAAACTTCTTCTACAGTCTTGCAGTAAGAGCGGTGGTTCCCTCTACCTCCCTCTAGTGGAGTGGAGTCAGTATTACTGCATGTCGCTTACAACCGCAGCTGCTACATTCGACCAGAGGGCCTAACTCAGAATTACCGATTTCCGACCAGGAAAACCAAAAGAAACCATCCCTCAACTCAGGATTACTACTCGGGAAATTGGGGTGGTCTTCTAAACTCCGAGTTTACAAAGTGACGTCAAATCAACATGGCTGCGCTTACTAAATTGCATTTATTGTTTATAATAATATGTCTGTTATTATGAATATCCTACATGTTGCTTCCCTGAAAAATACATTTAAGATTAACTAATTACAATAATTTTTTCTAGCCCTTAGTTAATTTTGAATATTATTTCGAACATTGTACTCAAAGTGGATACCCCATAAGCACAAATACAATCACCGTCCACTTTATTGGGAACACTTGTATGCCTGCACGTAGTTATCAAATCCCAATCTAATCCTGTTGCCAATCACGTGGCAGTAACACAATGCAAAACACCAAGAATGTGAAGTGTGTATATATAATCACACTCATTGTTGAGATTCTAACATAACTATTTTGTTTTAGACAGATTTATTCAAATTATTCCACTGAACTCAGGGACATTCATGCAGAAAGTTGTAAAACTGATATAGAAATAGCTTGTAAATGCAAAATTTAAACCACCATTGGCTGTGTAGCTACACTAAATCTAGAGTGATAACTGCCCATCAATGTGTGAATCACCTGGTTCTCTCACATGGAGTGATCAACCATCATCACNACACAGCCAATGGTGGTTTAAATTTTGCATTTACAAGCTATTTCTATATCAGTTTTACAACTTTCTGCATTAATTTCTCTGAATTCAGTGGAATACATTGAATAAATCTTTATAAAATAAAACAATTATGCTAGAATACCAACAATTTAAACCATGCTCAGGATGAACAACATGTTCCATTGGTAAATTGTCAGTCACTTTCTGTTCAGGTTATAGGCATTTAAATGAACAACACATGAATCAGGTCCCCCAGAAAGAAAAAGAGTTCAANNNTAAAAGTTTTTCTTCATTCAGTTGATTGAATCACTGAAAACATGTTGTTCATCCTGAGCAACCAGAATCACATGTTGTTTGTTTAAATGTTCAGGATCTGACCAGACCTTAGATAGTTCACAGTCCAACCAACATAGAAATTAGTTTTAATTGCAGTAGTCAAAGTATTCAGTAAAGTCAAATACACAGCCGAGACTGCCCCAAAGAGAAGCA
>CM074956.1:2993430-3017829 GCA_037577455.1 Pangasius macronema
TGTGTAAAGCTGCTTTGAGGCAATGACCTTTGTAAAAAAGCGCTATACAAATAAAAATGAATTGAATTGAATTGAAAATATAACCTGTATGCACAATAAACTATAATACAATTTATTTACATTTCTCTACAGAAAGGATTTTGCAGGGTTTTTAAGATTTAGTTTTGGTGTTTTTGCCTTTATTATGATAGGACAGTTTAGATCTGACAGGAAGCGAAGTTGAAAGGTGGGCAGGATCGGGAAAGGTCCTCGAGCCAGGATTCAAACTCAAGACGCCCGTATGGTGCCGATAGCCTCATAGATTTTGAAGGTTTTTATAAAATGTTATTTATCAACAGATCAATGGTAATCCTCTGCAAACTTCGACAGTTCGACCGTGAGCAAACTTTGGCTGTGCGTCTTGCATCATTAGCCTGGAACTAAAGTTTGATTAAGTTTGGTTACTTCCTATGAACTTTCGTTCAGGAATCGAACGTCACTATTGTGATTTACATTTGTGTCAGAGACTTTCAACCGTGGAATTGCTGTTTTGTTCTGGAAAAATGGTGAGTGCTTTCTTTAACTGCTATTCATATATGCTGATATATTATCTGTTAGCAAATTAGCCAGGTACACATGTTACCCAGGTATATGTGAACCAGCCATCTTGCCAGCTCAGATGTAAAATTAGTTAAGCCAGGAACACACTACACGGCTGTAAGGCTGATTATGAATGTAATTTGATACTTACAACTGATCAAACCCAAACACATTAGAGCCAGTTGCATTCAGTCGATGTTTACAGTCAGCATTTAAAATCATAAGTGTGTTCAGTTAAGTCTTACAATGTTTCAGCTAGTCGTTAAGTCTGTCCCTGGCTTTAAGTGTGTCCCTGGCTTTAGTGGTAAATATGGCAGGGGAAGATGCAAAAAAGAAAATGACTTATCTGTCTTTTTATCACAATTGATACCCTGACAATGGCTCTGGTCTTCCTGAAACACTTGGTAAGTGCTATTTGTTTTGGTGGTTTTGGGTGATTCCAGCAACTGAAGATACTTTTTACATCTTACTAAACTAATCTCAAGTGGAAGAACATCCAACACATTCAAAACAAAGCACAATTAGATTACTTCAAATAGCAGCACTGATTTACGGTATATTCATAAGTGCTTCTCTTTGGGGCAGTCTCGGCTGTGTATTTGACTTTACTGAATACTTTGACTACTGCAATTAAAACTGATTNAAACAAACAACATCTGATTCTGGTTGCTCAGGATGAACAACATGTTCCATTGGTAAATTGTCAGTCAGAATGTTCTACATTAGCAGGCACGCAATGATTGTATACTTTTATGAGTAATTAGTGCATGTGAAGATTCAGAGAAGACGACAATCGGGATTATGGTCACAGTTGATACCCTAACAATGGCTCTGCCCTGTCTGAATCATTTGGTAAGTGCTATTTGTTGGGGTAGTTTTCAGTGATTCAATCAACTGAATGAAGAAAAACTTTTATCCAGGTTTAATTAAACTTCTCATACATGAGATGACAGCCAATACTTTCCAAATAAAGCACAATTGGATTACTTCAAATAGAACCACAGATTTTCATATCACCACTAAGTCTTACTTATTGGTTAAGCACAGTCTAGCAACAATCTAGCAACATCAGTGCTATGGCACAAACTAGCTTACATCGGCCTGAGAACCTACTAGCTATGCTAGTGAATTTTTCTGGGACAAGTTGCATTGGATACCACAGAATTTTATCTCTACCCAAGAGTAGAGTGGACATGGACTTATTCATTTGTCCATCAGTACTGTAGTATTTCTTCTTGAGTTTTTGCAGAAACTCCTCACTGGCTCAGAGAACCTCTTATGAAGAGCAGTAACACATGGAATATTGCACATTATGAGAGGCTGGGGTATGGACAAGTCACTGTTTTTAATGGACACTAAGAAACTGAACCTAGCTGGACTACCTGCTTTTTACCAAGGAAAATGTGTAGAGGTAGAGATGTGTGTTACTTCGCTGGCTTTGTGAGGAATCCCTGATCTATGTCGCTCAGCTGGACTTAACAAGCAGAACCTCCACTGCATTGACAAGAACTCTGGTTTACTCAAGGATTATGACACTGTCAACTGGTGTAAATAACTTTACTCACTTGGAAATGTAGCAGCACAGATAGGGGTGAAATCGTCTCCAGGCTACATATGTAGCCATGGTTCCCTGAGAGAACGAGACACTGCGTCAAAACGCTATGGGAACGCCTTCAGCATGACCGCGCTCTGAATCACATGTAATCAGTCCAATAGATGGATGAGACGTCACAGGCGGGGTGACGTAGCGGCCCAGAAACTTAAAAGCACGAGCGGTGGGCGCTGAGGCAGCTTCTGAGGAACGAAGCAAGCGGTCGAAGGGATGCCGGAAGTATGGCACTGAGACGCAGCGTCTCGTTCCCTCAGGGACCATGGTTACATACGTAACCTGGAGACGTTCCCCTTCAGGAACTCGAGCTGCATCAAAACACTATGGGAACGAGTATGCCCACGCTGCCAGACTTACAAATCCCTGCCCAGTGTGGAAGAGCACAGCTAGGGCGAGAGAACAAAAGAGCCCGGAATGGCTCGCATGACGAGGCCATAGAATCCGATCAAAGTCAGGGGCATGGAACAACCCGCAGCGTTGCAGATGTCCTGCATAGAGACAGCTACCAGAAAAGGCCTTGGAGGCCACCACACTTCTAGTGGAGTGAGCCTTGACTCCCAAGGGTGAGGGGAGATCAGAGGATTCATAGGCCAGATAGATGGCATCCACGACCGACCGGGCAGCTCTGAGGACATATGCGTCCAGTGCTCACACATATATAAACATGCAGTCTATATATAAGGAGAAAGGGACTCGCCTGTCTCCATTCCATCCACCAATTCCATCTGCCAACCCCACGAGTGTAACGAGGCCAGCACCTCGAGGAACGTGAGTGGAGACTCCCTCCTCGAAGAGAGCCCTCCGGGAGCGAAGCACACACAGCGGCAAACACTTGCAATGCGAGCGGCTGGCTCCCTCAAGAGCCGACTCTGCGTGCTCCGCTCCCAAGCAGAAACGCTGCCCACTCTCGCCCTTATGTTTTGTGTTTTGCTTTAGGCATCACTAGACAGACAATACAAAATAGACAGACAATACAAAAAGACAGACAATACACACAGAGCGCTTTCTGAATGACAGAAAGCTGCCGCGGCGCCCACTGCTCGTGCTTTTAAGCTTCCGGGTCGCTACATCACCCTGCCTTTGACGTCTCACCCATCCATTGGACTGATTACACACGTGATTCAGAGCACGTTCATACTGAAGGCATTCCCATAGCGTTTCGACGCAGCTCGAGTTCCTGAAGGGGATCTGTTCATGTTGTTACACAGCTCACAGACTACTGCTCTGGGGTGGTTAGCCCTGAGGAATGTGAGCCCATTCCATAATCGTCACACCAAATTTGCCCGAAGCATCTGGCCCCCTTCTAGGAGACAAGACAAAAATGGCAATACAACATACAGTGCACAAGCTTCATCCTTTAAATGTACTTAACAAGAAAAGTCTAAGTACAAGGGTAGACACACCCTGGCGCAGTGTCCTTGGGCTGAACAACCATGTAATGTACAAACCCCCATTAATCAAAAAAGCAGATGACCTGCAGTGGAGAATATTGCATGACACTGTCTCAGTAAATGCTTTTATCTGTATCTTAAATCCAGAGGTTATACATGGGTGCCCTTTTTGTTTGCAGAGAGAGACAGTGTTTCCTTGCGTTTATGAACTGTTTTAGTTCATGTCCACTATTCAGTCTTAAATCTTTTAATGCTATTTTTACCCCACAGGTTTTTATCCTTGGTTTTAAATACATGACAAAATTTTATCCTGGGACAGGTAAAAATGGCCATATACTGTACAGCAGCAGCAGAAAAACAATGTGACACAAAGTAAACAACATGATGTAACAAGGACCTTTCAGAGACTAGTGAAAGCAAATATCTTTGTTGATTTTAACTTAAAGGTATGAAGGACCTAGAAAAATCTAGCTTGGTGCTAGCCTGGAAGCAGTGGGTTCTGTTTTAAATGATGAACTGGTTTTTGCACTGGAGCACTTCAGGACCAACCGAGGAGATATAATTGTAAATCCTCTCTATGTACCATCTTCATTGTTGTCATGGTAATTTAACTCGAATTAGTATGATAAGTGGATCCAAGCTTCATTACTCATTTAGTAATCGCTTAATCAGCTGTTTGAATATCAAGTAACTGACATTTCAGACCCAATATGTCCAAATATTTTGTTTATTTTTGGTCCATCAGTGAACATAGTTCCCAAAGAAGCCACGGCTCAATAGAGCACTGTGTGTCATGCAACAATACATTACGACAAAGGAATTTTTGTGTGAACCTATATGAATAAACATGAACGGGCAAGGTTGGGTGACCAAGACCAGGATCTAAAATTTATTTAAACTGTCTCTATATTATATGACAATCAAATACATTATGTTCATTATATTTACTTTTAGGTGGCCTGCATCTGCCTTACACACTTTGACAAATCCTAGATAATTCTAGAAATAAAAATCTAAATTAAAATTATTCAAAGAATTGTCAAGAATTACCCGGCTTTGTTGGCTTATGGTGTAAAGTGGAAAAAGTACAAAACTATAATAATAATAATATCTATAATAATAATAATAATAATAATAATAATAATAATAATAATAATAATTATTATTATTATTATTATTATTATTTATTTTATTTTTTTTTATTAAATCAGGTGAAGAACCAAGAGTACCCCAAATCAGACAACAGAGGGAGCCATGTAGCCACATTACCTTTAAAACAGACAACTACTTCACTTTGCATGTTCTGTACCACAGATGTTTGCTTATTATTATTATTATTATTATTATTATTATTATTATTATTATTATTAAGAAACAAATGTTTAAAAAACTGTAGAGGTTCACAGGATTATAATTTTGGTTATTGTTATAACTTTTCTGTTGATTTGTCTTTCATTTTGGATTGTGCAGGATATACCCATATTTTATTTTTACCTTTTGTGTGGCTATGATGAATGTGTCAAGGAAATATCATTTCTCAGCAGTCCTTTTCACATTTTAAAATACTCTGCCTGCATAAAAAATACAGACAAAATAAATGCTGATATATGAGTGTGAATTCATTATTAAACTTTCATGAATGAAATGTTGTTGTTTTTATTTAATGCCTCTATTTTCTTATGGCCTGTGTATTTGCCAGACAGTACAACTTAAATTTAAAGTAAACTGTGTTTTTGTAATGTCTTCTCTTGTCTTCTGGCAATTTTTTGTCATTGTACATCTGCTTCCATGGATTTACTGAATGAGTGTAGGAGTTAGTCTTGAGTCTGTCATTGTAGCTGAATGTAGCACATAAACTCATTATCATTATTGACATTTCATCTCAGACTGTGGTCTTAAAAAGCTTAGAAGAAGTCATAGTCAAGCTTGTTTTTACTTTTCTTAAATTAGTAAAGCACTGATTTTTTCTTCACAAAACCTGTATGAGACATGGCATAGGAAGAACTCGAGTGGCCTACACAGAGCCCTGACCTCAGCCCCACTGAACACCTCTGGAGGAATCAGAAAGCAGACTGCACCCTAGGGCTTCTCCTCTGACATCAATCAGACTCCAATGTGTCCAAAGAGTGGAGGTTATTATAACAGTAAATGTGGGGCTGGAAAGGGATGTTCAACAAGCCAATATGGGTGTGATACTCATGTGTCCACAGACGTTTGGCCCTTTAGTGTATAAATGCATATAGTGTATGGTGTATGAATTCTAGGGAATGCAAGCAGGTGAACTATAGACACTACCGAGTGATTTAAAGGGAAATAAGGCGTAGAGCAGGATCTTATAATCTTAATTATCTCTGGCTAAATCAGCCTGTGGCCTGAATACCTTTATTCTACTTAAAAAACAATTTGGTCTAGGCCATCACAAATGCACACGTTTAATGTTCCTCAGTTAGAAGAGAGTTTTGATTACATAATTTAACCTGCAGATTAAATATACAGCACATAGACACACACAGCTCATTGTAAAATTTGTAGGCCACCTGTTCATTTCTTATTTTATTCTAAACTTTTTTATTCTAACAGGGAAAACTGTTTACTTGCTTAAAACACAAAATCTGACTAGGTAATAAATAATACTAAAAAAGAATTTCTAATGATAAATCGCCTGTCAGACTTCTGTTTAAACAAGATTACAGTGTATTTGAAGTTGTCTGGTGCTGTAAGGTTCTACCAGAAGATATAGTGTGATAATCCAACCCATTACCTCAATATAATCTCACAGATTTATAATTCCACAAAATTTTCTGGTTCTGGTTGTCATACTTTATACTAAAAAGACCAGTCCTTCAATACTTCTATTTAACAGCACTGCCCTTGGTTTCAGCTGACTCTGCCAGATGTTTGATTGGAAATCTTTAAGATGTAGATAATTTGGGGGATCTTTCACTCCATTTTCTGGCCAAAGTTATTCAGTTATTCAATTTCTGTTCAGAAGTTTATACATCATATTTTTAAAAATTTGGTTTATTAAGCTATCCCATCCAGAGCAGAAGATAAAATAATGAATTTGTTAGGCAATTGCTTTTTTAATAGTATTTCTCTTCTCCACATTTTAAATACAATATGTTTTCAAACCTCTTATTGAGGTTTACGATCTAAAACAGACATTTTTCTAAATTTGGCCAGTCAATTTAACAAATACATGGAATACCTAGACTACCTCTGAGAATCAAATCTGTTTCCCTATCCATCTCACATGATCTTAAATGGGGCGTGAATGGGATGTTCAACAAGCACATATCGGTGTGATGCTCAGATGTGATGCTCAGATATATATATATGTATATATATGTATAGAGAGAGAGAGAGAGAGAGAGAGAGAGAGAGAGAGAGAGAGAGAGAGACCGCATGTTTGTTTGATAAAAAGCTTTTAGAACTTAATATAGTAAGTAAATTCCTCTTATTTTTTATTGTATTTATGGAATACAACTTTATTTAATGTCTATGTACAATTTACAGATAAACAAACACTGTCTAGGTTAACAGGCTTAAGATATTTGCACCACATCACACATACAAATTTTATATATATATATATATATATATATATATATATATATATATATATAATTTTACAGACATGATAATGAATTATTGTTAAAGTCCTCTGACTGACCACAAGCACACCAGGTATTTGTGAGCATTAATGTATAATATTTTCTATACTGCAAAAGTCTTTAATGATGTATCTCATTTGATGGATTAGCCAGTATCATTGTCTAAAGGTGAAATTGCATGTCCAATGATCTTTAAGCATTTACCGTTACAGCTTAGCTGTGGCTCAATCGCCATAATAATATTTCATCTATTTGTTCTATTTAATTTTTTGGATGTCATCAAGTTTCTGTAAAGACAACACATCTTTAATGATGACATTTTCTCTCAAATATTGCAGTCAAGGACTGATAAATTTTACCCTCAATTTACTTTAGGCCACAGCCTCTATTTTTCTCATTCCCTCTTTTCATTTGTTTTTCTGTATCATTGATCACATAAATATCAATCATTTTCCTTTTTTTTAAATTGTCTCAAACTCAGCAAACCTTGACTAAATAAACAATATAGAAGCATCTAGACACCAATGATTGAGAAGTATATATAAATGTAAAGTATATAAATGTAATATGAATATAACTGAAAGTCACAACCATGTGGTGTCTGTAAAATGATTTCCCATATAATATACAAACAAAAACTTGTTTGCTAAGAAGCTAATACTATTTTGCCTAAGGCTGTTTTGCTGTTGCAGTCATTAAATTTTAATGAGTTCTGTAATTTGCTGGTGCCCTTTGCCTAATGTTTGCTATAATGAGCTTAGATGAATAATAGATTATTCATTTTATTAATATGGTTTATTACACATTGTCAAGATTACGTGTGTAGTTATCAGGTCTGGATGCTATTCAGATTCTATTCAGATATTTGTTTAATGGTGGTATGTTTCAACAACATTATTCTTCATTTTACACTTCTATCCTTCTAACGTTCCTTCTAAAGTGAAGTATTAACATCATAACTAAGAGTTTTTGCAAGCCAACACTGTGTTGATTGAGAGCTAATTTCTGTTTGTCTTATGAGGACAATGACCTTTTCTTCAGCAATACATACGAACAAACAGTAACAGTTATGGCAGTTGTGCACAGAAACACAATGCAAACAAATGTGGTTATCTACAGTGGTTGAGTGGCATTCTCAGTGAATCTTCATGATTGTGGCCTCTTTATCTGGAACATTCAGGTCTCCTCAAAGTATGTTCACAAATGTGTCCATAGAAGGGGTAGTAGGGGTTCTCATCAAACTGAATACCTTCCCCCTTCATAGTCAAACTTGTACATTGACTTTAAACATAAAATGAACAGATTTAAACATGTTACCTATGGATTAACCATTCCTGTGCATTTTATTGGGTTTCCAAATGTGGTCTAAATGAAGTAGTGTGAAATCTCTGATACTGAAATATAATGATCGTGTATCCTTTATAGTAGTTCTGGTTATCATTTACTTGTAAATCCAGATCTCCTGACCAATCCTAGATGCTTGTCTGCAGATCACCATTAAGCAAGGCAGCATTTTGAGTCTCTGTGATGATGTCATTGACCATCCGTGTCCTGTCCTGCCGGCTGTCACTACGTTCAATTTCATCCAGGCCGCCCACCCTCTTGAGGCAAAGAACATTCTGGAAGCTCTTCTTGAAGTTATCCGACAAGAATGCATAAAGAATGGGGTTGGCGCAGCTGTTGGCGTATCCCAGTACCACTACGAAATCAAAGGTGCTCTTCAGCACTGGTGTAGGGATGAGTGTGCCGGTCACAGATGCCACATTAAACATATAGAACGGTAGCCAGCAGAGCACAAACACGATCACCACAATGGATACCATGCGTGTCACTTTGCGCTCAGAGTGCTTACGCTTGCTGGAGCAAACTCTCACACCTGAGGACTTCACCTTGATCACGATGAGCAGGTAGCACAGGCAAATAACAATAAGCGGCAGAAAGAAGCCCAAGAGAAAGGTATAGAAGATGAAGGCAGTGTAGTAGGTATTTTGAGGATCTGGCCACAGCATAGTACATGTCCGTGCCTCATCCTTATTAGTGTTCAGGCCACTGAAGATCATAATGGGCAAATTAACCAGCAGTGACACACCCCACATGGCAAGGCTGATAGTTTTGGCCACTCGTGGCTTGCGCCATTTAGTGGACTTGATTGGATGTACTACTGCAAGATACCGGTCAATGCTCATCACGGTCAGGAAGAAAATGCTGGTGAACTGGTTCAGAGAGTCCATGGTAAGGACAATACGGCAAATGGCAGCACCAAAAGGCCAGTGAAGCAATGCTAGCTGAATTGCAATAAAGGGCAAACTAAGCATGCACAGGACATCTGCAACAGCCAGGTTAAGAATATAGATGTTGGTGACAGTCTTCATCTTAGCATAGCGAAGGATCACATACATGACCAGTGCATTGCCACAGAGTCCAACAGCACACACCACAAAGTACACAAAGGTGATAACCACAGTGCTTGTCTGGTCAAAGGTATGGTGAGGGTTGTTAGGATAATCATCTGGGCTAAAGGTAGACACATTCTCATCTTGGAAGAAGCTGTCATTAAAAGGATGCTCAAGAAGGGAAAGTTTAGGGGGAGCAGGGAGTAATGTCCATGACTCCATTTTTATCATTTCAGAAGCGTTTTTTTGGTTTATGATATAGGAGTCCATACCATCATGTCAAACCTGTATGCAGATGTAGAGAAAGAAATATATTAGTGAATCATAAAAACACATTTTTGTGATAACTTCTAACTGCCATTAGTTGACATTTAACAGGAGGGAATGATCTTGATTTGGTTGTTAGGAACTTCTTCTAGCCTAATACCAAGAGCAATGTTTTAGACAAACTTTATGTTTTACTTTGGACCATTGATCAGAGGGACTTGTAATGTACCTCAATCCAAAACTAGGATTAATCACTATTCAAAAAACATGTCCTGAATGATTAAATAGTCATGGCGGCTACAGAGCACATTTGAAAGTGTAGTTCTTCTAGGGTAACTTGATACTTTGGACATGTAGGACTTTACCCAGAGTGTCTGGTCTCTTCAGCAGTGTGGCAGCCTGCCTACAGTGCTGTGTCAAATGTTGGTTTAATTGATCTGCATTGAGCAAACCATTTAGAGTGCCCTGGGATATGCTTTTATGCGATTGTTTGGCAAAAAAAAATATGCTGCAGCAGAATAAAGTTTCACAACCACCTTGCAAATATTGACACATTTTGTATTTAGTTATATACTATCACATGTTACAATTGAAATGTTAAATCACAAACTTAACACAAGAGTACAGATGACTGAAGTGATAAACTACTGTATATCATCACAATGTAAAATAGCAGTGCTCATATTGACTCATAGCTGAGTCAGACTATCTCTCATGTTTGCTCATGCACGTTTGGGAAGGAATAAATAAGTTTCATTTAAAAAAAAAAAAAAAAAAAAAAAAAAGGACAGCCTGTGTATGCATTTTCTAATCATTTTGTATTGAATCAGTTGGCATCATTACACCAATCACCTTCACTGCAGGTAAATGAACCCTTTCCATGTTGTGTAAATTAATTAAATAATTCCGTTCTCATTTATAAGTCTAAACTTCATTTAAAAATTTAAATTAAGGAGTCTGAATTGAGGTTTTTTTTTTCTTTTTTTTTTTTTACCTTTGACGCAGTAGATCATTTAATTCCTCATTCATCATGGAGAAATTCACAAAACATAACTCCGTCTATTCTCGCACTTCGTCCATTCACTTGCCCGTGGATTTCCAGTCCTTCACCGATGATTAGTCACTGTTAAACTTAGCAAACTGTTGATGGAGAAACCAGTTCCGAATATTTTGGTTAATGACAACCTCACTGTCGCGCTCTGGTTTAGGTAAGACTGCTCAAATAAAATTCCTGGGCTGCTTCTGGATATCAGCACTCGCACACACACCACCTCGAGCAGCGTGCAAACACAAACACACACACACACACCACCACCACCTCGCGCTCGCTTGAGTGACGACGCGAAAGAACAGCGAGTGGAGAGCGGCTGTTCGCCTGAGCGCGCGCTGCAGCTCTGTGTTCCGCGTGCAGGTGGAGCTGCAGTACTTCAGACCCTCTACACACACTGTTGTGAGACTGCTGCAGGTTAATAAAGGCGAAAAAAAAAAGAACATTAATCTGCGCTAATTTCAACTGCTTAAATAGATATTATCCCCTGTTGCTGCGAGGTCTTGTTACAACGATAAGGACAAACAACAGGGGTCAAATCAATTAATCACAAATACAACCTCAGGACGAGAAACCTTGAATTTTGGATTAAAATAAACGCGAGTGGGAAGATGAAATCACGAGGTCAAGGCACGATTTGCCAACACAAGCCAGGCTTTGGCACACTATGTACAGGCTTTGCACGCGCTGTGTGTAAGACAGTAGAAAACACGCGCAGGAATATAAGGAAAAGTCGCTGTTGCTCTGGTAACCTGAATCATAAACAGAAGATTGACTGCTTAATCTACGTTTGGAGTTTATTTACAACCTTCTGTACCATGAGGTTGAGGAAGCTGCAGTTTATTAGCAGGTGGAGGTGTGTTTCTACTCCTTCTGCTTCTGCTTGCACAAGTCTCTGTTCTTCCCACTGTTGTTTCTCTACTTCACAGTCACTCATTTCCCTGGTGACTTCCTGCAGTTTCTTCAGCCTTAAAATCACTGACTGTATCAGAGAACATGACGATTCCTTCTGAGAGCAGCTGCAAAAGATTTTTAAAATACATTTTTTATACTATTTGATCCAACATCTAATTAAATATTCATGTCAAACTCTAGCTATCTCTACTTTATTTATATTAATGGTATTATATTATTATATAATTATATTATTATATTTTTGATTATTGCTGGCAAAGAGAGAGAGACATCTGAAGAAGCAAGACCGGGAAGAAAAGAGACTTGTGCAAGCAGAAGCATAAGGAGTGGAAAGACAGCCACTGAGGATGGAATAGAGGGCCCTGGTAAGTAACATGCATGCAAAAATGTGCAGCTCATTCTTCTCCATCTTCTAATAACCTGCAGCTTCATCAACCTGAACTGAAGGATGTAAATAAACTCCAAAAGCAGACCAAGTAGTTAATGGTCATCCAGGGGACACTGCTGCCTTTTACCTAGTGTTCCTGGGATAGACTCCAGATCCACCATGATAAAGCTGTTATTAAAAATTAATGAATGCAATAAAATCCATGCCAATTTCATGAAGTCTTACGTAAAGAGGACCTGGTCTTCCAAGTTTCTAATTTCCTAAATATTCTCCAGAATCTACATGAGCCTAAATGAAACTGAAGAATGATTGGACCACAACTGCCATAAGCTCATGCTCCATCTTCCTGATTGCTGCCTATGAACAGTCAGACTCTGATTCTCTCTAATATAGTATATATTACTATAGTATACTCTCTAGTATACTCCCCAATTCTCACTGCCAACCTCAAATGTGCTCCAGCTACTTACTCTTGCTTCCTCCCAATGTTTCTTCCTGCTTGGCTTCATCCTAGGAAGACTTGAATTTGCCACTGTTACCCTTGACTTACTCACTGGCAAGCTGCTTTGACATATCTATATTGTACAAAGCACTATGTAAAATTTTATTCTGTTTCATATTCTACTGTGATCAAATGACAGACCTGATATTATTTTCTTAAATATTATTTTTCCATATTTTATATATATATATATATATATATATATATATATATATATATATATTTTTTTTTTTTTTTTTTTTTTAATTAGAGTTTGGTATTTGAAAGCTGAACTGAATATGGCATAGTGTTTGCAGTATTGCTTTATATACAAACAGCATGTGCTCATGTGCTATGTGCAAATTTTGGCAGAATCATTCACTTGTGATACAAGCACCAAATTTCGCACAAACTGTAATGTAATTATATGAGTGAATGTCATGCACTACCAGGCCACACTGGTGACGTCACTGCTGTGAAACTCAGCATGGAGTTCAGTGTCAGCTTCTGTAAAGTAAAACAGGTATGTGTCCCAAATGATATCTAATTTAGCCCCTATGTCAGTAAGATATCCACTCCTGAATTGACAGGATGTGCCAGCATGGGAGAGCCAAGCCATGGATAATGGGGTTTTCATCATCTGGATGGTGTACAGATCACACAGGACTTGAATGACAATGGATGAACGATCAGGCTCCAGATCTCCATATTTGAAAACATAGGAATTGACCCCTCAAATAGTGAACCACATGCAAAATTTCATGCTTACATCACCATCTGTACAATTTTGCACTTAGCTGCCCCACTATCACAATTGCAAATGCATTGCTATGCAAGGGCAAACAGTGTCACTGATACAAATCATAACTATTACAGAGCAATCTGATGCCTTCGTGCCTGTGCTCATCTCCACCAACTGGATTGTAGTTTGGGCTGACTAATCAGATGACCAAAATATTTCTACATAAAATAACTTAATTTCTTCTTAATAGATTATTCACACCTGCAATGACAAGAATGCAATGGTGAGATAGTGAGACGCTTGTTGAATTCTTACAAAAAACAGTACTCACATGAGCCTTCGCCTTTAACTGGAATCAATCAGTCAACCAGGGTGAAACAGGCACTCAGAATTTATAGAATTAAAGGGCAAGCGATGCCTGATAGAGCTTAAATAACCTTGATTGAAGGTAAACTGTAGTAAAACAAATAAACATGCAGTGCTGTTCTACAGCTGGAATATGCCTGATGAAAGACATGTTTGAAACCACTATTCTCTATGCTTTAGACTGTTAAAATAATTTAATAATAACAATAATAATAATAATAATAATAATAATTATTATTATTAGATAGATACATTAGATAGACATTAGATAGAGAGCAAACTGAGGGAGTGTGAAGCATTTAATAACTCTGGAACATGGTTTTCTTCAACCATGTTGGATATCAATATCTAATCAATATAGGCTATGTAATTGCAATTGCAGGGCTTCACGCTGCATTGCAGGGCTTCACACTGGAACAACAGAGTGAGTTCAATGAACTAGCAGAGAATCAGCTGGCAGCGTCCACTGGGACAGGCAGCTATTCTTTTTCTCTCCCAACCCCAATCTCCCCACTCCCTTCTTCTGGTTCCGGCTCTCCAGGACTGCTCTCCCCCTGCTCCGTCTCTGTTCAATAGGACAAGGGCAAAGCCTGGGCAGGTTTGGTGGCACTTCAGGGAATATGGATCCCTGATGTGCCTCAGGCCTCCCCTGATTAAGCTGGAATATTCCACAATCCAACAGAGTACATTTCAGTCATAGGTGGACTTGGGTTGTGACCAGAACATGATCCAGCAATGCCTGATACCATGACCGAGTGAAAGTCAGTGATGGTGCTGGCAGAGCTAACTAAATGCATCCATCCATCCATTCTCCATGCCGCATATTCTACACAGGGTCATGGGGTAGCCTGGATCCTATCCCAGGGAACTCGGGGCACAAGGCGGGGGGACACCCTGGAAGGGGTGCAAACTCATCGCAGGGCACAATCGCACACACACACTCACGCACCCATTCACACCTAACTAAACTCAGTCTAACTGATAAATGATTCTGCAACACCCTGGCCACAGAAGGCTTTGACATCATCAGGATTCAAACATGCACTCTCTGGTTGATAGGGCAAATGCTTTTCTGTTGCAAAACTTGCCAGCCCATGAAGCTAGTTTTTAATGTATATGTTTCTGTACCAGGCAAGTGATGGTTGATACAGTAAATCCAGCCAGCAATTGCCTCCATGAGTTTATGCATTTTATGTATTTTAATTCCATTTGTTTAATGAGATCATTTGATTAAGTGTTGGTCACTTCAAAATACAAACAAGTTGTCAGAGCAAGTTTGATTTAGTAAAGGACACTTCACTTTATAACACCAATAATGTAGCACACTTATCAAAGATCATCTTTGTAAAACTGGAGCAATGATTAATGTCCCCATGATACAATTTGATTTTATCTCACTGGTCATTTTTGAGCTTTTGTTTGAGCTTTTGAAGCATGTAACATCCTTATTGTTTACATAACATTAGCTTGCTAATTGTTTTAGCATACTGAAAATTAGAGGTCACCTAATAGAAATATCTATGTATTACAGGTGATTTGTTGCTGAATAAGAAGCCTTTTATTTGTAACATATTAATTTATATTTATGGCATTTGGCAGACGCCCTTATCCAGAGTGACTTACATTTTATCTTATTTATACAACTGAGCAGTTGAGGGTTAAGGGCCTTGCTCAAGGGCCCAGCAGTGGCAGCTTGGCGGTGCTGGGGATCAACCTCATGACCTTCCGATCAGTAGCCCAACATCCTAACCACTGAGCCCTTCATTCTATTCATTAAAACACAGTGAAATTTTGGGGTCAGAGTGCAGGATCAGCCATGATATGGCACCCCTGAAGCAGAAGGGTTAAGGGCCTTGCTCAGGGGCCCCAAGAATGGCAGCTTGGCAGTGCTGGAGCTTGAAATCCCACCCGTCTAATCAGTAACCCTTGGAGCCTTGAACCATTGAGCCACCACTGCCCCTCCATTTGTCCATTCAGGTAAACTGCCTCACCATTTTTTTTTATCCAAATAAAAATTTTTTTGTCATAAAAACAAAATCCAAATAAATGGTAGAATGTTGCAATTTTCTTCTGCTCCCAACATTTGGTTACATCCCAAACTACATGCTACTACACTGAGCAGTGTATCTAAATAGTACTTGACTATAGGTACTGATAATCATACCTTATCATACCTAACCATAGGTGGCAAAGCCTACTATTTAGAAACTTGTGTTTTGGGGCAGAGACATTCAATTCAATTCAATTTTATTTGTATAGTGCTTTTAACAATGAACATTGTCTCAAAGCAGCTTTACAGAACATAAGAAACAAAAAAACATGCAAACAGAAACAAAACATGCTGTAACATGATGTAACATTGTAAGTCACACCACTCTTTTTTTCCTCAGGAGAACAGTTTCTGACTTGAAGCTAATATTTTTTTAGGGTAAACCTAGTTTTCCTAGACCTGGGAGCCCTGAGAGGTGGCATATGAGATGGCATTTATTAGGTGGAGCTTGTTCTGCACATTTCCTTCTTATTGGGAATCATCTCATTTTTTACTGCCAAATAAGGTGTTTATTTGCTCCTTCTTCCCATAAACATCCTCTTTTCATTCTGAGTTTATTTGTTGCTAGAAATACTAGGATAATTTTCCCACCATTCTCTCATGAGATTTGAGAAAATGTTTCCATCTCCAGTCTTGCAGTAAGTCATGTGTGGCAGCATAAAAATGCATAAAATCATGCGCATACAGGTCAAGAGCTTCAGTTAATGTTCACATCAAACATCAGAATGGGATAAAATTGTGATCTCTGTGACTTTAACCATGTCATGGGTGTTGATATCAGATGGGCTGGTTTGAGTATTTCAGAAACTGCTGATCTCCTGGGATTTTCACACACAACGGTCTCTACACAGTGTACACAGAATGTTGTGAACAGCAAAAACATCCTGTATGCAGATGGTCTGCAAGCTGAAAAACCTTGTTGATGAGAGAGATCAGAGGAGAATGACCAGGCTGGTTTGAGCTGACAGGAAGTCTATAATATCTCAAATAAGCACTCTTCACAACAGTGGTGAGCAGAAGAGCATGGGTAGCCTCTGAAAGATCCCCTTTACCTAATGAGCTTACCTGTCTTTAGACAATGGAACATGTATATGATGCTCCCCAGACTACACAAACAGCTGATCAGAGACCACCCAGCTGTCATTCGGTTCAACATAGCATGTGAAATCCCTCCCTCAGTCTAATCAATGCATGTCAATCAAGTGCTGAGCCATTAGCACTTGGTGGGCTCATTATTGAAGTGTCGAGAATGAGAAGCACCCACTGAGAGCAATTCAGGATCTTAATCTCCAAAATCACTGTAGTTCATTGCTGTGCTTTTCCATCAGTATGAGCAAATAGGAATACTATACTAATTCTGAAGAAGCTGTCCTGGAAGTAGAGAACAAAAGGTATAACAGCTTTAAAAATAGTTTTGTTTCTTTATATGCATTATATATTAGGTTTAGCTGGGGTCTGTAGGTGTTTAAATAGAAAACTCAATTACTTTATATTTAAAAGTGGGTTAAAGAAGCTTGGCTTTGAGTGTATATAGTTCCAAATCATGCTTCTTGCCAAACAAGCTTCTGAAGCCTTTCGAATGGTGGAATGGCACCTCAAGGCCGTTGGAAAAGTCACTCTCTAAAACAAGAAGTGACTTCTGCATTAACTGTCCAGGAGTGCCATATAAGGGGGCAGAGCGTTACTGAACTTTACAGCACTTACACTGAACCCTCTTGTTTAATAGACAGTCTATAAAAGCTCAAGAAACATCCACTGTCCTTTTTCGCAGTACACTGGGGTTCCATTCTGCTTGTGGAAGGGAAATTGACTTATCGGACAATTTCAGTCAGTATAAACAAATGAAATATTTCATCGCCATTAGTCAGGACACTGTTGGGTTTCAGTGTGTTGAGTATCATGACTCTGTGTTTAGCCGCTAGTGAGCAGGGCGATGAGAAAGGGGAGTGGTGTGAGCCTCTCCACAATAATATTGGTACAGAGATAAAACAGACAGCACAACTAAAGCTTTTTTGATAGTAAAACACTGTAGACAACTCCCATTACAAAATTATAATATTTAAACCTAGACGTCTAGGTAAAAAAAAAAAAATTAAGAAAAACTGCAAATTCTTAAAGCCCTGAGTGTCTGCTTTCATATGAACTGTTCACCACTACTGTGGGGTGTGATATCACAAATAAATACAATGCTGAACACAGACACTGCCAGAACAGACGGAAATTTCATTTTTGGCCTCTGGAAAGAAGAGTTAAAAATCTTGTATACTCTGAAAGAAATAATATCCTGCCCTCACTTTTTGTAGCTTCATTACACAGTGTTGCAAATTCTCTGATTGACATTTTTGGTCTCTTGGTAGGATAAGCACACATGGACATTGAATTAACTATGCACTTTAAAAATGTATGTATATTGAATATTATTATATCTGATGACTGTTCTCAACAATGAACTCAGCAGCACACTGAGTATAATATTTTAGTATATTTAAAGCTGATGGAGGTCATCACAGTTTTTGTAGAAAAATTAATTTGTGAGCTATTTGGAGAAGAACACGGATGAGTGCATGTGCATGGTGCCCTGCGATGGACTGGCATCCTATTCAGGGGGAATTGTGGCCAGTGTTCCCTGTATCAGCCACGGAGCAACCATAACACTGAGCAGAATAAAGCAGTTACTGAAGATGAATGAAATAATGAATTTTGAACCATAAGTTGTACTGTGTGTCATGCTCTACAGCAGAGATTAATTTGTAATCTGTAAAGGCTATGAGAGGCAAGAAATATGCATTCCATTAGAATTCATGGCTGCATCCCAAATAAATTATCAATATAGATAAAATCTAATTATTCTTGTTATTACTTTTTAGATTAAATGAGATTCAGACTATGAATGGCCTCAAAAAGCACCCCCCCCCACCACACACACACACACACACACACACACACACACACACACCCACACACACACACACACACACACACACACAAACACACACACACACACACACACACACACACACACACACACACACACACACACACACACACACACACACACACACTTGCAGTTCCGTAGTCATTTATAAAGTTTACTATACAACATTGTGATGTGAGGTTACTCTGATGCAATTGAACAGTATTTTGTTACAGGCTAAATGATGTAAATATCACATATAGACATTGTTTACATTAGTAATGAAAGCTATAACACACAAGCTATTTCCAATGTATAAAAACATATAAAGCTATAAAATAACACACAAAAGACAAATAAACTGAAAGACAGAGCATGTACTATGAAAAACAGAGAAAAGAATAATGTAAATCATGTTTCCACTCCAAACAATGAAGAATTAATGTAGAATGTGTAGAAAATTTGAAGTAATCTACCATAGCATAGCAAAATGAACCATGTCAGTGTTTCTTGGGACATCTAATCCATTAAAGCTTCTAAATGAATTCCTTATGTCTCACATTCTTCATTCATGTCAAATGTCATAACAAACATACCAACTTGTAGTGTTCATTCCCAGTTGAGTGCTATGGCAACAGTGACATCATCCTAATTTCCACAGTGGGCTGAGAAGCACTCATATATGGGGTCAGGACACATTAACAGGGCAAATGAATTACATAATCCTCACCATGACATTCCACCCCAAGATTGCACAAAGCAATCATCCTGTCAACTCTGTCATTTGTGTTCCAGCTGGAAGTTATTGTGTCCTCCAATAAACCAGCTAGTTTTCTTTGTTCCCCATATCAGTCTGTCGCAATATTGTATTTTGAAGTGATCTGAATGCAACCACAACTGGATAGTAGGAAATTAGCATAATAGATAAAGATTATCTGATATCAAAATTAATCAAGGTACATTTGAATGAATATTGATAAAGATAAAATTCTTTCAATGTATACATTTTCTTCAAACCACTGAAATAAATATTTTGAAATTAGGTTAGCACACTTACATCCTGCTCATTTGTGTAATGCAGGTCATAGGCCTCAGTGTCTCTGTTGCAGTGCATTCTGGGAGAGTTTATACAACAGCAAAGTAACATGCGGAAATACCTGCTGAAGGTCTCTGATAGGCAAGCATACAGAATCGGGTTAGCACAGCTCCATGAATAGGACAAGAGCACTGCAATCTCAAAGCCACGTGCAAAGGCAAGTGTCACATTTGTACCATACAGAGAGCAGAAATTGAAGACGTAGAAAGGCAGCCAGCATATCCCGAAGACCACAACCACAGCTACCACCATCTTGGTAACCTGCTTCTCCAACCTCTGGCTCTCCTCTGAGGAGGAAGAACTCCTTTGATATTGCCTGGAGCTCCTCAGAGTCACCACCAGAGTTGTGTAGAAGATGATCATCACCAGGAAGGGGAGGACGAAGCCCAGCACAAAAGTGTACGTGAGGAAAGTCATCCACCATTTGTCCACAAACATGTCAGCCATACACAGGCCATACTGCACAGTGAAGTGGAGAGCCATGGGCAAGACAGGAATCAAGGAGAAGAGCCACAGAAATGCAGAGATTATTTTGGCCCGCTTTGGAGTTCTCCAGCGTGCAAAGCGAAGGGGGTCCACTAGTGCCATGTAGCGGTCCACGCTCATCACCGTGAGGCAGAACACGCTGGTGAACTGGTTGATTCCATCCAGCACCATGACCAGCTTGCAGGCCAAATCACCAAAGATCCATTGGTTCTGGAAGTTCTGGAAAGCCACAAATGGGATCCCCACCATAAACAGTCCATCTGCCAAAGCCAGGTTGAAGATGTACACAGTTGTGGCAGATGCCATTTTATCCAGCTTGAGGATGGCAATGATGACCAAAGAGTTTCCTCCCAATCCCGTGATGCATACAGCTAGGTGGAGGATAGCCATGGTCACACTGAAGCCATCAATGCTCTGTGGACCTTCAAAATTGTGAATTGCCTTGCTGTTTAAATCCACAGCTGAGTCATTGCCCAAAAACATTTGTAAAATCTCTGGTGTTGCCATTCTTCATGGAAATTCCAGCATTAATGAAGGTCACTTATTTTAAATTCCAATTAAAAAAAGAATCAGAACAAAGTATTAAGTACAGAAGTGACCCAAGATGATGCCAAATATCCGTTAGAGTATATCTTTAAAGTAAAAATCTTTTTTCTTCAATGAAAGTAGCTTAGCAACACAGTCCTTCAGAGAAAAGTAATGGGTGGTTGACCCTCCTGACGAGTTCTTATATAGCTTTCCAGCGGCGTTCACGGGGTGCTCATGTATCTCAGTTTGTGTGTGTGTGTGTGTGTGTGTGTGTGTGTGTGTGTGTGCGCGCGCATGTGTGTATGTGAAAAAGTCTTAGAAAAGTGAGGTAGTGACAGCTTTATTCCATCTGGATTGTTTATCTGACAAGCTATGCTGGCTCACTCCAATCTGCTGTCATGTAGTTTCCAGGGTGCCATCTGTTACACTACTTTTGTTGTCATAACTAAACATTTTCTTCTGAAAAGTGGTCTCTAGCCCCTTTTTTCAAACTCCCTCCCTCCCTTGCCTTTCTGTCTCTCCTTTTCCTTCCTCCCTCCACCCCTTTCTCTATTCCTCCTCTTTTCTCGCAGTTCAGTGGGGGGTCAATCAGTGAGGAATGACCCCCAGCTTTCCCTCAGGGCCACCCACCTTCTAGACATAGTCCAGGACCAGAGAGGGTGACACTCCGGACTTTCACCCTCTGTTTCTTGTTTCTTCATTTATTCCGTTTTATGTCTTCCACTCCATGTCTATGAACCTTGATTATCTTTGTGTGGTGGTCTGGCGATTATTTATCACTGGGAGGCGGTGCAGAAAACTGTGGCAGGAGATAAAAGAAGGTGAATGGTGAATGATTACCTTAAAGCTGTTCCCCCTCAGACACGCATTGCTGGAATACCTGGAATATAGACTGGCATGCAAAAACACACAACAAAAAAATAGAAAAACCGAAGCAAATAATATAACAGGAAAATAAATGTTTTGGGCAATGTCTCTTAGATCAACTGTTATGCAGAAGACACTGGGATGTACGCTGCTCCATTCTCTGTAAGATAGACTGTAAACATTTGATTCTTTTAATACAGAATTGCAGTTTAAAGGGAAATTAGTAAAACTGATGGGACTGTGAAATGACACATAATAAATAAAAAGAGAATTTCTCTGGTTTAGTGATTGCCTTTGGTGTACACAGTGAACTTCTGGATCTTAAACTGAATATACATTTCTGAATACTGGAAGTTTTCACCACATACCCACACTTTAAATGAAAACCAAACTGAGGGTAAGATTAAACCCTGACATTTACAATTACGAACTGACAAAGATATGTCATGTTTATTGCTGTTTCAGTTGACAGAGGGGTGAAAATTGTCCATAATATACTATTATCAGTGCCTGATTGGGGTGATATGAAATAAAAGCTGCCATGCCACTTATATCACTGAATACATTTATCCACCATAAAGGGCTAAAGTCTCATGATTGTGACATGGAGCCTTGTGTCTGTAATGACACTAATAGTGTTTCAAGCAAAGCAACAAATACTGGTATTTCTGTGACCTTAGAGCATTTTTTTTTCGTCAATTTGCATTGGACTGCACTCCTTGTATTAGTGTACAACCAAATGGTGGCTCCATATAAATCTGTGTTAAGAAATGCAGTCCGCTATTCAGAGGATTTTCAATAGCATCAGGCATATAAAAATGCACAGCAATTTGAATGGATCATGGGATAATGTCTGTAATAATGCCAGTTGTGATTTTTGTGGTGGTAGGTAGGTATGATTACCTGGTATTCCTCATGAACAAACATTTATTTATTTATTGAAAATTTTATGTAAGGAATTATTACTAGCTGAGTTTCATAGCTGTGTGAAATAATACAGGACTGTTTGCTATACTTATTGTCTTTTATTGCATTGCTCAAACTTGATTTGAAGACTAATATTCAATGAGTGGCCTGTCTCCACATAATGTGACAATATTTAACAGAGTAATTAAATACACTTCTTCAAATATTTACTCATGGTAGCCTCAGATACTTGATCTCTTCTGCTGGAAAGGCCTTCATTGCTCCTGCTGTAATCAGTCATTTTAAGATTAAGCCACTGTTTAAATATATTTGATTAAGTACATGAGATCAGTAATTGATGGCTAGGAATAATCACTAGTAATCACACAACTCTGTCATGCTAATACTGTTTTAACATCAAACCAGAAACATCATTGGGAAAGACTGTTAATATAGTCAATGGCAAATTTTTACATCCCACTTATTAATGAGTGCCATCATGTTATTATAGGTAATTGACAACACTGTAAAAATTGTCATGCAATTTTACAGTAACAGACAGACAGTTTGTTTTTCTGAGTAAGGCTCATTATTTCCATAAGTAAGTGATAGCAATGTGCTAGAAATTTTAGTATTGGCAAAACTCATTGGACTCATTTTCAGTGAGTATTGCAAAACGAATCAACAAAAAAAAAAAAACCCAAACAATATCTCTATTCTTCAAAGAAATTCCAGCATTAATGAAGATTAGCTATTTTAATAATAAAATGAAGTACAAGCACAAAAATAACCTGAAATTGTGTCAAATACCCTTTAAATAGATACCCTTCTAAGGTAAAGATACCTTTATATCTATCTTTATTTTTTGATTGAAAAGGGTTGGGAGACTTTATTTTCACTCCAAAATGGACTCCAAAATCAGCATGTTTATTACTAGCCCAGAGAGGAATGATCTCTATATTATTCATCCATTAAAAATACAAAGTATAGGAACTTAACAAATATTTGTGCTCTGCATGGTACTAAGCACTAAACACTGTGCCAGCAAAGGAAATCCACCATCCATTAGATGACCAGGTATTCTGCTTTTCCTCAGCTTGTCCTCAGCTCATGTGAGGAGGACATTCTCCAGAGTACCTGGACGAGTGCTCAAAGACTGTGCAAATCAGCTGATGGATATCTTTAATCTCTCTTTAAGCCACATTGCTTTAATGCTGCCACCATAATGCTGGTGCTGAAGAAGTTAGCAATGTCAAGCCTCAATGAATAATGCCCTGTAGAAGTGCTTTCAGTGGCTGGTCATGAGTCACATGAGAACCAGACTCCCCACCACATTGAACCCTATGCAGTTCATGTACCAACCCAGTGTTCCACAGAGGACTCAATCTCTCATACTCTTCACCTGGCACTTACCCACCTCAACAAGAAAAGTATATACACTATATTACCAAACGTATTTGCTCACCCATCCAAAGGATCAGAATCAGGTGTCCTAATCACTTGGCCTGGCCACAGGTGTATAAAATCAAGCACTTAGGCATGCAGACTGTTTNCCCATCCAAATGATCAGAATTTCCTCGCTCCTAAATATTCCACAGTCAAATGTCAGCTTTATCATAAAAAAATGGAAGAGTTTGGGAACAACAGCAACTCAGCCACGAAGTGGTAGGCCACGTAAATTCCTTGGTGGAGGAGGAATTATGGTGTGGGGTTGTTTTTCAGGAGTTGGGCTTGGCCCCTTAGTTCCAGTGAAAGGAAC
>CM074956.1:3032341-3053355 GCA_037577455.1 Pangasius macronema
GCAGAAGATAGGGATAGGTGGAGAGTGATGATTCGCTGTGGCGACCCCTGAAGGGAAAAGCCGGAAGAAGAAGAAGATTTTAATATTAAAAGTTGATACTGATACATGATGACGTTTCACTCATCCGGTACAGATTACACACCTTTTCTCACAGACCCTCATTAAATGCAAACTGTAAGTCTGTGCTGTGATGAAGGTTTTACACAATTTATCAGTAGAGCAGCTGCAGCAAAATGGGGTTAAATGTTTGTCCGCGGTCCAGTGTCGTGGTAAGTAGTAATATCGCGAGAGTTGGGTGTCTCGCGTGATCTTGGAGACACGTGTACAGAGAAGCCGGAAGTAAATAAGGCGCTCTTTGGCCGTTTGGTGTCTGCATTGACAGTAAGTAGTGTATATCATGGGCTGTTTGTGTTGAAAGAAATGGACATATTCTAAATTAAACATTGTTTTATACACCTTAAGCAGTTTAGAAAAGTTTGTTAGTGTAGCCTGTCGCGAGAGAGACCTATAGATTTACACACGTCACTGTAATCAGCTAATATCTGACTGCATCATGTAAAGAATAGTAAAGTGAAAACGAGAAACGCCACTAACTGACTTCAGATACATGTATGTGCTAGATTTCTGGTGCATTTTAACGCTTCGAAAGTAGATGAGTCACTAACCTACACAAGATTACCTTCATACCTGAGTTATCTAATACATGTCTGCACTTACTGCTTATATTAATGAGAAACTGTGTGTCCTGAGCTGTTAAGCAAACAGGATTTGGGACACACCCTTTTCTCCTGTAAATAAAGTGCATAAACCTAACCTCCTGGTCCTCCACTGTGTTGTCAGGTGAAGCAGCATGCTTGCAGACCGCAGTCCAGTGGTGCAGACTCTGCTTGGGACACTCTTCACCTGGGGCCTCACAGCTGCAGGAGCTGCGCTCGTCTTCGTCTTCTCCAGCACACGGGTAGGACACAATGCCTGCTCTAAACATCACTTGCTTCTGTTATTTTACAAAGAGGCAGAATTGTTTATATGGTGAAGTGTTTTTTTTTAATTTAACACTGAAGGAGTCTCCAGTGTCATTGCTTTGTACCAGTCAGTAACTTTTCCTCCATGAGAGAGTCTTCAGGACAGAAGAGTTTGTTGGCTTCTCCCTCACATGACCTACATTTACATTTTTTTTGTCCTTTTACTTCAAGAGAGAGAACTCTTTATAACTGCTCTAACATAAGTTATAACAGGAACTAACTTGGAACACTGATGTCCCATGACATTAAACCATTTGTAACTATAAACTGGTAAAGGTATTCTGTGTCATTCTATAATAAATTAGAAACTGTTTTTAAACGATTTCAGGATGTGCTGTTATAGGAAAATAATTAACTTCAGGTTTTTAACAGTAACTCTTCTCATCAGGTTGCATCACACCTTCATGTTGCTGATTATTTTTATGATATGGTTAAGTCCGTTCCTGTTTTATTCCTCTTTTATTCCTGATTCACTTGTGAACCATGTGGTATAGTTCATTCATTTTGACTTGACAGAGAAGTTATTATTGGTGGTGGGGATCTCAAAAGCTCACAAATGTATTTAAATCACATCTGATTGTGGGTTATTTTTGGTTTCTGATTTATTTTTCTTATTTAGCATTCTAGATGTGTTAATAAAAAAAAAAAGAATCTTCAAATCTTGTTTTTAATTTTTTACACCAAATGCATTTGTGTACAAGAAAGACGTGTAGAACAGTTCACACATACAGTCAGATAGCACGCTGTGTATAGATCAATCATTTTAAAATAATGGGCCTCATTTATCAATCTTTTAGTAAAGCTGTGTGTAAATGTTTGTGTAAACCAAACGAAAAATGTCCACAGGATTTACAAAAGTTTTGGAAATGCTGATTATCTTTGTATTCATGTGCATATGTTGATACAAAGCGCGCTCCTGACACAGCTCATTTGCATGTAGCGACGCCCACAAAACTCCATAAAAGTTCAAGTGTACAGACAGCTGGGAGCACGAAATGAATGACCAGGGTAAAGGCTGAAAGACAGAAGGGGAAATTATTTCGACTCACTTGTATGCCAGAAGGAATATTTAATAATAAATAATATTAATAAAATCAGGTGGTTTTTGTCATTCCTTGTATACATTGGAACGAAATGTCATTTCTCCAGGACCAGTGGCGCAGGATGTAACAGTACGTAAGACTGCATAGAGTGCAAATACACAACAGTGAGAGACAAGTGCAGGACAACAGATACACAGAACAACAAATACACAGTGATTAAAAAAACCTGTGAGCTATTTAGTGGTGTAGCAGCAATAAGTATAGCATTGTATAAATAATAAATGAGCACTAAATCTTCTGTCAGCTGAGGCATTTGTTTACGGTTTACATTAGTTAGTCTCCTTGTGTGTAAATGTACACACACACAGGACTGTGAGCGTTTTTCCTAATTTATTTTTTTCCAGAAAAATATTCTTCTGTTAATGCTTGGTAAGAATGATTTACGAATAAATTTGTTTATATCCAGCTTGATAAACGAGGCCCACTTTTACTTAAAAACATACAGAATGAAAAAATGTCCAGTACTTTGTGTGTCATAGTGACACATCAGTGGCTATCACTGTAATTTGTTGCAGAAAAAGTACTGAGTCATTTGGGAAGAAGCTTTGAAGATCAACAGAAGTAAAATTACTTGAATTTGCTCATTTTCTCTGTTGGTTACACAAGCTGGCAAAATGACCTCTGTGTAAACCCGAACTTCTTCTGGCAAGGAAGTGCTCAACAGCTATTCTGTGGTTCATCTGTCCAGTGGCTGGTGTTGCAAAAGGTTTGACACAGGGAGGATTGAATACAGGAATATGAATGGGTCATTGGCGTTGGTGAGTGTGGCGCTTTAAGGTGTGTGTATTGAGGAACCTGTTCCTAATTCTCTGACTCCGCAGTCTGTAAATACACAGAGTGGGAGGGGGCAGTCACAGGTCCTATTGACTTTTGCTTATAGCTTTTAACTAAGTAGAAAAATATCAACTACTGTATGAAGATTTGGGCACAACCAACACGTCTAATGATTTTAAAGTAGTTCATTCAGGCCCCCTCTCAAGTAAAAAATAAGATGGAAAACACACTGCAGCTGCATGCCTTGAGTGTCTTTGATTCTGTCCTATTGCTCCTTTCAGAAGCAGATCTTGGATGGAAGCCTGGGCTTTGCAGCGGGGGTAAGAGAGCACATCTAAAGATCACATACAACGATTTCCCTCAATTTCCCCTCTCATTGTATTTCTCTTTTTTTCAGAAACTGACTGAATTCTTTTATTTTCTGTTCTCACCATAAGAAAAATACTGAACATCCTTTCAATGCATGCAGTACTGTTTATACTATAAACAGTACAATATTGTACTGTGTACATTACAGTCATATTTTAGATTATATTTTATTTAATTTTATACAAGAAAGAAATCTTGAGAGGAACCAGATTCAAAAGGGAACTCATCCTCTTCAGGGTGACACCGGATAGTGCGATTATAAATCATTGCTCTTCTACATAATATAATATAATATTAAAGAAAATCTAAAGGATAATATAAATGTAAACAGTTCTAGGTGTTGAAAGGATGTTCAGCATGAGTAAATTGTGAAAAAGAGTCATGGGATGTGCACAGGACAGTGTTTATGATTACAGCAGAAGTTCTTATGTACAAATCCACTGTTGAGATTATATACTGTAGAAAGGGTGAGATTTGGACATAAACTTTTTCCAGCTCTTGGGAAGATTTTTCTTTTCTCCTTTGCTGAAACAACATCTAGTCAGAGTTCAACCAGACAGATTTTATGGGACAAGATTGAAGTAGTCTGTCAGAAGTACTTGTGAATGTATTAAACATTTAGATTGTTCTGCTGTCTTTGAATGTCACAGAACCACTCAAGCAGAGTCCTCATTGTGTCTCAGGTGTATCATGTGTCAGTATATTCTGAACTTTTTAAGTCATAGCTTATTCATAGTTTTCTCAAGACAAAACACCTCATTTCTTTTTTTTTTCAAAGTATTTTTTACTTAATTTATGTTAATAAATTGTAACCTGCTCCAGTTATTTCCTGGTGGTGTGACACTATTAGCTTGTGCAGAATCAACTAACATTTTATACAGTATGTCCAATGTGAAAAGAGAAAACCAATTGTTTTGTGGGCTCCAGATTGTAACTATTTAAAAATAAACTGAGACTATTTTTGACATTGTGCATTTAGCAGGAGAGTGTTCTTGTCAAGTTCTCTGAGTATTAAGTTTTCTGGTGTGAGTGTAGAGGAAGGCAGTGTCCAACTTTCCTCTCATTCTCCTGAGACAGTACAGCACGTGGCACAACTGGAATAAGAATTTTGCAGAAACAAAAATATACCTGTCACTCACAGTCCTTACCATGAAGCACCAAACGGTAAAAAAATGCAGTTTCACAGAGAACCTGCAGATAACAGTCGACGGGTGTAGGCACCCACCAGTAATTGATTATTTAATATAATATTCAGCATGCATCATATTTTTATAGTAGACACAGAATTGCTGTTTTTTTTTTCTGGCCAGTTGTATGATTGTGTTAAGTTTAATGATGTGCTAGACCACCACAACTAGATGTCATTGTGTATGATGATATTGAAGAGAGTCCCAAAAGCTACCAGCTTCCTGTTATCAAGTAGTAGAACTGTACAATTGCTCATATTTCAGTATCAGTGAACATTTAAAATGAGTTAACTGGCTAAGGTCAGATGTCACATTGTGACTGGGAGTTCACTATTCAAATGTTTTAACATTTTAGGATTTAAATAATCCAATCAAATAACTGTGATTAAGTGTCTAAATCTGGGATTTATGCAGTTGAAGAAATTTAGGCTTATAAATCAAAAAGTATAGACTGTCTTCTGTTGATTTAGTATGGTAAAATCCAAAAACAGGTGAATGATTGGGATAAACAATAATAATAATAATAATAATTATTATTATTAAAATAATGAGTGATGGTGTATTGTGATGCGGCCTAACACGAACCGGAGATCAGTTATTATTTAGTTGAACCATGACACGTCATACTTTTTAATCCCATAGAGTTACATTAAAAGCTGTGGAATGTCTGCAAGACAAGTTAGTTTCTGTTCTCACTTACATTATAATAGCTATAATCAGTAGGGGTGTAACAGTACACCCTGATACGATGCACTCCATTAGTGTATATACATAGTGTATGTTGGCATAATATTAATTATACATCTAATGCAATTGCACAGTTTGCACTGGCTCTTCTGGTTGTTTTGTGGACTGTTACTGCAATCTCTCGCCTGGATTCTCCGCGTCTCACCAACCTTCTGCGAGCTGGCGTCTGGCGAGTCTCCACTTTCTCGCCTAGTTGACTGGCCCTTAGTTTTCTGTCTGGAGTGGATGGTATCCCTCTATACTAATTGCCCGAGGTTGGTCTGATCATTTCCCTGCCATGGTCCAGCTAATCAACCTTGTAGTCACCCCTCTCGTTCTATTAAGCCCTCTACTGCTGTACAGTTTATGGATGCTTTTCCAACATCCCGAGTTAGTCTTACTGTATCGGCATCACATGGCCTGGATGCAGAAGAGTTGGTTAATAGTTTTACTACCTCTTGTACAGCTATTCTAAATTCTATTCTAAAGCTAAGAAACCCCAACTCAAACAGCCCTGGTTTAACACTGACACCTGTGCCTTAAGGTAGGAATGTAGAAAGGCAGAAAGAAAATGGAAAAAAGTATAAAATGCAAGTATTGTACCAACTCTTGCAAAATAGCCTGTCTGAATACCAGTAAGCTGTTTCTCTGCAAAGGTCAAATACTTCTCTAACTTTATTTCTAAAAATTCCCATAGCCCAGAGTGTCTGTTCTGCACTTTATACTCTGTGCTAAACCCTCTCACAGCAGTAAGCCTGATCCAAGTTCAGAGTTTTCTGAGAAGTTTTGTAGCTTCTTTATGAATAAAATCACTGGTATCAGATTGCAGATTTCACCTGTCTCCCTTTCATACATTTAAACCACTTGTTCTTGTTTTTTCAAATGTCAGCCTGTATTTCTTTCTGATCTGTTGGACATCAAGTCAAGTGGAGTTTATTGTCATTTCAACCATATACAGCCAGTAAGTACATAGTGAAACGAAACAACTTTTCTCCAGGACCAAGGTGCTACATAAGACAAACACAGAACAACAAAGAACTACAAGGGACTACATAAATTTATACATAAAGTGCACAAGTGCAAACATGCGCAGATAGCACAAGACAGTACAATGACTACTGAGATAGACAATGGGCACAGTGAGTCTCATTCATCATCTCCCCTATGAAACCAACCACCTGCTCTCTTGACGCTAATTCCTACTAAGCTGTTCAAAGATGTACTGAACACTGTTTCCCCTAGTGTACTCTCCATCATTAATAACTGCCTAGAAAACAGTACTGTTCCATCATGCTTTAAACATGCCATGGTCCAGCCACTGCTTAAAAACCAAACCTTGATGCCACCGATCTCAGAAATTACAGACCTGTCTCAAAATTGCCATTTCTATCAAAAGTATTGGAGAAGATTTTATCTCAGCTTTCTCCTTACTTAGATTGTAACGATATCTCGGACCTCTTTCAGTCAGGTTTTAGAGCTAAACTCAGTACAGAGTCTGCCCTCCTAAAAGTAGTGAATGATCTTTTATAACCTGTAGATTCTGGAAAGCGTGCCATCCTTGTACTGTTGTACCTAAGCACTGCTTTTGACACCACTGATCACCATATCCTCCTAAATAGATTAAAACATGGGGCCTGCATAAGGTTTGTCATGTCTTACAAATAGAGTTTTTCGGTGGAGATTGGAGCATTCTCATCAACCACAGTTTGCATCACCTATGGAGTGCCACAAGGCTCCATTCTGGGTCCGATTTTTTTCCTTTATACTTGCCCTCTCTTCGGTCCATTCTTGAATGTCCTACCACTGTTATATGCGGAAGATACACGGCTCTACCTCCTATTAAAATCTGGTATAAATTTGTTGACTCCTCTTTTAGACTGTCTAAGGAACATTAAAGGCTGGATGGATGAAAACCTCCTCTAGCTAAAGGACAAAAAGGCCAAAGTAATCTTGTTTGATCCTTCACATCTGTTAGCCATATAGTTAGCCAGATAGTTTTAGCCATAATCTGGGCCCCCTACAAGCCAACATTCTTACTCAAGTCAAAAATTTGGGGGTAGTTTTTGATTCATAAATAAAATTTGACAGACAAATAAATTCTGTTGCCAGAGCTAGTTTTTTTTTCCAGCTTAGGGCACTTTGTAAGCTAAAAACTTTTCTCACATTCAAAGATTTTGAGGCCGTTATCCATTCTTTTAGTTCATCAAGGCTTGGATGTTGCAATGTCTTGTATGCTGGAATTAGCTCGTCTTCCAGCTAGTCTTACACTCTTGCGCTTGCAACTTGTACAGAAAGCTGCAGCTCTCTTCTTGGCTGGGACCAGAAAGAGAAAGCACGTAAAACCTGTCTTAGCATCATGCCACTGGTTACCGGTGAAATACAGAATTGATTTTAAGATTTTATTGTTTGTTTTTAAAGCCTTGCATCGACTCGCCCCATATATATTTCAGATCTCCTCTGCCTTTGCTCTTCCCAGCAAACTCTCAGATCCTCGTCTCAGTTGTTACTAACCATTCCCCAGTGACGATTAAAAACCAAAGGCGACAGGGCCTTTTCCGTAATGGCACCGAGGCTTTGGAATAGCTTGCCCCTCTCTATCAGATCCTCTGCTACAATAAACTCGTCCCGTAAAACGTATTTTTTTCTCTTAGGCTTATCTGTAATCTATCCTATTTTCTGCCACTGTCTAGCTGCTTATTTTCTTAGTTATATTAGTTAGTTATATCTAGTTTGATTTCTTATAGTAATTCTTTGTTTATATATTTATTTTTGTTTTATTATTTTTTATATTACCATTTTACTGTACTTTATTTCCTGTGATGCCTGATGTGCAGCACTTTGCTCAACACTCATGTTGTTTTAACTATGCTATATAAATAAAGTTGACCTTGACCTTTTTGAACACCAGAGGCCCCAGTCTACACAACTCATAAAATATAGAGAATACGCTGACCGATAGCTCTGGATCGTAACCGACACACCTTATAGGACCATGTCATAATGGTTACAAAGAGCTCTTCAGTAGCTTTCAAATGAGACCAGCGCTGCGCCTCTGCGATCTACAGAGCGTGAGAATGAGGTTGTGGAGCTTGTGGATTGTAGCCGATATTGAAGCACTACTTTTGGGAGAATTTTTAAATTTATTTATTTAATCTGAAGATATGGTGAATCTGTAGTACATTTTGCTTACAGTATTAAACTTCTGTTCATAGGAATTTTGAATTGTTTAGTGTGATACAAACAAAAATGCATATTGTTTTGCATTATTTATGATTCAGGAGTCTTTTCAGTATAATATTTCTACATCAAAATTTTATTCGAAATATTCTGAGAATTGAATTGAATCATGAACTGTGAAGCCAGTATTGTGAATCGAATTGAATTGTGACCTGAGTTTGTTGTGACACCCCTAATAACCGGTATATACACCTTCTTCTTTTAAAAGTTATAAGACAAAATAATGGTCCGAGAGTCGGGCTTGTAACACGAAGGTGAACCTGAAGGTCGTGGGTTCGAGTCTCGGGTCCAGCAGGGATTGTAGGTGGGGGAGTGAANCACTTGGATGGGTTAAATGCAGAGCACAAATTCCGAGTATGGGTCACCACACTTGGCCACAAAGTCACTTCACTTAACTTCACTTGAAGTTAATAAGGCAAAAAAAAAAAGCTGCGAAACCACAAAGCACAAAAGTTCTCTGTCGTGAAGACTCTATGGGTGTTATGTTGGGAGTTAAGACTCTATACTCAGTTAAACTTACTGTCTGTTAAAAAGCACTGGAGACTCCTTCCATAGATGTTAAATAAACATGGTTTCTCATATCAACACTAATATTTTATACTCTGTTAAATAACATGTTTATTATAAAGTTGTGTAATATCATACGATGGCACGTCCACCACAAGTCCCCATGAATGAGCTGTTACTATAGAAATGTTAACGTATTAGTATGAACACATTCATACATGCAGCTGGAGCTACTCTCATCTGGTGATGCTGAAAATTGATCGACACAAAGTTGAGAGTTCAGCAGCTCTGTGATATAACCTGAAATTACTGAACAGATGTAATAGGGCTGAATCTTCCTGAGTAAATGCCTGTGTGTCTGTGCTGAAGATTCATACGTCTTCACAGCTGCCTGGTTCATGTAGCAGCTTCTTCATTCAGAACTAATGAGTGTAAGGTGCAAGACTTTTCATTGTTTAAAAAATCACTTCTCTCATTCTGTAGCAACATGTCTTAACCCCCCTCAGGAGGTTTGATTAAGGCTTGATTACTGTTGAGACAGATTCACCTTTCCAGCTGCATTCATTCATTCATCATTGCTGTGCCCTTTTCAGCAGCAATAGGTACGATTAATTACCACACTGTTATGGTGCATATGATCTGTCACCACTTTCTGTTCATTGATCCTGCAGATGAACCTTTGACTAGCAAACCAAATGTGGTAATCAGTTCTGTCAGAGAAACAGGCTTTGTTCTGCAGCAGAAGTGGTGAGTAGCCATTAGAGTTAGAATGAACTGAATTCAATATGGTACTTTCAGAATGAGGATTTTGAGACCTATTTAACAGGAAAAGGTTATGCCTCGGTTCTCACTCACATTTATAGCTAACTTAGCATCCGTTTACAAGCAGGAAGTAGAATGTTAGAGTAAATCTGATTCCCATAGCTAACATACAGTAGCTAGGCAGCAATTTAAATTCTGGCTAATGCTCCATATTGTTCATTTACAGTTTATTTAACTTGATTACATTCTTAAATGATTAAATATTTGACCTGATTAAATCATTAGCAAATACATAGCGTTGTTCATTCATATTGTGCACTCATTTGCAATATAAATGTCCAGTGCTACGTATTTGCTCTTAGGGACAGCAGATTGTGTTCATCACCAGCAAGCTTGCAGAGACTGAATGATGTTTTCAGACAAAGAGCGTAATTGCTTTAAAAGGAAAATAATCTGTAACAGTTTTAGAAAAGTAATAAAAAAATATTTTTGACAAATTATTTTTTAAAAGTAGCAAATTATTTACTCTCACCTGAGGTTTTTTTCTTTTTGGCTGTATACTTCCACTTTAAATTGAGTGACATTCTAACACATTATCTGCACATTTGCTTATAGAATTTCTTAGTCGTTTTTCTACCTCTGAATATCAGTCAGTCAAGTTGCTCAGTATTCATCTGATTTATTTTTACCTGACAGTAAAATGTAGAATTAAAGCTGAAGCGGTTTCTTGTTAAGCCAAGTTCTAATAAGTTAAGTGGATATCAGAGGATTAATTCTTTTCCAGTTGCACACTAAGGAAATGTTTTAGAGACCTTGGTCCATCTTCATTTAGAATGACTATGTAGAGGGTTGTCTTCCAGGGACTGTTGTGGCGTCAAATGTAAATATAGACTGAACAGATTCAGTGTAGTGCAGTTGTATTTTTCTTTAGGGATTGTGGGTGTTTTTTTCTTATCATTCACAAGTACTGGTTAAAAAGTCTAGTTCTTGAAATTCTCTTGTAGTGGGTCTACAGGAGGATTTAGAAAAATTATATTTAGAGCGAGGTTTTCAATGACTTCAGGTAGTTTTGGACATTTCTGTTATAATGTACATGGAGCCTTACTCTGTCACCGATAATGATCATTAGGGTTCTTGTTGTATGCAGTTGTATGCAAAAGTTTGGGCACCCCCTGCATAAATTATGTTTTGTTGACGTTTGAAGTGAAAGAAGTAAACACAACCTCTGCAGCAAACTATTAAAAACATTAAAAAAAAAAACATTTTCTGCAAAATGATTCTAGCCAGCTATGAAATTTTCACCCTTTCTTCCTTGCAGAATGCTTTTGTTCTGAGCTGTTCTTGGCACACATAAAAAGTTTAAGATCTACACACAGATTTTTCAATTATGTTTAAGTCTGGAGACCCCAGGAGACAGAGCCACTCTAAAAGATTCAGCTTGTGTTTCTTGAAGTAATTCATGGTGGATTTTGAGGTATGTTTTGGATCTTTGTCTTCTTTAAGATCTGATGCCCATACTGCATCATGTGACAGTGTTACACATTCAAAAGACAGCTCTATCTGCCCTCTTCCAAAAGTTTGAACAAAGCATAGGAGCAGACTGTGATGTTACAGGTCAATAACCTGCTGTTGTCTGGAGAATCTCTCCAAACCCGTTTTCATTTCTGATAAACATCTGCATTCCGGCACATTGAGGTGGATTTGGATTTGATTCTGAAAATACCCAGGGTCTGTGTTTTGTTTTTGACATTATAGAAAATGTGTGTGAATCCACACTGTCGAGCTACTGTTGTATTCAAAGAGTGGTATAGTAGTGGGTGAAGTTTAAAAAATGTATTAATCAGTAAAAATACTTAAAAAAAAATGGTCGGTAGTACTACTCATTTTCACACAGTCTAGAAATCTCAGCAGACCCATGGTGTAGAGACCTCCCTTGTTCTGCATGCGCCACTGTACAGTGTGCTTGGGCTCACATTTCAGTGTTGAAACGCTATTAAAGATCAACACATCTCTACATGTCTGGTGTTGCCCTTTAGTGTGATTCAGTGATTGACTCCAAATCTCAAAATTACCCAGTGTAGACACCTACAGATATGGTGAAAAAAAGAAACGTTGATGAAGCACAAAGACATGTATGTTCTTAGCAGAGAGAAGCCTGTATGAGTTGTACATAAATCTCTTTCTTAAATATATATATTTTCAGTATTTGGAAAAGTGTTGCTGAGTGGAGAACTTCACCTGCTCTGTCCTTGTCCAGTTATACACTACCTCTATATAGATGTAACCTGGATCTATGGTATTCCTGGGGAATTCCTTGGCATTCTGCAAATTTCCTCTGCTAGTGAGTGCTATAAGTATATTGAACTGATGTGCTGAGATGTTGGATTAATTTTTAAGTAAACAGGATGTAGATGTTAAACACAGAGTCATCATGACATTAGTGAACACGTCAGATGAATAAACTTCATGAGCATGAGCAGCCACCCTTGATGTCCTTATTTTCCTCATTAAGAAAAATGCAATGCTCTTTATTTGACATCGCTCAAGTATTTATACAAACTCTGTGCATAATGTTAGACTCTAGTGTTAGTATCTGTTTAAACTAAGTTTCTAACATCTAGTGATATTAGACCATAGTACTATAGGACTCTAAATCTCAACATTGTTTTTTAGTTAGTTGTCGCAGATTAGTACCTCACGGGTTATTGTACATGGGTTGTTAGATGGATTTAATTAGATGTTAAACATAGCTCTTATGGTCTGTCGTTGGACTGCTGTTTAAATCAACATTACAATGGATAGAAACAGTTTATAAACCCCTGTTAAAATGGCAAGTTTTCGTGATGAACTTCTGGGAAAAATAGGAAATATAAAAAAGTTACAATAACCTTGTTGCGCAAGTATGCACGCCCTTGTATAACTGGGGTTGTGGCTGTGTTCAGAATGAACCAATCACATTTAATCTCATGTTCAAAAGTAATTATCGTACAGCTGTCATCAATTAAATTATTTTGATTAACCTCAAATTAAGATCAGCTGTTTCTGTAGGATTTTCTTGACATCGTTTTGATTTTTATCTACCGCTGAAGCCATGGTCTGCAAAGAGCTGACAAAGCCTGCACAGGGTCTCAGTATCGCAAAAATGTTGATCAGGAGAGTTCTATAAAATGTACCATGGAACACCATGAAGGACATCAACAAGTGGAGAAAAGGGAGCACCACAGTGACCTTATCAAGAACAGCCCTCCAAAATTTTACAAAAGAGCAAGACAAAAACTTACCTGGGAGGCTGCCAAAGAGACTTGTGGCAGCATTAAAGGAGCTGCAGGAACATCTGACAAGTACTGATTACTCTCTGCATGTCTCACACATTCTTCACATGTCTGCGCTATGGGGTAGGACGGCTAGGCGGAAGACCTTTCTCACAAAAAACATCCAAGCTCAACTAAATCAACACCAATTCTAAAAGGTTGGTGTAAAAAAACAAGCAAACAAACAAACAAAAAAAAAACACCAAAAGAGCACCATACCCATGGTGAAGCAGGAGGGTGGCTGAATCATGCTTTAGGGCTGCTTTTCTTTAGCCAGAAATGCGGGTTTTATCAAGGGAATCACAAATAGCTACAATTTCCAGCTGATTTTAGTGCTACACATTCAGGTGTCTGCTATAGTACAGTAAGCTGAAGATGAAAAGGAATTTAACCTTTCAGCGTGACTGTGACTCAAAGCATATATTCAGATCAACAAAGGAATGGCTAAACCAAAAGAAGATCAATGTTTCTGAATGACCTGGCCAGAGCCCAGACCTGAATCCATCCATAAATCTGTGGGGTGACCTGAAGCGAGGTGTGCACAGGAGACGCCCTCACAATTTGATGGGTCTAGAATGTCTTATAAAGAAAGTCAAGTCAAGTTGTGTCACGCTGATCGACTCTTACCCAAAAAGCCTGAGTGGGGTAAAAATCAACAGGTGCTTCAACAAAGTATTAGTTTAGGGGTGTGCACACAAGTTTCTTTTTTCCCCCCTATAAAAGTTTGATTGTTTTTCACTGTATATTTCTGCACATTAAAGGTGAGAAAAGATCTGACATGATTTATCTTAGTGTCATTCTTTTACTTCATAAAAATCTGCCATTTTAACAGGGGTGCGTAGACTTTTTATATCCATTGTGTGTAATGCAGTAAGACCGGCCCGAGTAGGGAGGGGGAGAAAAGCACGTCCTTTCACTTTCTGTAATGTAGAGGTGATTATATTTCTTTCCGACAATAATAGAACACAGGCTGATTGTTTGGTGCACAATGCATTCACACATGAAAAACAGCTGTCTGTACTGAACCAGTGGTTTAAACAATGGCATTGATAGAAAAATCATCACGATTCAGGAGTAGTTCATTCGTAATATTCATTCTCAAAGTTCTCGAACTCCTTTTTAACCTCACAGCTTATATAGTCTAAAACAGATGGTACACAGTGACCTTTGACCTGTATTGTACAGCTTTCGCCAGGGTTTGTCAGTGAATTATGAATTCTTCTGGAGGAAAAGGGCGTTAAAATGAATTTGCTTAAATCGAAAGGATAGTGATTAGTCGCTTGCATTCCTCACTACTATGTTGAGTTGCAGTTAGTCCCTTTATTTCCTAATAACTTCCAGGCTTAATGAGAAAAGTATGCAAAGTGTCATGCTGTGCAGATTATCAAAGTGTCTAACTAAATAAGCACTTAAGATTCTTTGTAAATTGTGATATTGTGCAATTTAGAGAGCAGTCTAATGAATTAATACGTACACATGGATCAATTCGTATGAAATTACTTCTAAAAGAGATAGTCATTGAAGATGTAACACTACAGTGAGAACCAAGCATCTTCTCAGTAGTACTAATTAGTGGAGAAAAATAGCATTCACAATTATGTTAAAACACAGCATGACATTCCTGTTAATAAAATTGAATTAGTTCTCACAGTTTGCTTTTTCCCCTCAAGCTAAATTACACAAACCGTAATGCTCTTTTAACGTTTTTTTTTTTTTAGCAGAGAGAGGGCTGACCTCATTCACCTCTTCTGCATGGCACTTTGGCAGCTCCAGGTTTCTTTCAATCAAGCAATCAATCAATGCTTCCGGCACTTTTATACAATTTACATTAGTGTGACAGAACAAAATTGTTCACTGGCCACTTTATTAGGAACACCATACTTATACTGGGTAGGGCCTCCCTTTGCTCTCAGAACAGCCTGAATTTCTCATGGAATGGTGAAGAATTCTTCTACAAGGTGTTGGAAACACTTCTTTGAGATTCTGGTCCATTTTGACATGGTTGCATTGCATTATTGCTGCAGATTTGTCAGCTGCACATTCATGCATCAAATCTCCTATTCTGACCCATCCAAAAGGTGACTGGGGAAGCCACTGAAGTGCACTGAACTTTTTGTCATGCTCATGGAATTGGTTTGAGAAGACTTGTGCTTTTTGACATTATACATTGTCATGATGGAAGTAGCCATTCAAACGGTTAAATTTGTGGCTCTCAAGGGATGCATGTATTCAGCAACAATACTCAGTTTGTGGCATTAAGACGATGCCTGAGTGGTATTAATGGGCCCAGTGTGTGCCACAAAAATATTCCCCACACCATTATGCTGCCACCACCACCAGCCTTAACTGTTAACACAAGGCAAGTTGGGTTCATGTACTCATACTATTAATGCCAAATACTGACAGTACAATCTGCTTGTTGCAGCAAAAATTAAGATCCATCAGATTAGGCATTTTATGCAATGTACTGCTGCCACATGATTGTATAGTTGCATGAATGTGGGACCGTGCAGGTGTTCAAAATAACATGGCTGATGAGTGTATGTGGCCCATGTTTTCTCTTAGAATGGATCAGAAATGGATCTTGTCTTCATCTTGGTTTCATCTGACTGCTAAAGCCATGGTCTGCAAAGAGAAGAATAATAAGAAGGTTTTATTTGTATAGCGCCTTTCCACAAGCTCAAGGACTCTTAACAGATTTACATCAATACAATGCAATCCAATCCAATACAGTACAATTAATCATACGACTCACTGAAAATACATTTCAAATAAATATGTTTTAAGCTGAGATTTGAAAGTAGATAGAGAGGAAATATTGCAAAGTGAGAGGGGTAGTGAATTCCAGAGCTTGGGAGTGACAACACAAAAAGAATCGGCCACCAGTAGTGGACATTTGGAATCTAGGAACTGACAATAAGCCAAGTTCAGATGATCTAAGAGGCTGAGTGGACACGTATAGGTGAAGTAGGTCTGATAGATACAGTGGTGCAAGACCATTTAGAGCCTTAAATGTTAGTAAAAGAACCTTAAACTGAATGCGTGTTTCAACAGGTATGTGGGCACTACGTCTGGTCGAGGTTAGCACCCTGGCAGCTGCATTTTGTACATACTGTAATTTTTTTAGATAGTTCTTCGGTAAGCCAATTAACAAGGCATTGCAGTAGTCCAAATGTGATGTTATAAGTGCATGGACCAAGGTTTCTGCCAGACTGAGGGAGGAACGGAGACGTGCAATATTACGTAAGTGATAAAAGGAATTCTTAACAACAAAAGCAATATGTGAGAGAAACGACAGAGATGAGTCTTAAAAAACACCATGATTGTGTACCTGGGAGGACGGTTTAACAAGGACCCCATCCATATCATACAAAAGGTCCATTCTGCTAACAAATGTAGTGGGGCCAATCTATATTATTTCAGTTTTGCTTTCACTTAATGTAAGACAGTTCAGGGACATCCAGTGTTTGATTTCCCTGATACATGCAGTAACTGAGTCAAGAAGAGGAGAGGGTAAAAGAGATTTGGACGTCATCAGCATAACAGTGAAAACGGAGTTCATATTTACGTATTATATCACCAAGTGGCTGTATATAGATGATAAAGAGTAATGGACCAAGAACTGAACCCTGCGGAACACCTTGTGTCAGTAAAGTTGTGGTGGACTTGTGACCTTGTTTGGTGATGTAATATTGTCTATCAGCGAGATAAGAAATGAACCAAGAATGAGCATATCCACAGAATCCAATCCAATATCAGAGAGGAAGGAAATGAGAATATCATGACAAACAGTATCAAATGCTGAGCTTAAATCAAGGTAAGAAGTAAGATGTTTATTAACCCAGAATCCATAGAAAGAAGAATATCATTTACCACCCGAGTGAGAGCCGTTTCAGTACTGGAAGACTGGAAAGGTTCAAAAAGATCATTAGTAGTTAAGAAAGATCTTATTTGAGAGGCCAGTACTTTCTCTAAGATTTTTTTCCAGAAAAGACAGATTACAGATTGGCCTGTAATTGTTCATATTTAGATGATCCAGGCCTGATTTCCTAAGGATGGGCGTGACCGCAGCAATTTTTAATTCTGTAGGGACAGTAGCAGATACTAAACTATTATTTACCAAATTGGTTATGATGGGTGAAATATCAGCAGCACACGTTTTAAGTAAATAGTCGGTGCAGGGTCATGCTGGTAAGACGTAATGTTCAACTTCATAATCAGTTCATGTATAGCAGATGGAGTAGTGGTAGTGAAAGCAGAGAAAGAGTGTTTTCTGTGTTCTGCCAGTAATTTAGTGTGTGAATCATAAGTTTGAGAAGTGTCACCATTGATAGATGCCGTGATTGATTTTAATTTATTAGCGAATAACTGAAGAAAGCTATTAACAATCTCATCAGAGCCAGAGATAGTATGTTTAGGGGGATTGGTGAGTTTGTTTACCATAGCAAAAAGGGTCTACTTGTAGAATTCATCATAGTAGAAGAAAGATAAGAAGAGCGTGCAGTAGTAAGAGCTGTGCAATAATTATGTAGATGTTCAGTATAGATCATTGAACATGCACAGTAAGTCCATTAAGTGAGTCCAGTTTTCTTTTGGCCTTCATTGCTCGAAGTTCAGGAGTGAGCCATGAGTGGATGGAACCTACCTTGTCTTAACAGGAGCATGTTCATCAATTATAGACACTACAGATTTCTGATGGACAACAAGAAAATAGTGCTTCAGACAAAACAGATGCTCTTAGTGAAGCAGAAAAATACAGAGGGTTCACAGAACTGAGTTTGTGGTAAGTAAGCAGTTTTTTAGTACAAGGCATGGAGAGTGGGAGACTAAAGCTAAAGTCTAATATTTATATAATTAACATCAACAGTACCTAATCCGGATGTACAGATAAAATCCAGTATATGATCCTTAGAGTGAGTTGCAGAGTTAACATGCTGAATTAGATCAAAGCACTCCAGCACAGCCATCTGTTCAACACATTGTACAGTATTCTCATGGATATTAAAATCACCAACACAATAACTGTTGTAAATCCAGCATAGACAAGAGTTACTAGCTCATTTATTTCAGAAAAAAAGTCAGGATGAGATTTAGGAGGTCTGTAGATTAAAACCACAGCCAGTGGTGACTGACCATTGCTTACAAAGTCTTTACAGGGTCTAAAATAATTGATCAGTTTGATTTGATTAATATTCAAAAATATTAAATGTACCATGGAACACCGTGAAGGCCATCATCAACAAGTGGAGAAAATGGAGCACCACAGTGAAATTGGCAAGAACAGGATGTTCCTCCAAAATTTGCAGAAGGACAAGACAAAAAAACTTACTTGAGAGGATGCCAAGAGACCTACAGCAGAGATGCAGGAACATCTGACAAGTAGTGATTACTCTCTGCATGTGACAACAATCTCTCACATTCTTCACGTCTGGGCTATGGGGTAGGGCGGCTAGACGGAAGCCCTTTCTTACAAAAAAAAAACATCCAAGCCCAGCTAAATCACCCCAAACTATGTGGCAAAATGTGTTATGGTCTGACGAGATCAATTCCAAAAGGTATAATAATTCCATAATTCCATAATATATATATATATATATATATATATATTTTTTTTTAATATATTTTGGTCTGAGATTAAGCTAATTAATCACAAATAATTTTTTTTTATAACCTTTCTTTACCCATCAGTACCAAGGGTTATTTTAATTGTGGAACTGTCTGTATGGCAGGGCCCAAAAATTTATATTTTTTTAGTTAAAAGCTAGTGTATAATTTCAAAACTAATATATAATTTTACTCAGGTGGCATGTTATCTACTTATTTTATCTTCTTGAGAATTTCTGTTTCTTGCTGATCTCACTCAGTAATAGCATGTTTGTGACTTGAAAAAATTAAATGAAATAAAAATAAATACAGCTTTTGCTATGTACTTTTCTGTAATGCAGAGTTGGTGGGTTTGTGAGCAAAGGAAAGGTGGATTCTTTTCTCTTGACAGCTTCCCCTCAGGATGGTCAAGCACAAACAGTTTGCGGTTAAGAGAACAGGCTTGTACGAAGTGTTCACTGTTAACAAGATCCTGTGGTTTTTATACACTCCGACACTCAGGCTCCAATCAATGCTGTTAGATTTAATGCAATCTTCTAACACTCACATGCTTTGTAAAGTTGCTTTGTAAAGTAATATTTCTCTATATTTATATGATTTGATAATTTGGAAATAAATGAGCAGCTCTGTTGTTAGCTCTAATCCAGATGTAAAATGAAAAAACAGACTGGTTTTTGCCATTTCTTACTCTCACTGATATGTCAGCCCAGATTGTTATGTGAGAACCACAAGGCATCAATTTTTCAAACCTCACCATTGCTGAGATATTCTTGAATTAATCATTGGCAGCTTGCAGGACAAGATTCTCCCTGTTAGAGGGCTTTTTTATTGGGCTGGAAATGAGATAAGAGTCCAGAAATGATGCCCTTACTGATGACTGATTCCTTAAATAGGAAAATTCCATTAAACAGAAGAGTGGCTCAGAGGGCAGTGAAGAAGAGCTACTACTATATTTTCAGAGATTTATGGCTTTGGTTGTTTTGACACTTATTTGGACCTCTTGTGACAGACAAAAGCAAAAAAATAAATAAAATAAAATAAAAAATAAAAAAGCAAAGCTCTAGTTAAGCTACATGATAAATATATTTGTTTAATAAGAAACAATCCCCAATTCAAATGTTTAAATAGTCATAAAATAAACCTATCAGTTACTTTGACCGTAACAGTCATTTCTTCATTTTCCAATGTATTGAAGTATGAAACCAAAACCCCAAAGAATGTTAAAAATCCATTTCAAGCTCACTGAATATCACATAAAGACACAGGAGTCATTTGTTTTTAAGACCTTTAAGAAATTTTAGAGCTTGACTCACATCATGACAACTGTGCTACTGTCGGGTGTTAAACTGTTGAAAAATCTTAGTAAATAAACATGAATTTCAAATTGAGGTGTGGACTTTTATGTAGGCCAGGCTTGCCATTGGTAGTGTGTTGTGGTTGATTTGACCTTACATTGGCCTTTTTATTCTTTTCATCCAGTTGTTATTTTGGCAAAAATGCATTTTTTTTTTTACACAAACATATTTAATGCTGTGGGGAGGCATTGACAGCTAGTGTTGAATCCAGCCAGTCACTCGTGTATATATTGCACTTTCATTTAGTGCTTACTATTATTTTAATTGTTCAATTACTTATTGCTTTGAAAACTTTCAAAGCTGTTGTCTTATGAGATGTTATGCAGTGCTGTATGCAGTGCAGATGCCTACTGTACATGCACATAGGATCAGACAGAAGAAAATATGGAAGAGAAGGACGAAAAAAGCCCCAAAATCATTGCAGTCTTGAAAGTCTAAGAGTGAGTGCTTTTATGACCTGAGAGAGTGAAAGGAAGAACCAGAGAGAGCAAAATGTACCAAAATTGCGAGACTTGTAGCTGACCTGTAATCTCCTGGCAGATCGACCAAAGGCTTTACAATATAAGACTTGCTGGCTTTAACTTTAACACAATATAAGACTTTAACACAATATTTAGAGTTGAGTTACATGCATGTAATATGAGGATTTAATAACAAAGCTGTTTCAGCCCTCAGACGTGGTGCAGAATTTGTGCACACAGGGTGGACTTTGAGTAAAACAGGCGTGGACTTGAGCCCATTTTTTTTTTGCATGTTATCAATTTAAGGTGCTTAACAAAAATATTGCATTAACAGTTTAAGAATTACAGCCATTTTGACATAGTACCTCCATTTTCACAGGCTCAGAAGCAGTTGGACAACTGACTGATAAGCAGTTTAATGGCCAGATATGGCCTGTTTCCTCCTTATTTCGTGAAGACTTAAGGAGATAAAAAGTTTGGAGTCGATTCCAAGCAATGAATTTGTGTTTGGTAGCTGTTCATACACTATATTACCAAAAGTATTCGCTCACCTGCCTTGACTCACATATGAACTTAAGTGCCATCCCATTCCTAAC
>CM074956.1:3053455-3067810 GCA_037577455.1 Pangasius macronema
CTTGGGCTAATCTGAAGGTCACATGAAGTTTGGAGCTCTGTAGCAATTGACTGTGAAGAAAGTCGGCGACCTCTTTGGACTATGCGCTTCAGCATCCGCTGACCCCTCTCCGTCTACGTGGCCTACCACTACGTGGCTGAGTTGCTGTTGTTCCCAAACTCTTCCATTTTGTTATGATAAAGCTGACTGTTGACTGTGGAATATTTAGGAGCGAGGAAATTTCACGACTGGATTTGTTGCACAGGTGGCATCCTATGAAAAAGCTCTTAAAAAGACTAACTAGTTGTGATGCAAGATTAACTTGTACCAGAATGAAGAAGAGTATGGAGAAGGAAAGAAAGAGCTCATGATCCAAAGAATACCACATGATCATAGGCAGTGTTATGGCATGGACATGTATGGCAATGGAACTGGGTCACTGATGTTCATTGATGGTGTGACTGCTGATAGAAGTAACAGGATGAATTCTGAAGTGTACAGAGCTATACTTTCTGCTCAGGTTCAGTCAAATGCTGCAAGACTGATAGGACAGCGCTTACCAGTACAGATGGATAATGACCCAAGATGTACCGCGAAAGCAACCCAAGAGCTTGGAAATTGAATGTTCTTAAATGGCCGAGTCAGTCACCTGACCTCAACCCATCTGAGCATGCTTTTCACTTACTGAAGGCAAGACTGAAGGCAGAAAGACCCACACACAAGCAATGACTGAATGCGGCTGCAGTGAAGGCCTGGGAAAGCATCTCAAGGAAGGAAACTTGGCATTTGATGTCCATGGGTTCCAGACTTCAGGCAGTCACTGACTGCAAAGGATTTGCACCCAAGTATTAAAATAATCCTAATATTTACTTCTGAGCCTGTGAAAATGGAAGGACTCCTTTAAAAAATGGCTGTAATTCCTAAATGGTTAATGCGATATTTTTGTTAAACCCCTTGAATTAAAGCTGAACATCTATACTTTAATCACATCTTGAATGTTTCATTTCAGATCCATTGTCGTGGTGTACAGAGGCAAAATTATGAAAAATGTGTCACTGTCCAAATGCTTATGGACCTGAGTGTGTCTAATGAGGGAGGAAGCCAGTAATAAAATTAAGTCAAATTTGCAAAAGTTACCGTAAAAGTTTAGGTCAGAAAATCATCTTCAAGCTCACGATCTGTATCTGAATATTCATAACTTTTTCTAACCCAGCCCTGGTCTAACTGGCACTTTTAAAGTGGTTAATGCTCATGCTCAAGGTGTGTCTACTTTCACCATAGTGCTGTTTATACACCTGTTGCTAGCAGAGATTAACATTAATTTGTCTCCTTTATTGGTAATCACTTTTAATTGTAATTGATTATGAGAAGATCTTGCCAGGAGATTGTCATTTTCTCCAGCAGATATACTTATACGTTTGTGCTCATTATACCTCTGGCCTTACGTCAAAGTGATCTGAAAAGATCACTTTATTGCTCTCTCATCTATCCATCTTCATTCCGTCTTAGTTTGCTCTTCACCTCATGAACCTTCTGTGTTTCGTTCTGTATCAACCAGCCAGCTGTGCTGGTTTCTAATTGGATTTCACTCAGAGTGGTGTGTTTCTCAAAAGTATCTGCGTGCACTGGTGATATTAACTTCAGGGATGCCAGGGCTCTTGTTATGATGGAAGTTGTGCCACCTGCACTGACAGGGCACTCAGAGACGTAATTGCTTTGCTCTAAGGCTTTCCTGAGTTAATGAAAATTCTCCTGTTTTCTGATGTATGAAGTGCCTTCAAGACATAAGTGACACATGAAATCTGTTTTTTTCAGTTATATGTTTATTTAATCTCAATGAAAACGAGTTAATGACAGACAGGAATGAAAATGAAACAATATGGATATGAATGTCCAGTCTGCAAGTTGCTCCGAGTTACGAACCAAAATCTAGTGGAAAGCCTTCCCAGAAGAGTGGAGGTTATTGTAACAGCAAAGGGGGACCAACTCCTTGTAAATTCCTATGATTTTGTTATGGGCATTTGGAATGTTACTAGTACTCAGTGTGAAAAATTGGTATTGCACTGATTGGCTTTTCTAATTATGCCTCCTCCTCTGAGTGGGTTAGTAATTATGATTTTGTTTTCCCGGCTATCCAAGATTCTCACTAGCACGATATCTCAAGAAGGAGTGGTTGAATGTATGTAGGATTTATATGGAATTATCATTGTAACCAGCAGATGAACTGATTAAATTTTGGAATTGATCCAGACAGGGTCAAGGTCACAGCCAGGTCAAATGTCTGAAATTGTTTCTCTTCATGTTTGAAGTACATTTTAATTGTAATGGTGGCATACAGATTAGTAACATGAAGGACTAGACTTGTTGGTGGCGGAGGAATTCCTTGTTGGCATGGAGTTTGACTTGTGTTAGTTCTGTTGTGTAGAAATATGTGCTATTAAAAGACTGATATCGATAACTGAAAGGGTAAACGATATGGCTATCGGAGCAGAGCAGAGTTTGTAATATTACGTATATTTGAGTATATGAAACCAAAAACTCAAATCTCACGTTCTACTGTCGTGTGAAGAAAGTCAGATTCTTAGCTGCTTCATGTAAGAAAACCCTCTGGATAAATAGCAAGCTTTATTTGAACATTTCTAAAACAATTTCCATTATTAAAAAAAGCATCGAATATTAGTCAACAGCATTTTAGCTGATGACAAAATGCAAAAATTAAACCAAATATTCACACATTTTATATATTAACTTAAACATGCATCAAAACCATGTGAAAACTGCTGAAATAACATTACAGTGAGTCCACTATTGTAATACAATATTGTGAATTCTTTATGCTTTAGTTCTTTCTTTATTGTCTGTGTTTTAGTGCGTCGTTACAGAAGGATCGTATTCACAACAAGACTTTACTTTCTGCCTATTATATAAGTTCAAATTCACTTGTGCATTTGCGTCATTTCGTGCAGACACAACTTGTAATATTACGTTCATGTTGTGTCTGTTTTGTGTATGTCTGATTAATTTCATGTGTGTATAGAACGGGTTTTGGTGTTCATTCACTGTTCAGCTTCAGCTCATGCATCTTAAGCGGCTCAATCCCGACATTATTCACCATGACTGGATTATCTGAAACACTAGAACTATTCTTTCTAGATTGTTTCTTGTTCAAAAAGCGTTGTTAGTAAGTTGTTAATATCTTGCATGTAATTTTTTTCAACAGTATGTTTTAATTAAAATCAGTGGTAGTGCTTGTTGCACTTTTTAAATTCGAAAATGTTCATTTTTATCTTAAATTTGGCGAACATCTGAAGTTTGAAATTCACTTTTTTGACAGCCTTAGTGCAGATGAGAGGAGCTAAAATGGTGTGTCAGGAATCTCCCCCTCGCACCGCCTGACTTTGCCGTGCCTGTTGTTTCATGGAGTTATTTTCCAAGTTATTGATCTAGTTCTGTTTTCTCATTTGTGTATTTTGGATTATCCCTGCTTTTGCTGGTTCGCTGATTGCCTGACCTGCGCCTGTGTTCTGTTTACTGATTTTGATTCACAGGTTGGATTTGTCTGCTTGCCTCTCAAATAAACTGCATTTGCATCCATCTCTACTCTCTGAACATGACACAGTGACACTCATTCTTATGTAAACAAACATGCATGTAAACACAGTGGGCACTATTGAGGGCATGTCCGTACATCGCATGATAAGTCGATAACGTAATTATCATGACAGGCCTAGAAACAGGAAATTGCCAAAGGTAACAGAGTATTTCCTGGAGACTGAGATCAATTAAAAAAATAAAAATTAAATCCATTCTAAGGGTGGCAAATTGTTTGCATGTAACCTAAATATACTTTACTGGTGGTAATGTGTGGTAATGTGGTTTGCCACACATGTTTGCTTCATAATAATAACTTTTAAAAGAAAGTGGTTCATGAGAATAATGGATGTGAGGTGGCTTTTTGTTGAATCAGTAGACTTTCATCCTCTGTACAATCAGCTAATAACTGAACCGTTGAAACCGCTGGAGTCTAGGCATGTTTTTCCACAGAAGCACATTATGTGCACGCTCCAGGAAGCATCTGATTAAAGAGCCTGTCATACTCGAGCACTTTATTCCAGAGGGAGCAGGCACTGGAGAAAATGAAGTAATCTACTTTTACTTGCCACCTCTCAGACAGGTGACGCCAGCTCCTGCATTAATTGACCTGAAACGCATCTCAGAATGTGGCTTCATTATTCTGCTCCATGCGATCAAAGGATGATGGAAAGCTCATGATAGAGGAAGAGAAGTCGTGTTGGTTTACACATAGTGTTTTCTGGGTCCTGTGGGAGCATGAGGTGAATCTACGTTTTATTCAGTTAACTGTGTCTCAAAATGGTAATCTAGTTCTGTTTTGCAGCTTTAATTAGAAAGAAAGAAAGAAATGGTGAGATGTACACTTTGGGGGATATTTAAGTGATTGAAATTCTGTTTGTCTCACTATCTTTGCGATAAGCACTAAACTGACACTGACATGCTGCTAGCATGGCCTCATTAACTCTGTTAGGCTGTGAGTTGAATGCAACAGTAGACTTGCTGCAGGCACTAAAAGTGCTATTAATCTTTACACAAGGGAGGACAAAGACAAGTTTTAAAAATCTGTTTTTGAAGCAGTTTTCAAAGTTTTGACTGTAGGCCATGAGTCTCCGGCCAGACTAAAGCTATATCTAAGACTTAATTGCTTAGTTTGGTCAGTGTTAAATTTGAGGCTGCATATTTGCCTGTGGCAGTGATGATAAATCCTATAAGATCAACCTTATAGGATGATGTAGTGTTGAGCTCTGTATAAGTAATAGATATTTTGTGAGTGACTCATTCGTTTTGAGCAGTTCTTTTTAAATGAATCGAATGAATCATTCTGCATGCATGAACAATTTTTTTTTAATCCACACACAACAGCAAAGACAGTCTTATGAGGTGAAACTTTTTATATGATAAATGTACTTCATCTAATGTTTCTTTCTCTGATTTCTACCACACAGTTCTCTGGTGGTAGATGTAGTAGATAATTTGTAGATGTAGTACACATTTTATGAATTGAAACTCTTTGCTCAAGGTAGACTGACAGTTGTTGCATCTAATTGTCTACATTGTGAAGGCATTTTTGATATCTTAAACGGTTTCACCATGGCGAGGCAATAAATTTATGGTGAACAAAGGGAAACAGGAAGTGCCTCATATCTTCTGAGTGCATTGAGTGAAACTTAGGCTGTATGTTTGGTATTGGGGGCTGATCAAATGGATGTAGCTGTTGTCAGTCACAGCACCACCAACTGGCAGCAGGAAGTGTGTGACTTACAACAGATTTAGCAATAATCCTCTTTTATTTACCCAAATTGCTTCAAACTTGGTCAGAATAATGTCAAGACTTGGCTGATGTAAAATTTTGAAAGGATCTTAAATAGTGTTGCCATGGCAAAGCCTCAAACAGTACTTTTTTGTTTTTGAGGCTCATAGCACACTTAATATTTCATGAAATTTTGTCAGCACACATGTCAGCGTTGTCAGAAGTTAGGCGCAGGCAAAAGCTAAAATATGGGAGTTGGGGGGGGGGGTAGTTCTGTAGCACACCCTTTTGATTAAAGTGTTTTTTTCAGTTTTACCTACAGTAACCAAGCTTGGTACATATATTGTTCTCATCAAGCTGGACAACTTTCAAACTGACAGTCATTAGCTCTGCCCAAAAGGAAGTAGGTCATTCTGGATTTATTGTGGATTTTTTGAAATGCAATCTTTTTTTGCTTATATATATATATATATATATATATATAGACATCTACTATATAGTTATAATTACACTTAATCTTTGCATAGCTGTTACATTGTAATTCAAATCAAATCAAATCACAAACTAGGAGAAAGGTACCTAAACAGTTGCACCCCATTAAATGCATGTGCACATTACACACTACTTCACTACCATTAATTCAATTCAATTCTGGGTTTCTTCCGTGGCAATGCTCTGCCAGGTCTTTACTGCAGCTCACTTCACTTCCTGATGCTTGTTATGGTGTTTTGCCTCCAGCAAGTGAAATGCAGCTCGATCGGATTCAGGTCAGATGATTGACTTGGCCATTGCAGAAAACTTCACTTCTTTGCTTTAAAAAAAAGTCTTGGGTTGCTTTTGAAATCTGCTTCAGGTCATTGTCCGTCTGCACTGTGAAACGATGTCTAATGACTTTTGAAGCTTTTGGTGGAATCTGGGCAGGTAATATAGTCCTATACAGTTCACAATTCATCCTTTAGTCAGCAGTCACACCATCAATAAATACAAGAAACCAGTTCTATTAGCAGCCATACACAGTTGATTTTTGTCCCATCTGTCCATGGAATGTTGTTTCAGAACTGAACAGGCTTTTTAAAATATGAAGAGGTAAAGAAATAAAATATGTGAAGGTTTTTTCACAGAATTCTGTCATTCACCACAGTTGTTTTCTGTGGTCTTCCAGGCCCTTTGGTGTTTCTGAACTCACCAGTGTGTTCTTTCTTTTTAAGAATATACAGTACCAAATAGTTGATTTGGCCACACCTAATGTTTTTGCTATCTATCTGATGGGTTTGTATTGATGGCAGCTCTTTGGACTTCATATTGAGAGCTAACAGATTCAAAATGCAAATGCCACACTAGGAAACCACTCTAGACCTTTTGTCTGCTTACTTGTAAGTGCTATAATGAAGGAATAACTCACATCTGGCCATGGAACAACTAAGGAGCCAACTGCCCAATTACTTTTGGTTGCTTACAAAGGGGGGCCCACATATATAAAAGTGCTGTAATTCCTACAACATTTGCCTGATTTAGATGTAAATACCATCAAATTAAAGGTGGAGGTCTTCACCTTGAGCTCAATGCATTATTTAGTGCCAACTTTCAATTCAATTCATTTTTTATTTGTATAGCACTTTTTTACAAAGGTCATTGCCTCAAAGCAGCTTTACACAAACAAAAGTATAGTGAGGTGTGTGTGTGTGATGTCTCTGATGAGCAAGCATGGCGACGGTGGCAAGGAAAAACTCCCTGAGATGGTGATAGAAAGAAACCTTGAGAGGAANGTGTGTGTGTGTGTGTGTGTGTGTGTGTGTGTGTGTACAATGTGCGTTTGTGTAGTCCATAGAGAACAGCTGAAGCGCCAACTCCAATAAACTGTGCTAGGCAGCTAAAATATCCATAACTTTGTCACTGTCCAGATGTTTATGGACCTGAAGGTATTTTGCAGTCTACCTGCAAAAACAAAATAGAAAATAAAAACATTCCCTCAAGGTCAACCACCACACCTTCCAATCCAGGAGTAGTAATATATATATATATATATATATATATATATATATCCTCACTCAACACTGTCTACTTCAACATGTCCTGCCTCAACATGTCCTCACTGAGCACATTTAAGACATACCCACTCAGCACGTCCCTCAGCACGTCCCCACTCAGCATGTCCCTACTCAGAAGGTCCTTACTCAACACAACCCCACTCACCACATAACACATCCCCACTCAAGACGTCCCCATTAAACACATCCCCACTCAACACATCCCTATTCAACCTATCTCCATTCAACCTATCCCCACTCAACACATCCCTATTCAACCTATCTCCATTCAACCTATCCCCACTCAACACATCCACATTCAACATGTCTCCACTCAGCACATCCCCACTCAACATGTCTCCATTGAACTCATCCCCACTCAACATGTCCCCACTTGATATTCAACCCATCCCCACTCAGCACATCCCCACTTTTCAAGTCTCCACTCAACATTCATCCCCTTCCAATACGTCCCCACTCAACATGTCCCCACTCATAACATCTTCATTAACCATATCCCCCCTCAAAACATCCCCATGCAATCCACTTCCACTCAACATTTAACTCATCCCCATTCAACACTCCTCACTTTTTTGTCAAAGGTTCTTTATGTATTTATCAATAGTTGTGTGTGTGTGTGTGGGTGTGCGTGTGTGGGGGGGTTATTTGTGACTAAAAGGGCACGGGTTTGAGTGAGACGTAGTGGTGATGTCTCCTTTTGGTCCTTAGCTTTCATTAATGAAAGGTCTTTGGGACAAATGAACACATCTTCAATCATCCTCTGCCAGAGGGTGTTGGACTCAGTAGAGAAAGTCTAGAGTGCTTCTTTATGCTTCTCTGGGATGTTGTGCCTGTAGCTGTGATAAATTAGACCAAATGTATAAACCAAACCCAGCACCTCTTTACACACAGATCCTGTGGTGCCCAACTGACAGGATTTTTTCTCTCTTCCTCTCCCTCCTCTCATTACCCCACTGATTTATTGTTATTCAATAATAAATCAGTGCATGCATTTGCATTATTGAGTCTACATATGTTTCCATTGGATTTCCACAGGGGAGCTATTAGTTTAACTGTGTTCTCCAGTTCTTTGATGCTATTATTTATTGATGGAGTAGTAGATTTCAGACATCTAAAAATATGAACAGAGTTCATCAAATAACTCATTCACGCATATATTTACTATATATGGAATCCAGGAGGTAACTGCAGTGTACTTCAGTAGTAATTGTGGATGTAGTAAAAATGGTATACAGAGTGTCTAGAGACATGGGGGTGTTGTGGGCAAAAGTCCTTCACCTGTGCAGGCAAAGTGCTTCTGAAACTGTAGATGGTGAAACCAGTAGATATCCGATTTGGTTGTTGATGTAATGGCTGCAGTCAATACATGACATTCATTCCATGAGGTTGTGAGAGTGTAGATGAGCTCTTTCTTCTCTATGTTTCCACACTTCATTGCTCCCATAAGTTTTGCAAAATAATCAACCAGTCTCCACTTGGTTCCTCCAGTGTACAGCTGATTGCATCTCTTGCAGGACAGACAATAAACAACTCCTGAGGACTGATGAGTAATAAAAACTGATCCTTTAGGGAGTGTGATGTTAGTGGTTGTATTAAATTGTTGCATGTGGTTGCATGTAGAAGTGCTGCAGTTTTTTAATGTGGTCTTTCTCTGAGCTGTCTGTATTTCCACAGACATGGATAAGCTTCTTTCCTTCCTTTCTGTGGTTTAAGTTTGTGCTCATTCACAGATGTAGGGAAACAAAAGATATCAAAAGATTAAGAGCTGAGTAACCCGATTGTTGGGCTAAAATCCAGGTACCTTTATTGCTTTTCTTGAAATCCGATAAGCTCCAATATGATGTAAGACATAGATATATCGTGTACGCTATACAAAATAAAATGTATTTCCAGGTGGATTGGGTACAGGCTTTCCCCAGGTCAGACGTTTCCCAGGTGTATATATAGTAATAACCTTTTTCAAATTGTAAAGACTTCAATTGCTCAAAACCCATAACATTAAATGAAAAAGATTTTCATTTTCTCATTACACTTCTAAGACAGCTCCTGGTTTCTCATTGTTGTGCAGTGCACTTGGTTATGCTGTGAGATAGGCTTGTGCAATATTGAATTTTCCCCTTCTGTGATTTACCTTTTTTAAAAAAAAATTAAATGATTTTATAATCTTGAATTGCTAGTCAAAAAAGGAGCATTTTCATCATTTCAGGTTTAAAGCAGAGTAGGTGATAGTGTAATATTACCAGCTGTTTGTCACCAGCCTGCAAGTTCAGTACAGAGCATGTAAGATGAGAGAAGGGGGCGGGGCTTTCAGGTGGTGTCGCCTCTGATGCAAAATGGGTTAGGGTTGGCAGATCTGATCATATAGTTAGGGTAAACGTTACTGGTTATTGTGGCAGGGTATTATTGTGTAGGAATGATGAAATCGTTTTATCGCATAAGCCTAGTGAGTGGTTTGGGGTTTTGAAATTGATTAATGGCTTAATGGTCCGCTTTTCATTACTGACTTGGGTAAACTAGTGCCCTCATTTCAAGTTAACAATTGTAGAACCTTTGTTAGTGGAGTGCTTAAATTGATTCACTGTAATTTTATGAATTTATTTGAATTATTAAGATTCTTATGTGTATTTGTTCAAGCCATCATTGTATTATTTTAATTCTCATCCACAGGTGATGTTGGCAGCCTCATACTGGTCTCTGCTTGCCCCTGCTATTGCAATGGCAGAAGAATCTGGGAAATATGGGGCATTTGCGTTCCTCCCTGTTGCTATTGGTTTTGTCCTGGGAGCAGCATTTGTTTATTTTGCAGATCTGATGCTGCCTTTTCTGGTGAGTGATTTATTTGATTTTTGGTATAGATTATTGATTGGCGTAAGTCTTGCATCAGCATTAGAAGGCCTCCTGGTGTGCATCTGATGGGTAGGAAATGATTCTTAATGGAATGAATGAATAAGCTTATCTTTTGAGATTTTTTTTAATGCACAATCCAATGTGTGACAGTCTTCATTACAACAGAACATTTCTCCAGTGGAAGATGGTGCCAAAGATGTAGTAATGTTACATGTAAATCAGACTACTAAACTACTAAACCCCCTTTTAAAATCTCTATAAACTGATCAGCCATAACATTAAAACCACTACTAATAGTGTGTAGGTCCCACTTGTGCCACCAAAACAGCTTTGACTCATCGACGCATTGACTCCACAAGACCTCTGAAAGTGTGCTGTGGTATCTGGCACCAAGATGTTAGCAGCAGATCCTTTAAGTCCTGTAAGTTGCGAGGAGGGGCCTCCATGGATCAGACTTATTTGTCCAGCACATCCCACAGATGCTCTATCAGATTGGGATCTGGGGATTTTGGAGGCCCAGTCAATACCTTGAACTCTTTGTCATGTTCCTCCATCCATTCCTGAAGTGGTGGTACTTGGTTTTCAAGAATGTTTAGGTAGGTGGTACGTGTCAACATCCACATGAATGCCAGGATCCAAACTTTCCCAGCAGAACATTGACCAAAGCATCACACTGCCTCCACCAGCTTGCTTGCTTGCCACAGTGCATCCTGGGGCCATCTCTTCCCTGGGTAAACGACGCACACTCACCCGGCCGCCCACATGAGGTAAATGAAAATGTGATTCATCAGACCAGGCCTCCTTCTTCCATGGCTCCATGGTCCAGTGCTGATGCTCATGTGCCCATTGTAGGTACTTTGAGTGGTGGACAGGGGTCAGCATGGGCTCTCTGCGATGCAAAGTGTCTTATGACACCTTTCTATCATAGCCATTTTTTATTTAGTATGAAGAATAGTTATAAATTAAATACATAACACATTAGTAACATATCTTCTTCAATTTCTATGTAGCACATTATCTTTTTAATATCTTAAAATAAACTGCATAAAGTAAATTACATTACCAAAACAAAAAAACAAAAAGAGGACTGAATCTAGCCATCACAAACTGATGAATCTTGGTGCAAATACACTTACAGCACTTTCAGGGAAAACTTAATTTTATTTCCAACTGGAGGTAATGCATAACATTCCTCATCAGAGCGGTATCAGTGGGTGTTTTTTTCCCCTTTCCAATTAAGTAAAATCAATCTTTATGCTAAAAGTGTGACAAATGCAGTCATATTATATTGATCTTTTGACAGCATTACATTATCATTCTTAACACCAAAGATAGCTGGGAATGGGTCTAGGTCCAGTGGCCTTCCATTGATATCTCACAGTGACTGAAAAATTGAAAGCCAATATTTACAAATGATAGGGTCACCTCCAAAACATGTGTGCCAGTGAACCTGCAGTTTTCCACATAAATCACAGGGAGGATCCATAGATGGAAACATCCTAGAAAGCTTTAATTTGGAAAGGCGAAGTCTGTGCAATACCATAAGCTGCAGAAGTCCATGTCTAACACACATTGAAGAAGAGTGAACTCGTTCTTGATAGTTATTCCATGATCAGCATTAACTTTTTCAGCAATTTATGCTACAGTAGCTCTTCTGTGGGATCGGACCAGATGGGCTAGCCTTTTCTCCCCACGTGCATCAATGAGCCTTGGGCACCCATGACCCTTCCTTGGACCATTTTTATTAAGTACTAACCACTGCATACTGAGAACAGAGGACCTGACATTTTGGAGATGCTCTGACCCAGTCATCTAGCCATCACAAATTGGCCCTTATCAAAGTTGCTCAGATCCTTACACTTGCCCATTTTTCCTGCTTCCAACACAACACCTTTGGGAACCGACTGTTCACTTGCTGCCTAATATATCCCACCCCTTGACAGGTGCCATTGTAACAAGATAATCAATGTTATTCACTTCGCGTGTCAGTGGTTTTGATGTTATGGCTGAATGGTGTATCTCAGAAACTAAAGCTGATGCAAGCCTGAAATTTGCACCCTATGTATTGGGAATAGTGACATAATTTCCAGAAAGTATGAAACAAATCTGAGCAGGTCAGTTGGGGACATATTATAAAAACTGGTGATTTGAAGCAGATTTACTCTTTTGTGAGATGATCTCAGGAAGGATGTCTTTTGTGTGATGCTTCCAAACGTCTTGTTGTGGTGTTGCCATCTAGTAGCTAGTTCTGAAATATTTATAGGGGTGAAAGAGACAAATAACAAAGAGAAGAAGGGAAGAGAGACAGATAAGGAGGTGGTATGTTAGAGTTTTCCTTCAAACATCTTCATGCTGCTGTTTCCAAAACTTCAAGCAATGAAAGCAACTGGAAATTGAACTGGCCCTAAATAAAGTGATGTAAGCTACCATGTGAGATTTGGATCAGTCACAGATAGGGAAAGATCTCAGAACTAACGACACTGTGATTAAGAATTCTGCTTGTGCACCCACACTATATGAAAGTCCATATATTTCTGATTTTTTTATATCTTAAGCTCAAAATATCAACATACGTCTTTTTGCTTTAAATTTCCTTTTCCATTTGAAGTATGTGGTCTTAAGAGAGATGATTGCTTTGCCACACAATTGAAACGGTGCCTAATGATACCTCTCTCCCACACTCTCCTGTTTCTCTTTCTCTGTCTGTATCTCTCTCAACTTTTATGTGTTGCATTTTCTGGGAATTCAGGCTATCAGTGACATATGAATTACCATTGACATTCTTATTAGTGTCCTTACTGTTGAGCTGTTATTGAGTTTTGAGTGGCCAAATTTAATGTTAAACAGCTTTTCAGTAGAAATTGAAATGCCGCTAATGCCATAGCTTCTAGTAATAAATCTAAGACCCTTCTCACATGCGCTGACACTGAAAGTCTAATGTGTGTTCTGGAAACTTCTCAGGTAAGATTTGTTCAGCATGAGAGAAACCCATTTCTCATGGTACTGCTTTGCTCAGGAGTGTGTAAAGTAAACCACTCATCCGTTTTGCATACTAAATGCAGCAGTGAGGAATAAACATTTCTCTTCTTCACTGTGATCCACATGAGCTGCACTTGGCCAGGGCTAGTTGTGAAGTTTGGACAGCTGTTGGGATTTCTTTTACTGGCACTTAGCAAACAAGAGTCCAACAAAAAAAGAGATATGGGCGAGCAACACAATCCCAGCAACCCCCAGCAGAGCAATTTCCACTGCTATGCATCAGCAGAGAACACATTTGCACTTTCATAATTCCCACCAGCGATAGTTGTGTCTCCAGGATAAGGGGCCAGAACAGGCATCAGCAATTCAAGTGATGTGAACTCAAGCTGTTGCAGAATTAAGCATCAGGCAAACATACCACTAGTGGGCTTTGTTATAAAGCTAGATCCTCCCTAGATTACTAATCAGAGCTGAATAATGGACAACTGGCATTTGTAAAGTAGGCATGTTATGGGCAAAGATGCTCTTTATCATGTTGGTCTGCAATGCAGACCTTAATTGTAGTAGAACTCTGTGGAAAAGGCTGTGTACCGTCTCTTGGGATCTTGTTTGACTAGTGTGGATGATATAGCCTTGATGTACAAAAAATTCTGCTAGTTTGATCTGTATAGGCTTCTCAAACAAGCCAGTGGCCCTTTGATTGAACACACATGCCTGTGCTTTCTATTTCTCTGGTAACATGCTTAAAGTAAACATGAGGTAATCATCCTTGTATTGATTTTATGTGTTACTGGGTAAATGTTATTTATTGATGAGACAATAGTGCTTTTCCTAGAAAGTAGAACCTTAATGTTTGATAGGTTCAAGAGGTGAAAATAATAATTGTAAAAAAAAAAAAAAAAAGTATAAGCTGACGTTCAAGATCTTAGTTGAGAAGTTTAGATTACAAGCTCTTAGTTGAGAAGAAGCAAGAAACCACTTGCTTTTTATAAACTCAAGACAGTGGTGAGAGCGGCCATGCTGTATGGTTTAGAGACAGTGGCTCTGAGGAAGAGACAGGAGTCAGAGCTAGAGGTAGCAGAGCTGGAGATGTTGAGGTTCCCTTTGGGAGTGACGAGGTTGGACAGGATTAGGAACGAGTACATCAGAGGGACAGCTCATGTTGGACATTTGGGGGAC
>CM074956.1:3073199-3085048 GCA_037577455.1 Pangasius macronema
CTTGCAATCTGAGACGGTGCAATTCCCAAACCAGGCAGTGATGCAGCTGCACAGGATGCTCTCGATAGTCCCTCTGTGAGAACGCTGGACAGAATAAAGGATGAAAGTGCTGCTGCATCGCGCTCTTTAGTTAGAGAAGAAACAAGGGTTAAAGCGAACTGAAATGACTAATAGCATGTAGTCGAAGTGCATTGTGGGTAATTTAGTAAACCAAAGTAAAAATAGACCAACATTTCATTGAAAAGACGTTTCAACTAAAAAGTCAATTCAGAATTTCATTACAAGATAAATTCTGAACACCACTGAAGCTCGGATGTTTATTATAAAGATTAATAATCAGGTGATTCAGAGTAGATTTGTCCTTTAAGGTGATGCTCTGTTGTATGTGTTGTAATCACAATGTCGAGCCCACAGCTTCAGTGCCGTGATTTGTTCATTACACCCAGCAATCTTGTTCTGTTCTAAACACTCTGCTGTAAATTGTCATTAGATTGTAAAATAAAAAAAATAAAAAAATCCAAAGTCACCTGATCATGAAATCCACTTTATTGTGTTTGTTCAAATCATTTCTTAAAATATTCAGTTAAAGATTTGAGCTGTCTCCGTCACCCACGCAGAAGCAGCAGTGGTGTAAACTGTGATGGCGGTTTTGGATTTGACCATGTTCACTATGTCGGATTCCATTTAATTCTTTTTTCATGGGAAATAAACATTATTAGCTGTAGTTGAGTCTTGAAGTCTTTTTTTAATGGTGTTCAGGGATTCATGCTGAGGCATTTTTTTCAAGACTCTTCCTCACCACCTCCCGACATGTGGTTGAGTGGAAAGACGACTTCCAGGAAATGCACTAATGCCTATTTGATGAATAAAGCATTGAGGAAGACACAGTTCACTGTCTCTGTGGCAGAGTGTGGTGGAAAGTCCAGACTACAGACTACCACTCACCATGAAATGAATAGGCAATCATTTTTCTTGTGTCTACATGTATAAAAATGTGTATTTATTTTTGTGACCCTTTAGCTTATCTTGATTCTGTACTTTTTCTGTATTTTTAGTGATTTTGTCTTATATTTACTACACAAGTTGTGACATATGTCCTCTTAACTATCCACTTTATTTGGCCCTATTCCTCAAATGCTTGCAGTTGTACTGATCTGGTTTTAAATGCTGTCCTGAGAGAAATGAATGAATGTTCTGTGAATATAAGAAATTGTGATTTAGGAGCGACTCTTTTTACATCCCATACATACTACTGTACTAAATAGTGAAAATACTGCTACACCTCTTGTTACTTTATACAGTGGGCATAAAAAGTCTACACACCCCTGTTAAAATGCCAGGATTTTGTGTGGTAAAAATGAAACCAAGCTCAATCAACAAAGTTCATCGCTGGGTTATGGGGTAGGGTAGCTAAATGGAAATTCTGTCTCACAGAGGGGGAAAAAACCTAATCCAAGCCCATATTAATCCCCCCAAACCATGTGCCAAAATGTTATAGTCTGCTGAGACCAAGGTAGAACATTTTGGGCATAATTCTAAAAGATATGTTTGGCGGAAACACAATACAGCTCATCACCCAAAGAACACCATACCCACGGTGAAGCAGGGTGGTGGCAGCATCATGCTCTGGGACTGCTTCTCTTCAGCTGGCACTGGGCTCTAAAAGAAATCATGGATAGCTCTAAATTGCTTATGCAAAATAAGTTTATTTTGGCACAAAACAGCAAATGGCAGACCTCTGTTTGACAGCTGAAGAATAATTTCACCTTCCAACACAACAGTGAAAAATCACAAAAAAATCCCAAAGCACAAATCCAACAAAGGAATGGCTTCAGAAGAAGAAGATCTGTATTTTAGAATGGCCCAGTCAGAGCCCAGACCTAACTCCTATTCAAACCTTGTGTAATGACTTGAAGACTAGACTAGACAGGAGCATTGTTACAAGGAAGAGTAGAACAAAATGACCAAATCAAGATCTGCTAATTTGGTAGGCACTTACCCCAAAAGACTGAAAGCTGTATTACAAACAAAAAGGTACTTTAACAAAGTATGAGTTAAGGGGTGTGCACACTTATGCAATCAGTCTATTGTAAAAAAAAAAAAAAGTTTTCTTTTTCATTTTATTTGCTAGAATGTTTCAATTTGTTTTTCACTTGAATTTTGTTGGCTGCTACACTGTATGGCCAAAAGTTTGTGGACACCTGACCAGAACACTCATATGTGTAATATTGTTGAACATCCCATTCCAGATGTAGTCCCCCTCTGCTGTTATAATAGCCTCCATTCTTCTGGGAAGACTTTCCACTTGTCTTTGGAATGTGGTTGTGGGGATTTGTCCATTCAGCCACAAAAGCATTAGTGAGGTCAGGCTAATGAAAAAACAACTCAAGTTTTTTTTGTCACTGCTCAACTGTTGAGCTGTCTTAACTGAAGAACATTTTCACATTTTCTTCATGTTCTTGCTCATTACAGTGTACGAATTCACATAAAAGCATGAAAAAGTGAATTTTCACTTCATAGGTCTCCGCTTATCTTTCCTCTCTTGTTGCTGTATCCCTAGTCGAGTCAACTTGTCCCATGTTTTTCGTGTAATGAACATAAACATTTTCAGTAGTGGTGACATGGGCTATGTATTTCTGACCTCCCACTCACAACAATAAAAATGAACCACAATATTTTTGTTGACTCCTGCGAGATCCCAGGCCTGATGCACTCCAGCTGAGACTCTAAGTGCCTCAGTTTTGTGCAAATGGACCACATGGGTTGCATGTCGCTCAGCTTGCACTTAAAAGCCACTGAATGTTCACACAGTGCTCTGTGCCCAGAATTCTGCATGAGTCCGCATGGGGCCAGAATTAATATAGCTAGCTGGAGGTAGCTATGGGGGGCTTGTAGCAGGTTATTCACATTTTCCACCATACGGTTCAGAATTTAATTAAATATAATGGCACAATCAACCAAACCTACACATGCAGGCTAGAGTTAAATATGGCTGAACCCAAGCAGAGGTAAGCTTCAGCTTCTTAAGTCTGCAGCACACACGGCTCAGCTCTGCGTCTTTAGAAGTTCTGTTTTTATTGTATTTTGATCTTCACAGCTATTCAATATGAACTGTTCAATACTAATCCCTCCCAAGTGGAGACTTTAGCTGCTGCTGGCTGCATCACTATTCTTTAGTAATTTTGTTAAAATTCCAATTGAACTAAAGTCTTCAATTCTTTTTCACTTGACTCTTTTTTTCCTTCCTCCTTATCCTTTTTTCTCTTGAGCTTGTTGGTGAAGGTGCTGTAGCATTTGAAAATTTACAAAAGTTATGCAGTGATTAATGATTAATAAAGTAATTTGGCATTATCCATCATGCTGATCATCATTGTAGCTTCTGGGGGTGAGTAGGAGAACTGAAGATAAATAGAAAGCATGTATTCATAAAACGCGGTACAAAAAGAAGGCATGGTTTCCTAATAATAAAAGAGCTGCCAAAATTCTGAGAATATCCAATTGTACATGCTATTAATCCTTCATTTACATCTTTTGTTCCCCTTCATGCAAATCCCAATTTACCTTATAGCCAAAAAGAACGTTTCTGTTTCAATTTGAGTATTTTTTTATAGCAAGAAAGCAGTAAAACAATCCTCATGTGGGTTCTGCATGTTTTTGTGAGTTGATTTATCTTTATCATCCTGAAAGACTTATTCACATTACTGCAAATAGGACCACATTCTGCAGCTCACCTACACGCTCACCTGGACACTGTGGATTTGTACTGCTGCTGCTGCTGTAATCATAAAGACTGTCCTGTGCCCATCCCCACTGAAAATCCTTTCAACACACTCAGTCCTGTTTGTTTTTCTATTTCTACACCTATATGTTGTAATGAAATCTAATCCCGCTATCATGCAGAAGAGGATGGGTTCTGCTTTCTCTCAAGGTTTCTTTCTTGTGTCTTTTCAGGGAGTTTTTTTCTTGCCACTGTCTCCTCTGGCATGTTCATCAGCACTCTAAATCTACATCTGGATTCCTGTAAACCTGCTTTATGACAATGTTTATTGGTTAAAAAATGAAATAAAATAAATAAGTAAATAAATAGAGCCGATTCCTTCCATGTGGTAGCATTGAGGCGTGATATTTATGTGCTAGTGGATAGAAGCAGGAAGCTTGTTAGCACAACTGTCAGTCTGCTTTAGAGCCGCTGGTATATTGAGACTAACCGCATTGCATCTTCATGAATGTTTTTGCATCAGCTAGATTTGGTCCCATTAGCATTCTATAAATGAGGCTGCATTGAATGTTTGATGTGTTTGAGTTCTGGGCGTATTTACTTGCTCTAAAAAGGCCATAAAACAAAAAAGTGTCCCAATATAGTAAAGTCCTCTAAACTGTATTTATGTCTTCCATACTAATTTGAAACCCCTTTCTGCGGGAGTCACTTTTCTGTTCTATTTATACAGAGATGCAAGTGGTTCCAGCAAAAAAAAGATCTATAATTGTAATAATTTCAAATGTTTAACGGGATTACATTGATGCCGAACAGATGAAAATTGGATTGGATTGGATTTTTTTTTCCTTAGTAGAATAAAAGTAGCAATTAGAGGAAAATGTTGGGTCTGGCAAGTTGTGAATAATTCATTGAGAAGCACAGCTTTTGGGCTTATTTATTCATGCCATGTATATGGAGCTGATTCCAGGCAGTGCATGTGGCATCTGAGTGTGTGACTTGATAAAGGAAAGGCTAACCATTGTGGTTGCTTCTGAATAGTCAGCTCCTGCTAAAATGTCAGCTTGTAGCTTGAGCCTGTGACACAAACACACAAGGACACACACAAGCACACTCACCCTGTCTATATGAAAGCAGTACAGAACAGCCACCAGCAAGCAGATGGAAAGGACTTGGAAGAAAAAGGGTGACAAATGAAAACGAAACTAATGTATCTGAATGGGCTGGAGACGAAAGGAAGCATGCTGGTTATTAAAAGGCCATATCTAGCAATATGCTGGTAATTGATTGTTTACTGTTTGATGACGGTTTACGGCACTAGTCATTTAACTGGGAATGCACATCAGCTCTAATTCAGGGACAAGCAAAAGCTGTCGTTGAAACCATACTACTGCTGCTCTGTATTTCTGCCCTCCTGAAGGCTTTCCTTTAGTCGCTTTGTGTCTCAGACTGCGTGTTTCACTCTGTATTTCTCCCTCCTGTACTGCTTTGTGCTCTGTCACCTGGAACAGATTATTGGCATCAGCACTAATCTTTCATATCAGCCCCATCACCTCTGGGGTACTGGTCAGCAGAGAGGAAGGGCATGAGACTGGTGTCTCTCTGTGTGTGTGTGTGTGTGTGTGTGTGTGTGTGTGTGTGTGTGTGTGTGGTTCTCAGGTGGAGAGAAGTTGATGTGCAGCTCTTAGGGGTCGTCCCAGGTGAATATAGCAAATGATGACACTTCACTCTGGCAGTTCAATTTGCCCGCATGGCTGAGTGGAGAATGGCTTCATTAGAGGGAACACATCACACTCCTCTGCAGCATTGTTGACCTGTAATTGAGAGCGCAACCAAACTGCAATTAAATACCAATCACTGACAATTTATGTGTCTAATGGAGAAAGCTGCATGTGTTGCCTTTGGAAATATTTTGTGTCTGGCTAGTAAAGCAGTATAGACTTATAGACAGTACTGCTCTAAACCTTCTCTTTATTCAATTCCTTCTTTTCCAAACTTGTTAGTTTCCCTAATATACATTACAGTCCATGTTTCGCCTTGTAGTGATACATGTGATGACCTTCTAGCAGTAGAGATGTACTGATGACTTTGCTGAGGATCAGGACTGATACTGGTCTGATGGTGGGTTGGATTGGATTTGACATATTTTCCGAACCCATCCACGGACATAAGCTATACGGCCAAAAGTATGTGGACATCTGAACATTCTGTTCTAAAACCCTGTGCATTGATGTTGAGTTGTTTCCCCTTTGCTGCTATATAACAGCCTCCACTCTTCTGGGAAGGCTTTCTGCTAGATTTTGGACTGTAGTCATGGGGATCTGTGATCATTCAGTCACAAGAGTACGATAGGTTGGGGGCTGATTTAAGGTGAGAAGTTAGCAGGTCAGTTCAGCCCAAAGGTGTTCAAAGGTGGGGTTGAGGTCAGGGCTCTGTGCAGGCCGTTTGAGTTCCTCTACTCCAACCTTGGCAAAGTATTTCTTCATGGAGCTCGCTTTGTGCACAAGGTCATTGGGGAACAGGTTTGGGTCTCTTAGATCCAGTAAAATTAGATCCAGTACGATTGTGTTTCCAATTTTGCGGAAACAGTTTGGGAAAGAGCTACATATGGGTGTGATGGTCAAGTGTCCACATACTTTAGGCCATATAGTGTATCTTACACCATGAAGGTTTTATTACTTTAATATGCAGTATGGGAAAAAGAAAGTACACCCTCTGTCAATTCTATGTTTTTATTAATCAGGGCCTAAATAACAATTGCGTGGTCCTCACCAACTTCTGTAAACAAACAAATAAGCTGAGGTGACAAGAAAATAACACAACATATTGAAATATGTAGTCATTTTTTCCCCCATAAAATAAACTAAAATTCAGAAACTAGTACGAAAAAATAAGTACACCCTAGTATATAGAACCGCTTTACAATAACAATAGCTTAAACTTGAACATTTTCAGTCTCTCACATTATCATAATTGTTATCTAGGCCCTGAGAATGAAAAACGTAGACTTGAGGGAGGGTGTACTTTCTTCTTCCCATGACTGTACTTATGACTACTCTTGTGTGTTCCATGATGAACAAAAATCTTGGTTTGAATTTCTGATAATAGATTAACACTGGAATTAATCATAGTTAAAGAGAAAATACTGGATTATTTATTGTAAAAACTAAAGAGTGAAAGCCAGCACTAGCTTTGTGAATTGACTTTGTGAATGTTTATGTGCTTTGACTTTTCTGCGTCTTGTGTCTTTCTGTTCCTTTTCAGTCTCCTCCTTTCAGAGTCGACGTGTTTGCTTGTTTCATGCTCACATGGCTGCTCCAGAGATGGCTCATTTATAAAAGATTTATTCCATCAGTGCTGAAAACAGATGCAACCTGTAACCCAAATCCCAGCTGAAGAGGAATGACTGTGTGTGTGTGGTGCATGCGTGTTTGTGTGTCTCTGTGTATACACTCGAGAGTGTTCCTGGTCAGTTTTTTTTTTGTGAATTTGCATTCATTGTCTTCATCTTTCCATTAGTGGCTAGTTGCTAGTGATTGCCCCTGGCCCCTGCAGGTTGTGCTTGACGACAAGCATGTGGCAACAAGTGCCATGACAACCGCCTCCCTCTCTAACAGATGGTGACAGCTGATTCTAATGTTTCAGAATGCAGCTTTTTTTTCCGTGAAACACATTTCCGCAGCCTCATCACCCCCTCTGTCACTGGGGCATGAATGTGAATGACTTGGGGCAGTCGGTTTAGAGGAAATACATTTGGGCTCTGTAGTCACATTGCAGGTGTGTAACAGTGAGAGCATGAAGAAGCAGATTTTTCATTGTATCATCACTTTTTTTTTTTTATTCACATTTCTAGATGTCTCCCAATAGAGATAACAAAAAGAGCTAAAGCACACTTTTATTCTAAAATGCTAATTTTGCTACTGTACCAAGTCATGCTGCTAATGAAGCTGTTCTCGCAGCCTTGCTTTCTTTTATTCAGCTATGTTAGCATCTCTGATTGAATGTTTGCCTACAATTGGTCCAGACAGCAGTGGACTCTCAGCCTTCCCTCCTCATTTTTCTCTTTCTACATCTCTGCTGCCGTCCAGTGAAGGCGTCCCAGCTGGTCGGCATATTCATGGTGCTGAAACGAGGCCAAGACATTCTGTTATGATCTCTCATACAAAGGATGGGGGTGTGTGGAGAATCTGTCAATCTAAATGATGTGATGGAAAATGTGATCCATGCTGCGTTCAAGTGATATTAACAACATGACGCCTATTTCTTATAATGTATCATGCTGAGCACCAAAGCGTGTGTATATCCAGGCATGGAGCTTTATGAGGAAGAAAAAAAGGTGCACAATACAATGCCAGACAATAATAGTACGATCAATAATCAGTGCGTTACAGGACCCACTTGCAGCTTCTGTTTTACACACACACACACACACGCACACACGCACACACACACAATGAAATTCCACGTATCAGTGGCAGTGCAATTATTGAGAAATGGCTTTAATATTTGTAATTCTTTGAAGAATTGCTCTCATGTCTTCAGTAGTTCTTCAATACAATACGGAAGATACCATTTCTGTGGTACCTCTGTGGTATTCCTATGTGATCCTGTGTAATCCTGTGATCATGTGGCTGCATTAAATTATTTTCTTAGCTGTAGCACTCACACTTCCACGTTCTGAGGCTCTGGATGATGCTGGAGATGTTCGGCCCGGTCCTAACTGACAGAAAACCTAAATGACAGCTAAAAAGTGGTAGCTACCCTGTGCAATAATGTTTGCTGAGTTGGGCAGCTGGTTCAGAGCATTAATACAGACTAACGGAAACAAACGAGTATATGATCGTATAATACATAGTTTTAGTGACCTCGCTGTCCATCTTTTTGGCTATGATCTGTGGTGGTCTGTCCCACGTAAAAGCGTCACGTGTAAAAGATGATATTTGAGTGCGGCTAGCATCTTTATCTTCTCTTGAGATGTTTAACCAGGACTGTGTATTGTTACCAAATACCTGTCTGTTCCTGTAGTAAACAACATCCTACGGTCAATCAGACTGCTTGTGTATGTAATGCAGCAGGCATGGTAGGATTAGGAATTGTTATTTTTTGTCAATCGGGTAGCTGTGAAAGAAAAAATGACTGGTGTGTGTGGGAGAGACTATTGCTGGTGAAGCACTGAACATACAAGACCTGGTTGTGTGTGCAGACGTGTACAGAAGTGTGTTGATTTATTACTGTTTTTGGAATTTTTCTTTAATCAGAGTCCTTTCACATGCACTCATGGGCTGTGTTTACTTACAGCATTGCCAATCTGTGACTAATGTAATCACAGCGAGAAAGATTTAATTTCTTGCACTTTGTGTTTGTTTGGTTGTGTTTACATAAATCTGCCATGAAGCATGTTTAACAATGTGCACTTTTTAAGTGTTAAATGTAGTTAAGTAAAAAAAAAATCATGACTCATAGTTAAGCTGCGAGAACAGAGAATGTAGGTGGACTCAGAAGCGTCGTGCTGCTTTTCCTACATCCAATTTAACCCATACTGTAATTAACGTGCATGGGCCTAGACAGCAATGTAGACGTGCAAAAAAGGAAATTGCGAAAGTTTTATCTGTACAAATTGAGTGTGACCTCCCAGTGTCGTCTCTTTATTTATGCTCTTTATTCATGAGGATTATCTTGGATTTCTCTGACAGTCCATGACAGAGAAGCACAAAGAACGTTGGAGGATGGTGGGCTTAAGCAAGTGTGGTGCAGAGCAGAGTTTCAAGTACCTTCATGTTGGTGGGGGTCTGTTTTACACCAGCTGTGACAGGATATACAGCAGTGAGATGAGGGAGAACTTCGGGAGATTGAAAACAGTGTTGCAGGTCCTTTCTGGATCATTTGCAGAGTATAGATGGCACACATGGGCAGCCTTGCCAGGCATGAGCTGCAGTAGTGATCTCGAGATGATAAGGGACTGAACAAACACACTCAATTCTCTCAGTAGAGAGAGAAAGAGCTGGAGCCTCCTGATGAAACCTGCGACAATGCCCCCTGTGAAAATGCCTGTCATTAAAAGAGCTATACAATTCAGATTACATTGAATTGCATGTCTGAGTTGGTGTAGCACTATGAGGAGAGAAGGATAGGCGGTTGTCCAGAGCTACAACAGCTTGTAATAAAGTGCCTAGATTCGTAAATACGTGGGAGGAACAAGGGTCCTCAATCACCTCAACAAGTAACAGCGTGACGAAAGAGAACTGCACCTCAGAGAGAGGCAGAGAGCAGAGACTGAGTCTTTGTACGTTTCTTGATGGTTGTGAAGGAATCTGCAGAGCAAACAAAGCTGGGCAAGTTTGTCCACCCTCCCAAGCCACAAGTCAAAGTTTTAGTGCGAAAGAACACGCCTGAGCTTTATACTCAATTAATCGCAAATTGCGATAATTTCTACACACCAGTTTAAGTGGGATTACTCAGTTAAAACTGTGCAGGAAATTACTCAGCTACAATAATCAGAATTTATCGCCCTAGTAGTTGAGACGCTTAGGGAGAAGCGAGAGATTAATATAGCGTGAAGAATTAATAGGTGTGGTGTGAATTCCTAAAAGAATTATTTCATGAATCCTATTGTGCAGTTCAGCTTATTTGTGCTGTAATACTCTTGACTGTGTGTGCGTGTGTTTGTGTGTTGCTTATGCTGCAGCCATTTTCTTTGAATATAACAAGGTTAGAGCAGAAAGAATTTAAAAATCTAATTAAATGGCACCTTCAATGTACCTTTCAGTGTAAACCTGCTACCTAAAATGTCAGAGGAAGACCGTTTCATGATCTTCACGGAGAACCGCTACCGTCAGAGACCCCTGCAAGATGAAATACATCTTTTTTTGTGTGTGTTTGTTTTACCTTTTTAAAATAGTGGATGTCAAGCAGAAGTTCTCTTGAACTTGTGAATGAACCTGTGAACTACTGGCATGGAGGTTCAGCAACTAATGCTGGTGTCTCAGCGCTCTCCATAAGACGTTTTAGCTCAGTGCACTGTTGGGAGAAAAGCTCAATCCAGTAGCGTAACGTTTGCGTTGGTCTCTCAGGGGCACAGCCATAACGGTAAAATGTAGAACACTGTGGAATAGAGGTTCCAGCTAAAACTACCTTAAGTCAGAAATGTTAACCATCCAAAGGACCGATGAGAAATATGGGGCTTGGAAACTTAGACACGTATTTGAATATGAATTTTATATACAATTTAATTACCTGCACTTCACATTTAATAAAATATGTTTGTGATGTATATAATACTTTTTTTCACAATTTTTTTTTCTTTATTTTAAACTTTGGGGTATAATTTCAGATTAGAAAAATTCAGAATCCTAAACACAAATCCCATAAATTCAATGTCAAAAATACAGATTTTATGTAAATTAGGTCATCCCGAAAACAAAATGAGTGGTCAAACTCAGCCTTTATCCAATCACACATCTTCCATGCTTGTGCCATGACAACAAAGAGAAGAGCTGTGGTTTGGAGTTTTTTTAAAAAGGAGGATGAATGAGGCAAATGTGTCTAAATCTTTACTGCTTTTGTCAGTTAGCTGGTTTTCTCCGGTGATGTTAAGCACTTGTTGTTGGTTACAGGCAGTCTTCAAGTAATATTATTTAGGTAATATTCTAGCTCATTAGGCTTTGAAGAAGTTAGCTTGATGGCAGCGGGCAAACTCCATAGAGTAACCCACTATGTTCGTTGCTTCGAACAGCAATAAATACATGATGTGGAGAGATTTACATTTATAGCAATTCATGTGGTAGACGATTTTAATCAAAGGCAGAAGCACTGAGCTATTAATGGATTCAACAGTAAAGCTGATGGACTAGTTAATGGATGTTTTTTTTAATGAAATGCAACATCTCTAATAACCATTAGACTGCCTTTTAAAATCGAAGCATTTTTCCCTTCAACAAAAGGAAATACCTCTGGAACATCTGGCACTCTTGGTGTGAATTGGTGAAATAAACTGTAATAATCAGAATCAGAAACAATTTATTGCCAGGTACAGTAAAGTACACTCTACAGTACTAGGTATTTGTCTTGATGTCAGGTGCAAACACAGAATCAAAGATACAAAGTCAAGGGGGATACAGAAGTGAAGAATACAAAA
>CM074956.1:3144105-3159432 GCA_037577455.1 Pangasius macronema
CTGATACTCTTTTGTCTGTGTCCCACACACTTCATATTTTTTTTATATATATATATATATATATATATATATATATATATATATATATATATATATATATATATATATTACAAATGCCCTTGAAAAAAAGAATTTAAATCATTCTCATGGCTGGATCAGAAAACTGTTGCAAGGTTGCAGTAGACTTTAATAGGAAATATGGCAAGCACATCACACACAACACTGTTGGCAAACTTAACAAATTCAAAAACACTGGAAGCGTTGTAGACCAAGCAGGAAGTGGACAGCCACGAACATCTACTGACGAAGGCACAACGACGTGGCATACATATTCCCCTGGGTATGGAGACTTTTGGGCCACCCTGTAGCGTAGACACGCAGCATTCTCTGACAGTCCTGTCCTGACCTGCCATGTGTAGTGCTGTGTTTACACTCTGTTGTGTGATGCTGCCACCCAATGGTCAGGAGCAGTGTTAAATATGTAAATATAAAAGTGGGTCTAGTGGCGTGAGATGGTCTAAGACATGAGCAGGTGGGTGTATGGAAGAGGCGAGAGAAAGACTGTATGTGTGTGTTATAATGTGTGCTCTGAAAGAAGATATATTACATAATATATGACATAACATCATTGCATCATCAGACCACAGATTACATAGACCCGCATATGTGTGTGTGTGTGTGTGTGTGTGTGTGTGTGTGTGTGTGTGTGTGTGTGTGTGTGTGTGTGAGTGACAGAGAGATAGATAGAGAGAGAGAGAGAGAGAGAGAGAGAGAGACAGCCAGCCACAAGTGTTCTTTTGTCTCAATAAATTTATTCTAGTGTAAGAGCATTGTCTGGAATGGAGCAATGTGCACACATGTTGCAGTTATTATAGAACAAGAAAGGAGTCTTTGTCACTCTGACTGAAATCTACCAAAAAGGGACAGAGAGAGAGCGAGAGAGAGAGAGACAGAGAGAGATAGAGAGAGAGATTCAAATATCCCCATATAAATATAATATAATAACTCTGCGGGCTTCAAAATGCGTTATTTTCATGAATGGATGTTAATATTGTGGTGGTGAGGAGGGTAGCGTTGCCACCTCACAGCTTCCTCAGTTTGATCTTGAACAGGATAATGGAAAAAAAATGCTTTGAAGAATGTTAAAGTATTTGTGATCTGATGTTGTCATGTGAAACACTCGAAATCTGCTGTCTGGAATTGAAAATGATTTCCTACAGTGTATTTGTCTTACACTCTTCACAGCCCCCGTTCACACACACACACACACACACACACACACACACACACACACACACACTCTCTCTCTCTCTCTCTCTCTCTCTCTCTCTCTTTCTTTCTCTATCCAAAGGGACTAGGGCAATAAGTCTTTGTGAAACAAAAGTCCACTTGTTTCCAGAGGGGAAAACTGCTGTATGTCTTTTTCTCTCTCTTTTCTCCTTGCTTGTTCTCATGGTCAAAGGCAGACTTCACATTCCCCCATACCCACACACACTTGGGTGCACTGTTAAAACCAGATGCTTTGAACCTCTTCAAAGCAGCATGTTATTTTTTTACCCTTGTTCCTCCTATGCGAAGAATGTTTTGAAGGTGCTGAGCATATGGTTTTCACTACAGCTGAGAGTTCAGACACACAGCTGCACTTACAACTGATGCCTTTTCCAGCATTACACACAATATCCACTTTGTTAAGTGGCTGGATAGATTTGGAGCCACTCAGAGACCTGTGTATAACCTTTAACAGCAGCAGAATCTGAGTGTGTGTAACCTTTTAGCGTGAACAGTCTGACGCACACACAGAGCTCTGTTAAAACTCGCAGGTGTCTTTAAGAAATGCGTACTGGAAATGACGTTTCCTACGTTTCTTTCTTATGTTCTTCAAAAGTTGTCAAAACACATTCAGCTGAAACACATTTATCTTGTTTTTTGCTTTTGAGTTGCAGAACTTAAAATAACACTAAAAGGTTGAAATAGAATGTAAAATGCAATCAGTACTGTTTACAGTGAACTAAATATATTTGCATTAGTTTATTTGGCAGACAAAAGAGTCACAATAATAGACATAATAGTCAGCATAATAGAATATAGCTTTTAAAGGAGCTCAATACTATTATTACAAAAGTAATGCCAGTCCTGTAATGCCAGACCGACAACATGACCAGAAGCAAGTATAATATGGAATAAAACACTTGGTCTGTGATGGTGATGGAAAATAATCAACAACAGGGTGGTCTGAAGTGGCTTGTTTCAAAGCAGAGTTGCTGTTACCACCCTGGAGATATTTTTCCTACGGCACCATGTTTTATACTTATTGCGATTTGCCAATGCTAACAAGCTAGTTCCTGTTATCACTTATAGCAGCTACATAGGATATAGCAGACTGAATTTATAAGTGGCTGAGTTGCACACTGAATCGAATAGGCATATATGACTCATTCTTATGAGTGACTTCAGTGCATGAATTGGGAAGTATAGTAAGATCTAGCAGTAAGTAGCTGGAAGGCATGACACTAGACAGATACATTTGAATGGGATAAAATTCCTAAGTTTCTGCGCAGAACAGTGGCTTACTGTCATTCTGTTTCAAGCAAAACTGCAAATATAAAACCTCATGGATGCATCTACAATCCAAACATTGACATTTGATAGATTTTATTATTGTCAATATTGTGAAGATATCAGAATATGTTAAAGATGTTCTATATACTCATGCCATGAGGGGAGCAGAATACTGGATTGACCATCAGCTGGTAATGACAAACCTACACCTGTATATCAGCCCACATGTTTGTCAACTTATGACCTGCTACCAGAATCCCAGTGTGGGTTTTGTAAATACCGAATCATTGTGCCTATGGTCTTCACAACAAGACAACTACAACAAAAATGAGGAGAACATCAAAATGTATTCATTGTCTTCATAGACCTATCTAAGGTCTTTGATACAGTGAATAGAGAAGTATGGCTACCCAGTAAAGCGTGTCAATAACCTGCAGCCGTTTCTTTGATAAAATGATGGCTTATGTGTCGTTGGGAGGTGTCTGAGCACCAGGGTCAGTGTGTCCTTGCTCCTGTATGACAGAGCTACAGAGTGACAATTGAATTTCTGTAGATGTCAGACTAGATGGCAACTTAGTAAACATCCAATGGTAGCAACTTAACTACAAACTTGTTGCATACTTGACCTACAATATGCTATTGACTGCACCATGAACCCTTAAAACTGAAGTCCTTAGTGGAACAACGGTGCATTCAATTCAATTTTATTTGTATAGCGCTTTTAACAATGGACATGGTCACAAAGCAGATTTCAAGAAATATATAAATTCCAGATATAAATTTTTCCCCAATGAGCAAGCCAGAGGCAGTGATGGCAAGGAAAAACTCCCTGAGACGATACAAGGAAGAAACCTTGAGGGGAACCAAACTCACCTGGGTGACAAGGAATAGTGCAATTATAAATAATTCTCCTCTACAACTGTGTGCTTTATAGTTAAAAAAAAAGAAATTCTCATCCTCAGCAGCAGCAAGTGGTTTTCAGGTGATGAGAACTCCAACTCCCCTGGATTTCCAATAACTGGGTACACACCACCATCAACTACACAATTTGTATGTTGCACAGTTTGAATATGTTGGAAGCATTCACACTCAACTTAAAACTGATGAGGAAATCAAGCAAACTGCATCACTGCATCATAGCTGGGAAGCGTGGATCTTGGACCAAAGGTACACCTACAAGTAAGCAGGTCTAGAGTTGATTTCAAATGTGGCATTTGCATTTGGAATCTGTTGCTGTTAACTCTCGATATGAAATCCTAAGAGCTGTTAATGCCAGTGAAGCAAGCCATCATTAGGCGGATAAATCAAAACAAACCCATGAGAGAGATAGCAAAAACATTAGGTGTGGAATATGGCTGAAAATGGAGGTACTTTGTTGAAAATGGCTGTAATTCCTAAATAGTAAATGCCATATTTTTGTGGAACCTCTTAAAATAAAGCTGAAAGTCTACACTTTGATCACGTCTTGATTGTTTTATTTCAAATACATTGTGATGGTGTATAAAGGCAAAATCATAAAAACTCTGTCATTGTCCAAATACTTCTGGACCTGGCTGTACCTGAGGCTACTAACAAAATTCTCACACCAAATATTCCTTTTAGTTTATTTCTGTTTACTGCTCTTTATACAGATAAAATAGTATTATACTTATTTATATACATATTATACATATTATACTTATATTTATGAAGAAATTTCATAATATTTGAAGGCATTTACAGAATTTCTTTGCAGGTACCTAAGACTTTTGCACAGTAATGTGTATCTAACCAAAGAGAATGAAAGAGCAGTCCACACAGTGTAACCAGGATTTGCACTGTGTCCAGTGTTCCTCTCAGTAAGGAAAACAATTTATTGTCCTTCACAAGGTATTGTTGATTTGTTTTTCCTTTTCTGTCACTCTTACAAGGCCAAATATTAAAGAGTACTATTGCACCCAATACATTCTAGTACATTATCATTTCTGCAGTAACAGATAATTCACAGGGACTTGTATGGCGGACACTCCGTAGTCTAATAATTATTGGATTAAAAAAAGTGCTATTGTTTGACCTATAGAAGATGTAATGGTTGTTAGGGTCAAGTTTCTTTGTGGAGAAACTCTTTATCTTACTGATTTTGTCTTATTAACACCAAGATGAAAAACAAAAGAGGCTGGTGAGGGACACAGCTGTGTTTTATCATGCTTCGTGTTAGAAAATCATCTTTTATTTGCTCACAGGAGAATGACCTGGCTGTGCTGGGTGCTTGCCGCTTTCAGCCATATTATTTCTTTCCGAAAAGCCTGAATTAGGGGTGGAGTGAAGGGGTGTTGGGGAGTGTCTATAAAATGACTGACAGGCCCGTAATTCAAATGGCTTTTCTCAGTCACTGAATACACTTGTTCTGATGCCCTGGCTTAAACCGTAACTTTTTATTATGTTCTACATATTTTCCAGGTAATTTGTACTACTAGGAATAAAAATTGAATTACACCTTTAAAAGGCATTCATTCTCTCTCACACAAAACCAATTAGTAAATGGAATCAAGGCATTCTGAAAAGGACTAAATAATAAGAATGTGTGCTATGTAGTAGGTGAAGGAAGAAGTGGCGAGGTTCAAGAGTCAGGAGTAAAGCCAACACTGTTATTACAGGTGAAACCCTGTCCCTCTCTTTCTTATAATGCTGGTCAGGTCATACTTAAACGACATACAGTATGATGGCACTCGTTTTTGGGGTGAGATTATTATCTCTCTCCACTGTGGGAAGAGGCTGGTGGCTCTCTGTGTAAATGTTATTCTCTATTCTGCTATTCAAAGAGCACATTGTGCAGAGCTCTCCAACCACATAAAGGCACTGCTCTCTTTCTCTCTCTCCCTCCCTCTCTCCCTCCCTCTCTCTCTCCCTCTCTCCCTCCCTCCTTCCCTAATCTTCATTCAGAGCTGGTTCTGGTTCTGTTGACTAAGCTTGATGTGCTTGTCATGCTTTCTTTTTCATCAGGCAAAATTCAATAACTAATCCAGCATATTTGATTTAAGTGTAGAGGTTATTGATTGTTTAATAAGTTTAAATATGTTTCACAGACCAGGAAGCATAAATGTATCCCTCTAATATCAAATAAATCATTGGACTGGGCGCATATTAGAATTCAATCAAGTTTGATTAGATTTTGGTGGCACAGCAGATACATGTAGTGTTGCTGTCTCTTTGCTGCGGGGTCCTCTTCGTGGAGCTTGTGTGTAGAGTTTCATGTGTTCTAGCTAGGTAGCTAAAAGCAGATTTAGATACTATATTTTGTATTCCATCAGTCAAATTTGGATTGTTACAATGCCCATGAAGTGGCTTGAGATCTGTGATTTGATTCTATATTTTGATGTAATTTCTTTTGAAACAGTAAGGTAGGGAGGGAGAATGTCGAAGGACTTGTCTGATTTCTACAAAAAACAATAGCATTTAAGATACACTGCACCTTGTGCTGAATCTAAACAGACTCAACAGTGGCTGAGCAAAGCAGGTAAATACACAGCCAAGAGTTTAAAGAGCACTTGTTTTGGGACTCCCAAGTCGTGCAGCAGAAAAGTGCCCTGTTATCAGGAGATCTCTAGTTCAAATCCCAAAGATGCCACAACCATCTATGGCCAGGAGAACAAGAGAGCAAAATTGCTCTCTCAGTGGAAGGGGTATACAGTCTCTCCTCTGTCATTCACAGTGACACTAGACAATTGTGTGCGTCTGTGAGATTGTGTATGCAGAAGAGGGTAGATAGCTTTCCTGAGCCTCCTTTAGATGGGAGGGAAAAGACTACCGTTTAATACGAAGCAGTAACTTTCTTAAACACACTAGCCTAATGCTCGATCATAGTCTTTCTAGTAAATTCTGTCTAATCTATGGTCATCTTGGCAACATTCNACACACACACACACACACACACACACACACACACACAAACTTCAACCATCTTTTTAACACACAAGGGCTGGTTTGGAAAGGGAATTAACATGGGGGACAATTGAAACTACACAAATAACCTATATTTGCTGCTAATTAGCTGGCAGTTTGTTTACGGGGCAGGACAAATAAGTTCTGTAGATCATTCGATTTGTAGCTAAATTGCAAAAGTGAGTTTTTAAGAATTTTTTTTTCACTATTCTCTCAGATATGCTATAAAATGGTATTTACAAAACACCTAAAACACAATTTCCTGCCATTTGTTCTGCTTATTTTGAAGTGACTCTAAAGAATGAAAATTAAATAACATATTCAGATGTCTTCAGAATTATAAAAACTGCATAATTGATAAGTATTCACTCCCTTTTCTTTTAGCAATCTAAATTAGGACTAGTGTTTAATTTCTGAGGGCTTACACTAAATATGAACATGGTAAGTCTGTGTTCATTTTAAATCCATCAACTTGTGTCAACTTGTATGCTTTGGTGGACTCCCAGCTAAAATAGCAGATCAGATCAGTCCTGCTGTCATGAAGACTAAGGAACTGCCTGCAAAGTTTCGAGATGAAGTTGTTTGGAAGAAAAAATGGAGAAGGTTTTTAAAACATCGGCAACGCTTTGAACCTTCTTTGGAGCGCTGTGAAATCCGTTATAACAAAGTGGAAAAAATATGGCATAACCCAGACACTACCAAGATCAGGCTTAGTGCTAGCTACAACACTGAAGAGGTTACAGAGCTCACTGGCTGAAACAGAAGAACAGAAGAATCACAGATTCAGCCAGTATGGGTGGTCAGTAAGAAACCACTTCTGAGAAAGTCCATGTTAGAAAGTCTGAGAGCTTTGGGAAAAAGATTTTGTGGTCTGATGAGCCTAAAGTTGAGACTTTTGGCCTAAAGGCAAAGCAAAACAAACCAAATAAAGCACAATAGCCAGGTAACACCATTCCTGTGATCAAGCACATTGGTGATAGCATAATGCTCTAAGGTTATTTTTCAGTGGGAGGAACTGGAAAGCTTTTTGCTATCACAGGCAAAATGGATGAAGCTAAATATAAGCAAATTGCTGAGGAGAACCTGTTCCAATTAGCAATACATCTGCATTTAGGATGAAAATATCCATTGTCCAGCAGGACAATGAGCCAAAGCACAGGACGAAAACTACAAAAGACTGGTTTAAAAAAAGAAGGCTTGTGTGTTTTGTGGGCAAGTCAAAGCCCAGACTTTAATCCAATTAAAAATATGTGTCATGACCTGCAAATTGCTGTCCACCTGCATTCTCAATCTACACTTGTGAACACCTGACCATCACACCCATATGTGCTTGCTGAATATCCCATTTTAGATTTAGTTCCCCATTTGCTGTTATAATAACCTCCACTCTTCTGGGATGGCTTTCTACTAGATGTTGGAATGTGGTTGTGGGGATTTGTCCATTTAGCCACAGGAGCATTAGTGAGGTCCTGCGCTGATGTCAGGTGAGAAGGCCAGGTGCACAGTTGGCATTCCAGTTCATTCCAAAGGTGTTCAGTGGGGGTTGAGGTCAGGGCTCTGTGCAGGCCATTTGAATTCTTCCACCCCAACCTTGGAAAACCATGTCTTCATGGAGCTCACTTTCTGCACAGTGGCATTGTAATGCTGGAACAGGTATGGGCCTCTTAGTTCCAGTGAAGGGAAATTTTTATTTCTGTACTGAGTCACTTCAAAAGCAGCAGAAAAAATCCCCTTCTCAAAGTAATCACTGGGGGATGAATACTGTATATAAGACACTTTTCAGAACCTGGGAGAAGTTTATTTTAGAGCACAGCATCGGATTGGCTTAAGGCTTGGTGGAGACTGATATTGATTGGTGCAGATGGTTTCATGGGTTTACCCTTGGCCACTCATTGAGAGGACTCTGTGTGTGTGTGTGTGTCAGGCTTGAGTGGGCAGAAATAGCTGCTTTATGGTGAGACACTGTCGCTTCTGTCTTGCCCTGTGAGAAACTGGCCTTTTACTATATTTGACATTGTTTTGCTTGTTTGCACTTCTGAATGTAAGTTCTTGAGTGCTGAAAAAGAAAATCTATTAAAATAGAAAAATAAAACTCTTAAACTTAGTCTGCAGTTTTGACCCAGCACACGACTCAGATGAATGCTCACAGACAGTTTACTGTAAGTTGGATCCACCAGGAATGGAGAAAGTGATGGGTGGACACACTAAAACGACCCAGAATGCTACAGATCTGCCTTAGTGGGATAATTTACGCCAGCACACATTTTTAAGGAATTGGAAAAATAAGCTTGTATTGAAACAGTATGAGGCTCTGTGATTCATTCCCCTTCTTGAATGAACCCAGGGTGAACTGAGGAATTCGGTGACTGAGTTCACTTCACCCCAATGAGCACTCTCCCTCTCTCTCTCTCTTTCTCCACATATAACAAATAAAAAAAAATATGATGACTAAAAGATGAGAGTGGGAAGATTTTGTCCCTCTTCCTCCCTTTTCCTTTTTTCTTTCTTTCTTTCGTCTGGCTTAATATTGTTTTAGGATCTGTACAGTACCCCTACACATACCAGTACTCATGACATACCAGTGATCCTGACCCCTTCTGCTTTCCGGATCTGCCTGATCCACCCTGCTGCCCTACTTCTGGTTGGAGTTCTGATTGGTTGGAGATCGCTCGGTGCTGTTGGGCGTGGCCCTACATGGACAGCCTGATGATCATTGGGATTGCTGGGGATGGTGCTGCTTGGGAGCTGTAGAGATGGCTTGGGGATCTCATATGGGGAGTTGTACTGTGATGGTTTGGAAGTGTGATTTCTGTGGTGGCTTTGGGGCTGTTGTTGCCACGAGCAGTTTTGCACTCAGGACTCCATCAGTGGACAGTGGATAGGTTCAGCAAATCAGACTTCATGTGAAAACTGTGAAGAATTTACTGGTTGCTCAATTGCACTATTTGTCCATATAGTACACAGTGGTATAAGGGATTTATTTATAATTGCACTATCCGTTATCACCCAGATGAGGATGGGTTCCCTTTNTTAAAAGCGCTATACAAATAAAACTGAATTGAATCCCTTCCCACCATATTCTCCATTTCTACATATTGATGTTTTGTTTCCTCAGTCAGAGTCAACATATACAGATCTACTTGAGTGATATTGATGATCTACTTCTGCTTGGAGCTTCTGCACTTGTGACTTTCTGACTTGTGACTTTCTTCTCTTGTGGGTCTCACCTGGGTACTGTAGATTTGTACCCAAGAGCTGCTCCTGGAATCCTAATGACTGTCCTGTGCTCATCCCAGTATTTATTTTGAACCAAACTTAAAATTTTACTGTGTGAAACGTTCTTTTACACCAAAATAAACCTTAGACTTCAGACGTTTTTATGCTGCATTCAACTAAGTGTAGTAAGTCTTTATTTTTTGATCTCCGGCTAGGAAAAACCAAAGAAAACGTCTACTCCAAACATCTACTCTCTTACCGTGACTGGCTGTCATTAGCCTTTCTTCTCTCAGGGGCAGGATCTTAATGGTAAGCCAGGAGGGAACGGAGGGAAATGAGGGAACTAAAGAGTGTAAAAAGGAGTGAGGGGGCCTAAGCAGTCTTTCTCAAAACAAAGCAACTGTTCTTGGTCTTGTTCAAGTGCAGGCCAAACAAATAAACCCGGATATAAGGGCTAGTGAAGGCAAGACCACCCTCGTGCTCACACTGTCCATATGTTTAAATGTGTTCTATGTAAACATTTACTTAATGTCTGAGTGCAGAGTTTAATAATAAAAATATCTGTGTTTCAGAAACCTGGCTATAGGCATAGGCATTCAGAATTTCCCAGAAGGCCTTGCAGTGAGTCTGCCACTGAGAGGCTCTGGAGTGTCCACATGGCGAGCCTTCTGGTGAGTGTCTGAATTTCTCACTCTGTCTTTTCCTGTCATTCACAAGTGTCTTAAAACATTTTTCAGTCTCTTTATTTATCCAAAAACAGTCCATAAAATCTTTCTCAGAATTCATACAGTTTTGAGAAAAATGTTTTGATCTGAATTTCTTTATTGATACATTTGTACGAGGACTGTTGGAACAAATTTACTGCTTGAAACTGAGCCATATAAGGCTGATAGGTCAGTGATATCTGTGGGTAAGTAATTACAAATGACAAAATAACTAGCCAAATATCACTGTAGGTAAATAATTCAAAATGAATCTGTAACGTTCAAGTATGAGGAAACTGTGAATTTAATAATTTTTCAGTAATCAAAAATATTGGAACAAGTGACTCACAGGTGTCTCTTGTTGCCCAGGTGTGCCCTGTTAGATTTGGAATGAACTATTATAAACAAATAATAGCTCTGAATATCTACTCTTAGTTGTTAAAAAGGACAAATCAACATCAAGACTGGAGAGCTGTTTATGGGAGAAAAGCAAACCATTTTGAAACTGAGAAAAGAGGGAAAATCGATCAGAGCCAGTGCACAAGCATGTAAACCACTCATCAGACGGCTAGATTGGAATTCACAAAGAAATACAGAGACGAGCCACAAAAGTTCTGGAATCGGAGTAACCTCTACCAAAGTGATGGAAAGGTCAAAGTGTGGAGAAAGAAAGTATCTGCTCATGATCCAAAACATAAAATCTCAGTGGTCAAGCCCGGTGGAGGTAGTGTCATGGCTTGAGCTTGCATGGCTGCTTCTGGACCAGGCTCACTGATGTTTATTGACGATGTAACTCATGATGGNAATACAGAAGTCTACAGAAACATTCTGTCTGCCAATTTACAGAGAAATGCATCCAATCTAATTGGGAGGAACTTCATGATGCAGCAAGACAATGATCCAAAACACACTTCCATCACAGCAAAGGACTTCATCAGGGAAGGAAGTGGAAGGTTTTAGACTGGCCAAGTCAATCAGCAGACCTTAACACAACTGAGCTGTATTTCACCTCCTGAAGAGAAGACTGACGGGAGAAACCCCCAGAACAAATAACTGAAATAAGCATCACAAAAGAAGACTGCAACAGTTTGGTGATGTCAGTGGGTCGCCTGCTTGATGCAGCTGTTGCAAGCAAGAGATGCAACCAAATATTAAGTGTTATTTACTTTAATTTACTTTAAGACTATCAGTTCAAATACTTTTGCTCACCCCAAAATTGTGTCATCTGCCACCAAAGGCACCATTTAAGTTGTTTAACACACAAATATCAGGAAATGAAAGCTGAAATTCTGATCTATCGTCTTATATTCATCTTTAGATCTCAAACCCAAATAACTTCAATGTTTAGCAAAAACGAAAGAATTGGCCTTGCTGTTCCAATCCTTTCAGAGGAGAATGTATGTTTTAAGTTATCGTCATGTTTTTTGACCCAACTTTTTTATTATTTTTTTTTGAGTTTTAGATTATAGACAGATGTCCTAACAAATACAGCCTGGAATTCATCAACGTCATCTCTTCCCTGAGGCAGTAAAGCAGCCCAACACCATTATACTCCCTCCACCAGTCATGATGAGTGCACTGTTGCGCTGATATTTCTAGACATTGTGCTGATATTATTTTCCATTTTTAAATTACTTATTTTACTGTGAACTGATCCAGGTCATTAAAAATCCTTTTATATTTCCAATCTTATGAGCATCACTTATCTTAAGAGTTCATCTGAATGCTGTTTTGACAAGCCCTGTTGGACTTGATTAAAAACATTTTGTAAAGAGCAGAAAGCCAAAGTCATGTGTTTCGAGAGGTTTATGAGAGCTCATTATCCCACTGTTTCATTACCCTGGTTTTCCATCAATGATCTTAATTGTTTAAAGCACATGTAATGTAAATGTAATGCAAAATCGTGCATGTAGCTTGCTAAATAAGACTGTTTTCCTTCACGAGTCGCATTTAAGAAGCTGTCCATGCAAAAGAAAACACAAAACCTTCTCTAGTTTATTTTTTAATGAATGATAAATTTAATTATCTATTTTTTTATGTTTTTAGCCAAAAATTAGAAACTCCTTGACCAAAAAAAGGAAAACTGTTTCTGAGCTGTTGTACGCTTCAAAAAAAAAAAAAAAAGTATACAAATGATTCTTTAAAAAGGTGTGTGTGTGTGTGTGTGTGTGTGTGTGTGTGTGTGTGTGTGTGTGTGCATGCATGTGCATTCTCAGGTATGGGCAGCTCAGTGGGATGGTGGAGCCGGTGGCGGGGTTGCTAGGCGCCATCGCCGTGGTGCTGGCTGAGCCGTTGCTACCCTATGCACTGGCTTTCGCTGCAGGGGCCATGGTTTATGTCGTTGTTGATGACATCATCCCTGAAGCTCAAGTCAGGTGGTTACGCTATTGCTGAATTGATTTTTATAGCTTGAGAGTGTTGCTGTTAACTCAATACTCGTTATATAAGGAACACCTCAAACTGAAATAACAGTTCTGAACTTTGGAGGAAACATTGTCTAATAGTGAGTTAATTTAAAGTCGTTAATCTCCCATCTCATTATTTAGTTCTTCATTATGTAACTAATATGGTTTATTACTATAGTAAAGCTACTAGGAGGTGGAGGTAGTCACTAGAGTGAAGAACGTAAGTCTGGGCCAGGCAGTTAGTCCTGGGAATTTAAGAGTACTTTCTCAAGTATTAGTCTGTTTGCAGAGTCTGAATCAGAGAGAAATTGATGCTTTTGTTATGTTGGCTACTTGGTTTGGTTTAGTGTCACACTGCATGTTCACTGTTTAAACAAATGCAAAAGAGAGAGAAAAAACAGTGCCTGATGGGTGTATAGGGCTCAAAATATCCTCATAGTACACTTTTATTCACTATTCAGAAATGCAGTGAGGGAAAATGATAAACATTGGAAATGATAAAAATCATTCCAACATGGAAATCAATTAGAAAACGACATAAATAACCAGTTTGAAAAGTCAAATCTGTCAACATGCCTGCTTTAGAGTGACTCACTGACAAGTCGTGGTTATGTTTTTTTTCAGTGGTAATGGGAAGCTGGCTTCCTGGACCTCCATACTTGGCTTTATTGTGATGATGTCACTGGACGTTGGCCTGGGATAAAGACTTTTTGTTCATCATAAATGACAGAATGACTTTACTGGTCTTCTAAAAAGGAGCCAAATGAACCGTCATATCAAAATCAGGGTTAATGAATTGGAGAATGCCTTGGAGTTTTTTTACTCCTCATTTTATTATTGTTTTTTTTTTTAATTAATATAAAACTTGATAAATGTTGAATTCATGAATAACTAAATACTTGAATGTCACTTGAATAATAGGTTGTGTGAGGTTGTGGTTTGCTTATCCATTAGTTTATCCATTGTTTCACAGCTGCAATATGAAGATGATTTGTTCATTAAAACTCTGAACTGTCTTCCTTCATGGATTTAATGACTCCTTTGATTTGGGCTATTTTTTACATTTCTGTAAAACTGCTGCATCATGAGGCACTTCTGAATAGGCATTCCATTAAAATTCATCATTTAATGTATGATTAAAGATTTCATAGACTTCCAGGTTTTTGTTCATCATTCTGCACTGCTGCAGTTACATTCCAGCTCGCCTTCTTCAGTCCACTGGGGCGTGTCCCAAGCCACACACACTGTTTCCTACGTACTGTCCGTCATGCTTTGTCTTCATCACTTTTGGTTATGGTGTTCTGTATACACTGTGGTACCATGCTCAGGTTACTGTTGTGGTTTGTGAGACTTCAGAAGTGCACTGCTCCTGAGTGATTTTATCAAATATCCTTCCAGACATTACTGCATAATGGCCTATTCCAGAATAGCAGATTGTGTGTTTTCAGATGTGGAGTAAGTTTTAAGTAAAGAAGCAATGATGAGTTTGACTCGCAGTTGCAATTTGTAATTCCCAACCTCCAGCCAGTAAAAGAAATCGCCACCTCAACCTGGAATTCCTACTCGTCAACTTGGAGTAGTCTTCTCAACTATGAGTTCCTTCCCTGTTTACGGAGTGACGTCAGATCAACATGGCTGCACACGGTGCACAAGTATTTGCTTTAGATCAGTTAACATATAGACATATTAGCTTGTTAAATGTAAAATATTAACTACAGTCATGGGAAAAAGAAAGTGCACCCATACAATCTTGTGCTTGTCATTAGTAACACCTGGCTGCTAATTACTCTTAATGATTGTGGAAACAGTAAGGGTGTACTTATTTTTTCTCCACTTAGTTTCTGAATGTTGGTTTATTTTGGGGGGGAAAATGACTACATACTGAAATCTGCTGTGTTTATTTTATTGTCAACTGAAGTTATTAGTTTGTTTATAGAAGTTGGTGAGGACCCCACAAGTGCAGTGACTGCTAGCTTGTTGCTGACAAAAGATAAATATGGAGGATGTAATCTTTGAACTGCTAAAAGGAATTATTATTATTATTATTATTATTATTATTATTATTATTTTAAAGAAATCATTGTAAATAATAATACTTGATTGCACAACCACTGTAGCTTTATGACTGACACATCCACTTTATCAGGAGACAAACAGCTAGCTTCAGTACACTGTATCATTTACAGTACATTAAATTGATGTTATATTTCAGGTAGTAACAAGTAATGTTTTCAGCTAGTACTGTGACAGTATATGGGTATATCCATGTGGAATAGCATAATACGGAAATCTGAAATACTTTTAGAATTAACAGTATCCTAATCTGCATGAAATGAAGGTGTACTTATAAAAAGTTGAAAAGAATTGCTACAAGATATCTTAAATTCGATGGGGAAATTATATGTCTGCCTTACTACTGAAGGCTAAAAGTGATCTTCTTCTTCGTCTTCTTCTTTCAGCTTTTCCCTTCAGGGGTCGCCACAGCGAATCATCACTCTCCACCTATCCCTATCTTCTGCATC
>CM074956.1:3173942-3189948 GCA_037577455.1 Pangasius macronema
CGGTGGTCGATGGCAACCTGCAATGCATCAGGCACAATATCAGGACCAATTAATTGCCACAGCATCTTAAATGTGGGCTGTGACATTTGCACGTTGCAGCCAGAGACTTTCTGTGAAGTGTCTCTCCACCACTAACTCCCATAACACCCTACTGCATGGACTCTCATAGACCCATGGGCTTCGTCGCAGTTACTTGAAGACCTATCAGATGAGCAGCTGCTCCATTCTGAAGTCTTCTTCTGATATTTCATACAATCATTTTCACAATTATTTGTGAAATTAAAATGACAGTAACCTAGCCAATTTCAATTAAGTGTCTCAATACTCTTTCCATTTTACACAGTGTACAAGTACACAGTTTGCGATCTACACAAAATGATGTATAGAAACGGCTCAAGGGCATTTCTTTTGCAATTCACCAAAACATATGCAACAATTTTATTATTTTTTTTAAGGATGATGCTATCTTGCACACCATTTTTTTTTTCAATAAAAGGCCAATTGGATGGAAACAGGCAGTAGACAGCAAATTTAGCAAACTTTGTTTTTACGAACTTTTTTTTTCACTTTGTTGATAACAGAAAAGTGCAAAAAAGTGGATGGAAACTTGGCTAAAGATGGCTCTGATAATGATATGGATCTGGTAATGATGGCTCTGATGATATGGATCTGGTAATGATATGGATCTGGTAATGATGGCTCTGATGATATGGATCTGGTAATGATGGCTCTGATGATATGGATCTGGTAATGATATGGATCTGGTAATGATGTCTCTGGTAATGATGGCTCTGATGATTATATGGATCTGGTAAGGATGGCTCTGATGATGATATGGATCTGGTAATGATATGGATCTGATGATGATATGGATCTGGTAATGATATGGATCTGATGATGATATGGATCTGGTAATGATGGCTCTGATAAAGATGGATAACATGGGCTGGAGTGAGCTGCTAGTAAGACATCAACAACAGCTAGCTATATTGGAAACTGCAGAATGTAAGCTAACAGGCTAAGGTAGCAATTCACCACCAGGGCTCAGACAGAGAGGGGGATGGAGACACTCACAGCTTTGGAAGACAGAAAAGACATGCAGGTGTTAAACATCACCACTGGCAGTTAGAAGGGCTGAAACAGAACCTGATTTTCAGAAAAAATGTTTTTAAAAATATAGTTTGCATATTTTTTCAGTCAAGTAAGAGTGATTTATACGGTTTATAAAGGAAATTGACAGAGAGGAGATTGATTTCGTGGTATGACGTGATCGGGCTGAGTGGGCGGAGCTTAAAGTTGCTTAATGTCAGATCACAAATCGAAGAAAGCAGTGTAATAACTTTTGTTCTTTATTTTATTTCACGTTCTCTGAACTGTTAAACAATGCAGTTGTTGCTTTGTATTTGACCATGCTACTGAATTAAATACAATAAAGAAAAAAAAACAGGGAAATAAACATTTTTCTTCTGTTGAATTTTGATATTTTTACTGCTACAGTTTAAGAAAACGCATATTATGCCTACAATTTATCCAAAAGTCTGAAATGTGATTGACGTGACAGAAATGGTCATTTCTTCCTGTAGTGTTTGGCGAACGTGAGTAGTCAATAGCAGACTGAAACTTTTCCCTGGTGTTTCCTGCAGAGAGGAGAAGTGAATGCAGTAAGAACTACATTTCCCGTCATGCACTGGCTCCTGCTGCGCGCTGCTATTGGCTGCGCTCCAGTCAGTGGGCGGGGCTCGGAGTGAGTCTGGGAGCGCGCATCTCCGCAGTTGACTCACAGTTGGCTGAACTGGAGGCAGGGGAGATGAACGAGAGAGTGGATTAAGTGCTGACTTTTCATGTGCAGCGTGGAGTTTGTGAACTTCTGCTGCTCTTTGCACTGCACTGCTTCAGCCTTGGATATGCATGTGTGTGAGATTTACAGGAGGAAACAGAGGCTGCTGTCATGCTGAAGCTGCAATGTGAGTGCAGTCTGGAGCTGATTTCCAGGCACTGGTGATGAACTCAGGAAAGAAACCTGAGCCAGGGCATGAGACCATGAGGTTAAAGCTGTGATGTGCTTCACTCAGAAGCAGGGAGAGAGCAGTTTGTCCTGACCAGGTATGAGTTTGTTTTAATAATCAATCTCTTCTGCAAACATTTACAGCATGAGCCTGAGGCTAGAGAAAAACTCTTTAAAAAGTTTCTAAACTGCACTGTTGCTTTTCCACTGGTGCACTTCAGAAGGCTTAAAGTTCCTCCAGCTGTCCAGCACATGTGGTGAGGTTCTTGCTCTAAGAAACCCATTTCATCTCAGGAAGAGTTGGAAAAGAGCTGATGAGTTGAATCAGGTGTGTGAAAGCAGAGAAAACACTAAAATGTATAGGACAGGGGCTTCTCAAGGACCAGGCTTGGGAGCCTGCGCCTTGTATAGTGCTTTGCTTGTGCCTATGGCAGAAGCCACAGAACCTTACAACAACGTGTCTTCATATCAGAAAGGGTTATTAGCAGAACTTTTATCCAATGGCCCTTTAAAGAACCCGTGCAGGACTTAAAGCCACTTACGGTGCATAACTGGACCTCAGGGTCACTGTGTTGAGCTTCGAGACTCCACCTGTGGGGCTGCACACCTGATCCAAGCAGTCAGCTCATTATCAGGCCTGTTTCTGACGAGTGCAGTGAAGATGAGTGCAAGGTTGTTGGCATAATCTCGACTGTTTCACCACAGTGAAAGCACGGGTGCACCTTTTTTTAAAGAATGTACTGGTATGCACTGGTATAATTAGGCACCTTCAAGTTGTTATATTGCCCCTGCCATAGATAAAGCACTTCTTGTTGTACTAGTTCCTCTCTGGAAAACTGCATCCTGTTTTTTAGGGACCTGGTCATTTTATATGCACTTGCAAATACATTTCAGTACATGAACACATAGTTTTTTATTATTATTATTATTTTTTAACGTAAGAACATCCTTGACATTTAGTTGACTGGGCATGGCCACGCCCCCAAACAACTGTCATCTGAAAGACAAATTTTCCTGACAATAATTTTGTTCTATTCTTTTCTTTCTTTTTAAATCAGCATTTTCAGATGCAGTTAGAAACATCTTCCTATTTCTGAGTATTAAAGCTAGATAAGTACTGAGTTGAATATGACCATTAATATTAATACCAACTATGATTATTTAAATGAAATAGCACAGTATTATGAACTGACAGTTTAATAGGCAAGTAATTGATTTTAATGATGTTTGCTGGTTTGATTTATTTTGATTAAATATGTTGTATGAATGATAACAACTGTATTTCATTTATTAAATGAAGACTGTAGAACAGAGGAGAGCTACAACATGCAAGCCCACACACACTCCAGGGACTGTTTACACGTCTCTTCGGTTCTGCCAGTAGAGGGCGATGCAGGGCTGCTCTTCACGTATATCTAACACATACAACCTGCTTATATGCATTTGTAGACTTTTTGACCTTTGTCTACCCCACCTAGGAGCCCAAATTACTTCGTCTATTAATGCCCATGAGTACATCATGAGTACATCATATAAATACATAGAACAGAACACACACTAGCTTCTGCACCATCTGATTCAGACCAGATGTTTTCTGTTCATCTGAACGTCTTATTGAGCGTTAATTAATCAGCACAAGTCAGCAGTATGGTAAGTCCTGCAGAAATATGGTATGTGTTATATTCAGGCTTGTTCTGCTTCTTGTTTGCTAAAGGAACCAAGTTGAGATGGGAGTTATTTTCATCACCATATTTTAACTATTGGTTAAAGCTGTTTTACTTTAGGGCACAATGTCTTAATCCTCAGAGTTTGTTGAAGCTCAGCAGGATGCTTAGGGAATCTTTGGATGGTGTTTGTATGAGGCAGTCTCCATTCCTTAGCAAATTCCTGCAAGTGCTGTACCACAAACCTTGAGATAGTATCTGTCATCATATCAGATACACTGCCGTGTCTGGGGCAGATGCAGACTGCTGTTACTGTGGTAGATGTAACTTGGCAGCGTGTCCTGAGATGCCGCTGGTTGTCTTGCCGGTAAAAGAGGAAGCATCAGCGCTGTTGATTCTGGACTATCCAAAGGCTTTTAAGGCCAGAGTGTCTGTTTTGTGTGTTTTCTGTATTTTTGTATGTTTGTTTTGTAGACTGTGGGGTGATTTTAGGGATTTGCTATAACACAGGAGGCGTGGCACAGTGGTGCAGCTTGGGTTGAAGTGTGGGTGGAGTTTTGTATTTGTTTCCTGTGTTAATTTGGGTCTCCACCTCCTAAACTGTCACTGTGTGTGAATGGGTGTGTGAATGGGTGTGTGAATGGGTGTGTGAACGAGTGTGTGCCCTATGATGGAGTGGCGTCACATCCAGGGTGTATTCTTGCCTCATGCCCAGTGTTTCTAGGATCGTCGTGACCCTGACCAGGATAAAGCACTTACTGAAGGTAAATGAATGAATATAAGACAAAGGCTCATCCCTAGATTATGAGTAGACTTTATTATGCTAGTAATCTATTTGTAGACATGCACATAACACACTCAGGACACACACACTCCGGGTTGATGGGATTGGATTGAATGCATGAATGGGATTGGAGGGTTAAATCACTCAGATATTAACAGTAAACCAGCTCATACTATAGCAGATTTCTACCATCCTAAAACCATTACTAATCTCTTATTCTAACACAAACAAAAGGATTTAAAGGTGTGTTAGTGAAGTTGAGCAGATGTTGATGCAGCTTGTACATTGATGGGGCTTTAGGGGATTCTGTTTTTGGCTCTTTGCTGCCGGCTGGTGGTCAGATACTCTGTGCTGCTGCTTTTGATCCTAAAGAAAGAAAGAACGTGTCTGTGGTTGTTGCTGTTAGTTGCAATCAGAGCATTTCAGTGCAGTTTGTGTGACTGGTGAATATGAAGTGTCATGCTGTCAGGAACATTAAAAACAGATTTCCTGTGGACCGCAGATTTGAGCGATTCTGCTTAGTATGTAGATCTGCTTGATTGGCAGTCGAGTGCAGAAGTGCAAGAATTTGAACCCCGGTGGTTTCTTTATAAGATACATATCTAACATATGATCTAATGGATGGAAGGGCATGGGGGATAATGACACTTAATGAGTGTCTGGAAAGAAAAACATTCGATTCAGTTCTAATTTATGTCGCACTTGTAAGGGTTTTTTCTTTCTGATTTCCTCCCACCTCCCAAAAACATGCTCGTAGCTGAATTTTCTGCACTAAATTGCCCCATGTGCAAATGAGCGTCCCCCTGGCCGACTAAAGTAGTTACTGAACATGAAAGAATGAATGACCATTTTTGTTCTACTGTCTTTTTAATATAACAGAAAATGGAAAACTCGGCTGCGGGAGTTTACACACTTATTCATATAAGTGTGTAAACTCCCGCAGTTTAATTCCCTGTCCATTATTCTGGCTACTTTATTTTCCCACATTTCACACAAACATTTAAAAAAAAAACCTTTTAAACCTTACATAGTCTTAGTCACTTTCATCTTTGTAACTATTTTTTACCTTCTTATCTGCTTGCACACCTGAAATTCAGACCACTTTGGTGTGAAGGTCCTTCAGTGTTATTGTCCATAATAAAAAAAATAAGAAGGTCTACATGAGGAATGTAGATGAGATTGTTGCATTGTTCTTCCCTTCAAAGTCCAGCTTCAGCCTTGCCTTTTATCCTAACTCACCCTCTTTTTCTTCTTTTTTATATTGTGCAGTCTGTGTTCCCTATTGAGTCTGACAAGTGACTATGGAAATGAATACGCTATCACAGTATTATAGTACTATGATACCAGATAGCGAAATGTTTAATGACTCTTGACGTCTTGCACTTGACTTCTGACGATTCTTTTCATGATTAAATGACTTGTCACTTCTAAATAAACACGTCAGGGATTATTAGAGGCAAGCTGATCTTACATACAGTTCTAAACAATCAATTTTTTTTATTGGTGTTACTTTGAAATGTCTAGGTTTTTACTAATACATTGTTTTTATATTTAGCTTGTGCAGCTGAGCTGCTGTATCAGTAACAGTGTCTTATTCTTTGCTGCCATCTGCTGGCTCTTTCTGATTTTCACATGGCTCACGCTAATCTTTATGCTGAGGTTGCAACTGCCTGCATGTGTAAGCAAGATCTACATAACCTTTCAGTCTCGTTGTACACATTTTACAAATATTTTGCACATGATCAATACTGGGTTGATATTACAGGTGATAAGAATTAAGACTGATATAATGCCGTATTTTTATTCCCCTGTCTTAGCCGGACTGTACTGTTAGCTCAGTCCCGCATCTCTGAGCCACCAGACTGGAACTTGGGTTAACTTGAGTCTTCTTGCTTTCTGACAAAAACCCAAATTGGCACGTTATGTCTCTGTTGTAATACACATTAAGAACATGTTAATATGTCAGATGTGAATGTGTCTGTTGTCTGTTAAGGGAAACTCAGGCCATCGAAAACAGACCTTTACAGAATTTACTTGTAGACTAAAAATGGATATTTCTCTAAAAATAAATATTTCTAAAATACTTGACTTGAATCATACACATCCATATCATTTTCCCCAGACTGTTATTTCTTTGAATAACACTTTTTAAAAATAGCTTTTAAAACTAGGTTACAGTTTAATTCACAGTGATCCTTTTCTGTACAGTGAATTTCTAGCATTGTCTGTCTTAACAGTAAAATTGTATAAAAATTGTATATATATATATATATATATATATATATATTTTTTTTTTTTTTGAGAAACAGGATGGAAATGTTTGTAGGCCACATTTCAGAGCAGAGACTACAGGCCTCATTTATTATTTAATCACTCTTTTATATTTTAAAATACATTTAATTTAATTTATTTAATTTAACCCATTTAATAGATTTTTTTATACATCTGACTGATCATTATTTGACATATGATTAATTTTTCAAAAGATTCATAAGGGTAATGGGAAGAGTGAGTGTTTCTTATGATTTGGCCAACATTCAGGCCTGTTTTGTGTTTTTCATGTCTTCTGAATATTTTTGATGTCAGTTAATTAGTTTTATTCAGCGAGTTGAACACACCCTATAATGTCAGTTTCACCTAATGAGTTTTTTCGCTACTCCTCCTACAAATTTTGTCCAGTCATCACCAAATATGGCGTACATCATCTTCAGAGTAACCCTGACTAAAGTTATCAGACAGGAAGTGAGGCTGTATCTCAGCAACGACTTTGCGCACTGACACAAAACTCGGTAAGCATCTTCAGGATCGTGACCTGAGGCTCTGCTCAAATTTTGTGCCGGCACCACCTACTGGTCAAAAGTTACAATAACGTGATAAAAAAGCTTGCATCTAACTGCCACTTTTGCAACTCCTCCTCCACATTTTCTCCAATCTTCACCAAATTTGGCTCTTGAGACCTGTCTGAACAAAAGGAATCAAAGAATATTGATATTCAAATCCACTGTCCTGCAACGTGCTGGCGTTACAATCTATGTATCATCACAAAACTGGATATGTATTTTTAGGACCATGCCCTGAATTTACCCAAGAAGTTTCATGACTGCACCACCCTGTGGTCATTTTTTCCTTATATCATTTGAAGAATTTGTGCTAAATTCGCAGTTCTTTTTTCCTATAATTCCCAGGAGTATGCTGAAGTGAACGCACACCAACATCTGAAATTTAAGTGTACTTCCTGTCTCAGATTTTGTCAAAAACTGTTTTTTTTTATTTTGCTACTCCACCTACAAATTATGTTCAATCATCACCAAATTTGGCATACATCATCTTAAGACCAACCTGGACAAAAGTTATTGAAAGAACATTGATATTTCAAACAGTTTGCCTGTAATGTGCCAGCAAATCTGATGGCGAAGCCACCAAACAGGAAGTGAGGCTGTATCTCAGCAATGACCTTGCACACTGACACAAATCTTGGTAGGTATTTTCAGGGCCATTCCCTGAGGCTATGCAACAAATTTCATGACAGCGCCACTTACTGGTTGGTTACAATATCATGCCGAAAATGCTTCCATCTAAGTGCCATTTTTGCTACTCCTCCAAATTTTGTCCAGTCTTCACCAAATTTGGGTCACATCATCTTGAGACCTGTCTAAACAACTGTCTACTTCCATTCTAGCTGTTCAAGGTGCTATTATACAGATAGCGCACAACTGACAGGTTAAATATCAAGTAGCATTTTTACTGATCAATTTTCAATAAAAAACAAACACAATACAAGACAGATATAAGTTTTGTGCAGATACTTGCGCAAAGTGGGTGAAAGACCTAGACTGATGAGAAAAAACATAAATAGCTTAGATGTTTTTAAATTGCAAGATAACAAAAAGTTCAGGTCAGAGCAGTAGCAATCATGACCACAGGTCAAAGTAGCATCACACAACAACACAGGCCAGAGCAGTAGCAGCATCTGCAGCAGCAATGCCATCCTTCTGCCCATTTGTTCATCTAGACATTTCCTCCTACAGACAGAGAATTCCACCAACATTCATGGTTAAAACATACACATCATGAAAGAAACTACAAATCACTCTTGAATCCCTTTGCGTAAAGTTATGGCTCTGCTTTCCTGTGATTGCTGAGGCAACAATTGTAGCGTGTCTGAATGTGCGGCTCACTGAGTCTGAGTGCTTGGCCCCTGAAAACGCTGCTTGCAGCTTTAACACTACTACTACTACTACTCCTACTACTACTACTACTTCTACTACTAATAATAATAATAATAGGAGGAGGATCTAACGTTAGATGGTGTATTGAAAGTTTGATGAGACATAATGAAGCTTTTGTTCATCTTTGTTTGTGTTACTTAATTCCTGTTGCACTTATGTTTGAATTGCCTCCATGGTGTTGTCTGTTTCTTTATCTTTTTCTGACTTCAGTGTGGTCTGATTGGGACTGTGGGCGTGACTCATGACAGGAATAGGAAAAACTCTGCTTGGATATTAGCTTTTCATTTCCATAAAGTTGAGAAATCCTCTCGCCTACTTCTCACCTCTCTCGATCCCACGGTCTCTTGCACAGGATTTTGCCTGTCTCTGTAGAAAATGAGTGGGAGGCGGGACAAAAGGGAGCTCCCTCCATCAGTGTGAAAGCATTGTAGGAACTGGATGCTTCTCTCGTGTGCTTCGATTTAGGAGCGCATTCACAGGACATCTTTTCTCCTGTGGACTTTTTTTCCATGCTTGTGAAGTTGTTCTGTCAGTTCTTCACCACATAGTTTCTGTTACTAGCCTGGAGCTGATTATTTTCCTAAAGATTATTTTCAACGATTACACATTTTTATTTATTAAAGAACATCACCTTTTTTTAATATAATTTTTTTTCATTTCTATTTATTCATTTATAGTTAATTTAAAATTTACAATCGTATGTTGTCAAACATCCACAAAAACAACTTAGTTCCTGTTAGTACTTGCATCGTAACTGCTATAAACAGTTAATTGTTGTTTCATGAAGTTAATAAGACAAAAACGCAGCTTGTTTCTTGCCAAGGAACTGCAGAGTGCAAACTCCTCTGGCCTGAAGCCTTTCCTGTGGTGCAAAACTTACCGTTACAGAAGCTGACACTGAAGATTCCTTCCATAAACTTTAAATGAACCATCTCTTACCAGAAAACTTCACCATAGCAACATAGCATGTCATTTTGTTATTTGTTAAATAACATGTTTGTAATCTGTTTATTGTTAATTGTAAATCACGTGGCGGGTCTGCGGTACCTGTCCCTGTGTAAGTTGTTACTGATAATGTATTAGAATGAGTGCGTTACTATAGTGATAGAAAATGAATCAGCACCTTCTGACAGTCAAAATCAAGAATTCAACAATGCTGTGGTGTAAAGATGATGAAGAAGTAAACGGTATGTTGTCGTTTTCTATTCTAGGCCTACAGCATGTCTTTCAGTCTTAGTGCTGCAGCAGGTTATCAGGTTAATCGGTGGCCACGGCTGCACCCAGTCTGAATATGGCTGTTGTGTGAATGAGTTCGGCGTGCACATCCGTCCTGCATCCTCACTGCCGAGAAACATCTTAGCATGTACAAAATATATAATATAATATAATATAATATAATAACAAATTCAACTAATATTTGTCTTTATTAGATTGCTACGGAAAAAAAAAATATTAAGACTACTTCTAGATTTTCTTTTACTCATTTCAAGTTTGAAACCCTTGGCAGATAATGTAGCTTATTTCAAGCATTTATTTCTAGAGCAGAAGCAGAATTATATGCCAACAGTGTAAGAGAGGTTCAAGCTTGAAATTCTTAAAATATCTAGATATAATAATCTCACAATGAGCAATATTAGAAAGCTATTCCTTTATTTAAGACCACTTCAAGTTCATCATTTTGTGCAGTGTTGTGTGTAGGGTGCAGGTAGCAATTCCATGTAATTGAAATGTAACTAACATTACGGTTCCTTCAGTTCGCTCTGGATACAGTATATTTTACTGTAATATGTCTCAGACTTTATAAGTGTGTAACAGCAACTAAACCATGTTTCCCACCAGATGGCAGAAGTGCTCCGTCAATAAAAATAAGTGCGACTGGTGTAGGTATGGAGCAATCCTAAACTCCACAGCAACATCTGGATGCAGTATCACTTCATGTCGTAGTGAGCGGAGTGTATCTGAGTGGAAACGTTACAGGGAACAGATCTGAAAATCTCCCACGTTGTGATCCTGATTGTAGTGTTTGGCAGCTCGCGGTGATGTGTGTCATCCTGAGGAATGTTCAGCACATATTAAATCAACTTGTTAGTACTCTTATACCAACAAGTACTCTTGTACTAAATAGTACTCTTATTCCATGCTTTATTCAAAACTACTATGTTTTGTTTAGTCAGTGCTTTATAAGTATACAGTATTTAAGTTGTTGGAAATAAATGCAATGAAATAAAATCAGTTCCGTGGTAGTGTTGCGGTATGGGTTCCAGTGTTTGATGGTAGGGTGATGTGAATGATGTTTGTTATTACATTTCATGCTTCACTCGATTGCTTAGCATTTTTCTTCCCTGTCTCAGTAAGGGGAAATTATATCACATGTTTACCGCGCAAATGCTTTACAAGTTTGCGAATGTGTTTAAATGATTACAGGTTAGGTTAGAATAATCAAAGCAATAGTTGTAAGCCTAGCATAAGCTTTAATATTTACATGATGTTGCATATTTGCTATTTGATTGTGTTTAAATGATAACTTTTTCCTTATAAACATTTTCACGAGTCCCATTCTCTGGATACAGTGAAACCACGGTCCGTGTGTGGGTCAGACTACAGAGGCACTGTGTGACCAGTGCACTGAGAAGACGGAAGAGGTTTTTCAGTAAATACTACAGTGTGGTAGACTTTAAATATGACGCTGTAGTACACTGCAGACGTATCTGCGATGAACTGCTCAGTACCTTATCATTGTGGAGAAACCAGAACCGTTCTGTCCACAAGATGGCAGGAGTGTGACTGTCATGAAAATGTGTGTGTTACTGGAACAAGACCAGGAGTTATTCTATTCCCTCTCAGTCTGTCTGTCTGATTACTTTTATTATTATTATTATTATTATTAGTAGTAGTAGTAGTAGTACTAGTATTAAATATTTTTTTTTACCCTGCATAAATCAATGGTCCATATGCGTTCAGTTCTGTCTACAATCCCTTCCAGTGGTAATGTTTCATTGTTCAGTAACAATCTCATATTTCCTTATCTGTCTCCTATAAATCAGTGGCTGTTTTCACAGATCATCTTAAAGCTTATAATAGCTAATCCTAACCGGATGATTTTGGAGAAACTCCTAACACAAATGGGCATATTTTTATTAAGGCTTGTATTTTTCTGTCTAACGGTGATTTGCAAAGTTTTAGCACTGAAAGCAGGTCCTGAAGCTGAAAACCTGAGGAAGAGGGCAGTCAAGACGACTAACAAGTCTCCAAAGACCAAATCTCAAACAGTCCCAAACAGCTGCTGCTGGTGATTAATGGTGCAGTCCGGTTTGCGTGTTTGATATTGTTGATGTCAGCGAGCTTTAAATATGTATTGTGTTGATTAATGATCGTGGATGAGCTGCAAATGTTATTAAACTGCATGAGCCAATAAATGCCCTCTGCCACAGTTCAGTTCAATCGCAGCCACTGATGATGGCATTTTTCAGTATCTGAATATCAGCAGCGATTGGCTGATGTAGAGGTTTTCACTGTAAATCCATCACATGTTACATGTCATATTACAATAAATAATAATAACAGTTGTTGACTGAATACGTGGAAACAACAACCATGTCAGATGTTCGCTTTTAAGTTTTTACAAAATGCAAAGCCGTGAAGGCACTACAGTGCAGTCTGCTACGTGACGGGTGTGTGAGTGAATCCTCTGATTACACAGTACATACAGATCCTACTATAAATACAAAGGTACAGACTACGCTGACAGTTTACCAGAAGCATGTTAGACATGTGAGGGTTTAGATGTTTTNGTTTTTTTAATGGCCTTGTGTAATGAGATTTTGCTGCACAAGCTGCTACGATGTTAGCCAGTCACGCCGATATTCCCTCACGAAACACGTCATCCTCACCTGACACTGCTCTGTCTCTTAGTTTAGGAATTCCCTAGTAAAATGTCCTCTCGGGAGTTTTGTGATAAAGAGAAAGTTAGGAAGGAACTCTTTTAGTTTTAGGTAGGAACTTTTAGTGCCGTGTAGGAGCACTTATCTTAGTGGTAAGATAATACTCTCTATATATGTGGCCTGAAGAATCCTCAAAGAATTATTGGCATTAAAATCCATTCGTATCACACATTCTCCTTTTTCCTCCAAACATGAGGAAGCGAAACAGTCTGGTGATGGAAAGGAATGCCCAATATCCAATATACTATCTGTAATTTAAATATATTAGAGTAGTACTGTGGGAGGGATGGTAACAACAAAGAGGCGCATATCTACACACAGCTACAGTGCACATACAGTAGGTCAAAGCTCAGGACTGCTACATAGCCACTTTGAACTAGATCCTTACGCCTCAAGAGCAAGCACCTTGTTCTTCTCATGTAGAAGAAGCTCACATACACGACATTAAATCACAGGTTAGTGCTACTCTGTACTTACATGCATCTAAATAATCTGTGAAATGCACATAAAAGACAACGTCCTCAAGATTGTGATGTGTAACCCCTGCTGCTTCTCCTGGTTCCCATGATATCGCTGTTGTATTAAACATACAGATCCAGGCTGAGTGGAAGTACAGAATTAGTGTGTGTAAAAGTTGCTTGGTTTGTTTTAAACCTATGACTGTTGTCAAAAATCATCTGTACCGCTGACATTGTATTAAATCACCACAGGACGTTAGCTTTCAGTAACCTAGATCAGGACTAGCAAAGGTTTCACAAACAAACAAAAAAAACAGGGCAGCAAGATGTTTTAGACAAAATCCCCCATGATCAGTGATCTATGGGGCAGTTTTGTAGACATGGCTTGGTCGTGGTATTTTCAACTTCATACCTTTATTTCTCATTTTACTACTCTGTAAAGAGAGACGAGTCCTGAAATTCCTCTCTCAGTGGATTAAGGCAGATTTGTGTCTGTGTGTGTGTGTGTGTGTGTGTGTGTGTGTGTGTGTGTGTGTGTGTTTGTGTTTCGGCATACCGTAGGTTTGAAGGTTTAACTTGTACAGTATACTTATTTGATACATAGTGATTTTGCCTGATGTGATTTTGTTAGCACGTTTCTAGCTGCATTGTGTTCTTTCTTGTATCCGTTTCAGGTCCTGGGGATTTCTTTCTTTTTTTCTCCCCTCTGTTACCCTCTTCATTCCTCAGCAGCCATGAAAAGAGAAGGTCGGTATTAAATCTCCGTAATGGCTGCTCCAGCTTTAATAGGATTAAAATTCAGACAGGAGTGCGAGTCAGCCATGGCTGTTCCCGTCAGCTTAAGACCACCAAGGCTGATGCGGAATAATAATAATAATAATAATAATAATAATAATAATAATAACAACAACAACAACAACAACAATAATAATAAACTGTTGTATTGCTTAAAATCTTTTATATAGACTGTAAATTGCTAAAAATGTTAACTGAAAAAAAACCCTGTACAATTCTGTCACATCTCTGTCACAAGGCCAGGAAACAAAAAATGTACATATTAAGAATGTAACATATCAATTAAGATACTTCTTCCAGGCAAATAAAAAAAGGATAATAATAATAATAATAATAATAATAATAATTTAAAGTACAACATAAGGTACTGACTCTTCTACATGAAAAAGAGAGACCAGACATAAAAGGAAAACAAAGAAGTGCGCCAGTCCAACTGCATCCTAAACACCCTGAGAAAATCACACAGCTGCTTTCTTTCATCGCTATGGATTAAGCTGCGTCATGGAAACAGTGGCTCAGATGACAAGTAATACAAAGTCATTAAGTCCGTCCATGTCATGGTGAAATTTGTTCGCGGCGCACGGCTACCCCAAATCTAAACATTAAATGCTACATATTCAGATAGATTATTGATCTTGTAAATTGTACATTAGCAATCAACAGCAATGGACATAAAACAAAAATACATCCAATAATAAATAAAATCATTAATAGAATAAATATACTGCAGGATGTAGGGGACAGTAGGTCCACATCTTTTCTATTCTAAGGTTATTTTAATTATAATCTATAATTGAAAAAAATATTGAAATTTCAGATATATTTCAAAGCTCCAGGTGGTGCAAGATGTATAAGATCCATCTGCTGCACATTTATGAAATTTAATATATTAAATATGTAGTAACATGTAGTATATTTAATATATAAACACGTTCTGTTTAGTCCCATGCTCATGCTGCAGTTTTAAAGAAGTTTGTCATATTCCCAACAGACTAGTGTGGATCCAGTGATTTGGTCATAGTATGGACTAACACTACCTCACCTGATACAGCTGATCAGGCCATAATCATCAGCCAAGACATGAGTTGGGTTTTTACCTTCTGCCTCTGCATTTTAGCTGAGCTGTCATAGCTAGGTCATAACCACACCCTGTTCACCAGCTAGGGTTTTTCCCCTTTGTGTATATACTTTAAACACTTTTAGTGGCTTTTATGTTTCATATACACAGTAAAGTAAACAATTCATTTGAGTCACTAGAGGGATAAATAGTCAATCATAGTCATGTGATGTACCAGGAGTGCATCCTTCAGGACCCACCCAGTCCTAAGACTGCTGCTAACTAAATAAACTCTGGCCAGTTTGTTATCTGGTGGTAAAGTTGGGAACTAACCGTCACCTTAGTATTCCATTTCCAGTGGCAACAGAGGATGCTTCATCTTGAATAAAGCTTTGATGCCTCAGTCTGCCTGCAGTTCGAATCAACCAAGGCCTGGTGTATACTCCTTTGAGTCCTGCCCAGTACGTGGTACAACTGGGATGGGACTGGACTGTGGGATGGATGATAGGAGTGCACTGCAGAGACCTGGAGCACCTGGTTCTCTTGTCCCAGGGGAAATGCAGACTGGGAGTACCCTGGTCTCTCCACAACCACAACGGACCTATATGGGACAGGTGATCCTCTGCCAGCTGGGTTGTTATTTTGTGGGAGAGCCCGATGCTCCTGCAGGTTCATAAGTGAGAATGTAATGCCCAGGTTTCAGCATCACCCTGCCAGCAAACCCAGGTTAAATTTAGCACCAACCCATGTTGAAGAGGTTGAACATGGAGGCTCTTGAAAAACTTGCCAGATAAAAACCTTCTAAGGGTGAAGGTAATCGGAGCGACGTCGGTGACACATGCATACGAGTGAGATGAGACCACCAAGGAACTGATCATTTAGCTAAGTAAGTCTTTCACTTACACAATATTAATTAACAGTATTCAATTCAGTTTATTTGTATAGCGCTTTTTTACAATGTCATTGCCTCAAAGCAGCTTTACACAAACAAAAAATTTAAAATGAAGTGTGAGAGTGTGTGTCTGATGAGCAAGCCGAGGCGACGGTGGCAAGGAAAAACTCCCTGAGATGGA
>CM074956.1:3209771-3242574 GCA_037577455.1 Pangasius macronema
AACTGAACTGAACTGAACTTTAATTAATGTTAACAAGTACAAGGAAAAAATGTCATTCCATCACACACAACATTAAAAAAAAGTCTATACCATCTACGTGTACACTAGGCTATTTCAAAGTACATGTTGATCAAGGCCGTGATCTTTCTTCATTTCACCGATCGACCTTGGGGGTTTGGTGCGAGTTCCACGTACTGGCTTTGACAGAAGGCATCCCGTGTACCGGGAATGGACGGAGTGGAGGGATCGTGGGGAAGTCGTGTTGATTTCTACCAAAATACAGGACGTTCCCAGATAATTCAGCACAGCTGGCAACCTTACCCACAACTGTGATCATGCAAACCAGGGCATTTCAAAACACTAGCTAACACCAAATAATTTTAGCTAACTTAGATAAAATGATTTCTGTGCTTAAATGCTTCTCTAAATTAGATGTTGAGTCTTTCAATAAAGACAGTGTCTTCACGGCTAGAAGGCAAAGTTTGCACTGTACACTGTTGTGTCCATTTTCTCCTTTATAGAGAAAATAAATTCTCATGCCTGTGAATTGCAGTTTTCTGGGTGGAAATTGTGGACAGTTGCATGTTGCAAAATCGCTTGGTCTTCTTCTAATTTTCAACTGCCCAGTTTGGGTGAGCCTGCGCTTGGCTGACAGGAGTGGGACCTGATGTGGTATTCCGCTGTTGTAGCTGATCACAGGTTTTAAGACTGGTTATTTGCTCTATGGTAGTCTTTCTGTCAGCTCGAAACAGGCTGGCCATTCTCCCCTGATCTCTCACATCAACAAGGCTGCCACATGATTGGCTGATTAGCGAATTGCACGAATAAGCATGTGTATTAAGAATGTGTCCTAATAAAGTGACCAGTGAGTGTGTAACCTATATGCAATTTATCCTGTGATCTCGTATGTTTCTATGTGTTGTTACAAACAGTGTATGTCAGTGAGGTGGCCGTGTCCAGTAATCAAAACCACAAAAATACACACATAAAGAAACCATTATACTCCCCACAAAAGAAAAAAGGGAAAAAGGAAAAATCCATTAATAGTCAGTAAACATGCACTTGGAACAGAATTACCAAGCAGTTTTGTTTACAACAGATGTTGCACCTACTAGGGGAAAGGTTCAAGTTTTTAGCTGTAACTACTGCTACGATAAAAATATGTTACTTGTCGTAACTGTTCGTTTTTATAGTCGGCCATAAACTCAAGCGTAATCGCAATTTACATTCAGAGATCTACTGATGCAACTGGCTGCAGTTCATGAAATAAAAGTGGACCAATGGTTTAAAGAAATGTAAAAAAAAATTATTTTTCCAAGAAGAAACGACATGTTTGGCTTATAAAAAAAAAAAAAAAAAAAAAGTTGTGACGAAGTCTCTAGAAAAACTGGCAGAATCTCCAAGATGCTCAGTAAAACGGTCCAGCAATTTTTCTTAAAAACTGAACAAATGTTTTTCTTTCTTTCTTTCTTTCTTTTTTTTTAAACAAAGGGTTGTTGACTTATATTGACGTTGCTTAGTTACTGTTGTACACCAGTCTATATTTTTTTTTATGTAGAAACATTTTCTTTACAGCATTTCTTAATATGGTCCCAAGACCTTTGCACAGTACTGTATATATTACAGACATTGACAGTTTTTACGTCCTCAGTATTATTATACAGTGTTTTTATATTCTTTCACTCTTTCACACACTCAGGTTGGTGTTCTCTCATAGATATATGAAATGTGTATATGACAAATCTCAGCGCAGCTGTTGTCAATGGTTATGGTTATCTTTAGTGAATTGCTTATGGTAGAAAAGTAAATAAAAAAGTTTCCTATAAAATCATCTTCTTGTCTTTATCCGCTTGTTTATGAAGAGCAGAGGGAAACTGCATTCAGTCTGTCTGCACCAGGGGCATTATGGCAGTGATTTACACCAATCATCTTTTAGCATAATTCTTATTGACGTCAGCTACTAATGGTGTTATTATGATTAACTGTTTGGCCTGAAAAAAAGGAGGCAGAAGAAAACAGCTGGGAGTTTAGCAGTCCGTGCAGAGGGAAAAGTTGGGCAGTTTTTGAAAAGCTTCCAAGAAAAGTAGTATTTCAGACTGTGATGCCAGGCTCAGTGTTCTCGATGTTTCCTGCTTGATTTTCTGTGAGCTCTTTTTCCAAGAACTTCATGATGCAGGGAAAGCAGACTAAATATGTGCGACTTTTAACAGTCTCCATATTCAGCGTGACTTAATGACTAAATGACCAGCCAATCTGACAAAACACAAGCCCGTTAAAGTAGACCTCGACAGAGTGCAACCGCCTGAAAATACCACAAAGCTCTGAAAAATCAGATGTGACATGAACCTACTAGATTCACACCAAGTGTAGTTTTGCTTTGCTAAGTCGGTGTGTTAATTTTTTGTTTTGTGCGTTGACTGATATGGATATTTATTCCATTCCATTATTTTTTATTTCATTCCAATTCTGCAGATATTTTCTAGCATAGGAGAAGTGCAAGATTTAATGAACGATCTTGGACTACTGGACTGCTGTTATCTTAGGCATAACAGTGGTTAGAAAAATGACTAAATCAAAACTCTAAACATCTTAAAAACTCTCATTGCCAAATTGTAACATCTGTAGTGATATAGTTGTTTGTTCCGCTTTGTTCTCCCCAATCCAATTCTGTTGTACGTGATTATTTTGATTATATTCCTTCATTCAATATGATGAAAATATAGCTATTCTATTCTGTTCTATACATTTAATAAAGCTGTGCCTATAAATAATAAATTATGAGTGAATTCATCGTCATGTTTATGGGTTTGTTTTGACATTTTCATGGCATCAGTTATTCAGGGAATAAATAACAAGATATAACAAAAATGGTGTAAGCAATGCAACGTACACACAAACCCAATCCCAACCTGCAGACAAAAAACATCAGCATACAACGGGGAAAAAAGTGTGTGTGTGTGTGTGTGTGTGTGTGTGTGTGTGTGTGTGTGTGTGTGCGTGCGGATATTAAAAGTACACACTCAGGCACATTTTAGGGAAAAATAAAAAAAGTTACAATAAGCTGGTTGCATACGTGTGCACACCCTTTTATAATTGGGGATGTGGCTGTGTTCAGAATGAACAAATCACATTTAATCTCATGTCCAAAGGTAATTATCATACAGCTGTCATCCATCAGATTATTCTGATTAACTCCAAATTAAGATCAGATGTTTCTTTAGGATTTTCTTGATATCATTTTGGTTTCATCTGACTGCTGAAGCCGTGGTCTGCAAAGAGCTGACGAAACCTGTACAGGGTCTCGCTGTCAAAAGAAATCAATCAGGAGAGGGATATAAAAAATTTCCAAAACATTGGAACACTGTGAAGGCCATCATCAGCAAGTGGAGAAAATGGAGCGCCACAGTGACATCACCAAGAACAGGACATCCCTCCAAAACTTACCATAAAGAGCAGTAAACACTAATAAATGAAACAAATTTTGGTCAATATTTGGTGTGACGATCTATTGCCTTAAAAAAAAAAGTAGTCTCGGGTACAATTCTTGCAGATTTATCAGGAAATTAGCTGTAAGTTTTGCTGAGCATCTCGCAGAAGCAGCCTTGCCTTGTTTCTTATTTTTGCAGTTAAACCCAGCAGCCGTCATTATGTTTTTTTGTCTGAAAAGTGATTACTTACATAATCTGCTGCTTTCTTTACTGACATACAAACACTTTTCTCTAGCATTTAATTTTGTGCTGGAAAACTAATGTTTGGAAATTATAATGTTTTTGTACTTTTGGCCTGGTCTGATGAATCACGTTTTTGTTTACATCACGTGAACAGCCGGGTCGCTTACCTGGGGAAGAAATGGCACCAAGATGCACACTGCAAAAATGGTTCAGGAATGGTTTGAGGAACATGACAAGAGTTCAGGGTGTTGACTTGGCTTCCAAATTCCCCAGATCTCAATAGGATCGAGCATCCGTGCTGGACAAACAAGTCTGATCCCTGGAGGCCCCACCTCGCAACTTGCAGGATCTGCTGCTAACGTCTTGGTGCCAGATACCACAGCACACCTTCAGGGGTCTTGTGGAGTCTATGCCTAGACGGGGCAGAGCTGTTTTGCTGGCACAAGTGGGGCCTACACAATATTAGACAGGTGGTTTAGCTGATCTGTGTGTGTATATTATATAAATATAATGGGAATTTGGTGACACTGAGTTGGCAACCTGAATCTAAACTAAGATCAAACAAAGATTCTAAACAGTATTGGAGTACCATAAGGCAAAACTAAAACGTTAATCAATCATCTTAATCCCAATGAGCCAAGAAAGAGGGACTAAAAGATTCCTGGTAGATCTATGGGTCTTCTCAAAAAGAAAGAGCTTTATCTACTGAGCACACACCAAACAGATTGTCAAGCCTGAGCCTGTTTGCCTGCTTCTTGGCAAAACTTCACTGTAAATAAAAGTAAGTCACTAAACCTCTGATATACATACCTGTACATACACAATAAACATTCATTTCATAAGCCAGCTCTTGGGAAACGTAGGTGCCACATGTTATGTGGTTTAAAATGGCAGTCAGTGGTGATTTTCTCATTTATATTTTGCAAAGATCCATTTTTACTTAAATCAGGCAATTTAGCAGTGCTAAAAATCAGCTAAGCTGCTAACTAGCTAGCTAAATTTCACTAAAGAATGTAGTGATAGTTATCTAGCTAGACCTAAAAAAATAATGCCTACTTGTATGTGTATAAGCATTCTGATTAGGTCAATAAAGGCTGCTTGCAAGAATCTAGCTGCCTTCCAAGCTACCAATGAAGACACCAACAAACATGAGATCCGATGCTTTAGCTGGTCACCAGACTGGCAAGGTGTTCGTAACGAGCGTTTACTGTCACCAAGCTAACACGGCATTCAGAGGAATAAGAGCGGTTGGCCGTGAAAGCATTATTTAATTTTAGAAAGTACTGTATGTTAAATTTGCCTGTTTTTTTTTTTTTGACAATAATAAACCACCAGGCAGGTTCTGCTGTGTAGATCTGGTTAGCGCTACGCTTGTCCCTAATCTGAACAGCTCATGTCCTTGCTGAGGCAGGAGTATGTTTTTCTTATCCCACCCTTAAACTCCATAATTGTCCATAATATCCACTATAAACTATTTTGATGATGAGGTGATTATTATTATTATTATTATTATTATTATTATTATTATACTGCTTTATAAGTCTACAGGAGCCAACGCCAATGAAACGTTAGAAACGGTTAGGGTCAGTGTCCCGAGTCTGCAGGAAAATAAATTTTCTTTTTTTTTTGAAAGAGAGTCTTTTAGCTCTCTGCTATTTCTAAACTGGCTCTATTTCTCTTACAAAGTTCTAACAGCATAAATATAGCAAATTTATTATTAAATACAGTAAAATTTATAAAACTATTTTCGGCAAGATGTTTTTTGTAGAATATGTAAAAGTACATTTATTCATTCTGGCCAATGTTTCTATTTAAGGCAGCTGAGACAGGACACAGTGTAATCTAAGCACTTGATGGTATTCTGGCAGTCATTTCATTTTAACCCGATACCTTCCCATCACTAGCTCAGAGCCTTAACCACTGAGGTACCACTGCATCCTTAAAATGGAAACTGAAATGCGGGGAGTAAATAATCAGACAAAATGACAGACAGAGAAACCAGTAGGCATGGCACAGTAGACATGGGCGGAACATGCTGTTAGGGTTTTAGTGTCATGCAAAACTAAATGTGGAAGTACTTTGGTCAAAATAAAAACAGTTTGCATATTAGCCGTTAGAGACGTTGCTTGTGTCATTATTTACCCACCCGCTCCGTCTGTCTCGTATCACACTGCCATCAGCAAACTGAAATGTAATCTCAAGGGGAGAAAAAAATGTTACATGAATAATTAACCACTTTGGGTTGCACCCGTCTTTCGTCCACGCTGTCTATAATAAAGTTTACCTCTCGCTCTCCAGACTACCAGCACTATTTACGCAGAGTTGAACACCCACACACACTTTATTCTTTCCAGGAGGCGCAGTAGCTGTCCTGTGGCCTGGGTCATTCATTCTCCTGTCTTCAATTTGTTTTCAGCCATGATCCATGCCAGTGCTATTAACAAGAGCTCCCTCTTTTTCCTGTTCCTTTCAATCCTTCCTCCTGCCATTGTTCCATCATTACTAACCCACCCACTCCAGTCTTCCCAGCATCCCATGCTGTCATCTAATTGTACCCCCGGTGAGATGCCCTGGCAGACGTATGCACACGCGTTCTTCATTTTTCGCTTCACATGCTGCAGACTGATGATGATTACTATTGATGATTTGCTGCTATTTGTGTTGCAGGCTGCGTCTATAACGTGGCAAACCTGTTGGCATTTCTCAAGGCCTGTTTTAATCCTGGTGCAGAAAATAACCACTATGACTGTGCAATCTGAGCAGAAGGATTAGATTACTATGGCGAGATTACTATTTAGAGTTCAGTATTTTTACTTTGCCATGGATCTTGAATCAGCGTTCATCCTTTTCTGATTCCTGTGCTTATGCTCGCAGCTCCTCTAATGTACAGTTCCTTACTCACAGCTCCATAATGATACCCTAGAGTGCAGTTACAATAAGAAATCTTTATTATTTACTGGAATTGATGTAAATAGACTGTAGGGTGTTTTTTTTTTTTTGTTCTTTTTACACATTTATCCTTGGGTCTTGTGTCATGGAATACTTATTACTCTAAAGCACCATAAAAACAGTCACCTGCTACTTAGTGCCCCTTGCCTTTCTCGCAGCCAGTGGAAAGATTTTTTTTTCCACTTCTGTTTTCTCTCGCTGGGTTTCTTCTGTCTTTTTGGTGTAGTCGGCAGGAAAATCCCAGAGCACCACGCCCTTGCACCTCATCGATGCTGACGTCTTTTCTGCTCCTTCATAGGTACACAGTGAGAATTGGATTGAGCCTTGTTACTATACCATTATTGTGTGGAAAATGAATGAAATTAGAGCTGGTACTGAGACAGAAGCTGCCTTAGAGAGGAAATGCAGCCTCATGTTGGGGTTTGGGGAAAAAANGGAAAAAATCCAGCCTGGATGGGAACAACCAGATGACTGCTCATTTTGGAGGGTTAGATGGTGAATCTGTGGTGAATGGTTAATCAGAGCCATGTTAAAAGCTCTGCCAGATTTGGACATATTATTTTTAAAGGATTTTTAAAGGTTTAATTACAATTATAATTAGTTTAATCTCCATATCTCCTTCGGTTTTCTCATTCACACTCCAGTGAACAGAAGATCTGTGTGTGTATACCTGGACCATTTTCACTTGAGGGGTTTTGCCTTCTGTGTACTTTGAAATAAGGTCCAAGTTGAGGATCCAGGACCTCCCGTAAGACTGAAGGTTTAGGTTGGGAGTCAGAGAATCTTTGTGATTTTGTTGCAGTGAAATGTGGTAGATGCTGAGAGAGTAAGACATGCAGTCATTTTTAGTCATTCCAACCTGAACATTTTAAAGCAGGTATTAATTTCATTCCTTTAAAGAATTTACTTTCTTTTCCGGTAACACTACATTATTTTTCCAGACCAGAATGAATGCTAGGTAAACTTATAGTTATACAGTTCGACACATGATAGGGTTGTCATGGATAGAATGGACAGTGTGAAGACGTGCAACCCAAACTGTCTAAAACAGTGCTTCTCAGGGGGGCAGTGGGGTCCGTGCCAGTGATGGAAATTACACCTACTTCATTATCAAAGATAAGTTCTTAACCTGAACTTCTTATAGTCATTAACCTATTTGATTGACCAGCTAAATTGAATGCGTTCAATCCAAACCTCAAAAACAAGTAGGACCTACTTTAGCCTACCTTATTAATTGTTAAGAAATTGTTAACACTGATTAAAAGTTGTTTTTTTTTTTGTTTTTTTTTAATATCACCTGATAAATTTTGGCCTAAAAAATAAATAGCTTAGTCCCATAGAACTGCAGCATATACCTGAACACTAGACTTTTTTTTCACCCTAATTTCAATTGTTAAATCTTGTTCGTGCGTGTAGCTAATGTGATATTTAAATGAAACATTTAAGTTATTTTCCAGTTATCATTGGTTATGATAAACTATTTTGGGGCTTGATTAGTGTTATCCTGTGCATTGTTTATTAAAAAAGAGAGGAGGCATTGATATAGGAGGGCATGGTAGTTTATCTTGTTTTTTTGTTGTTGTTGTTGTTTTTTTTTTAAGTGGACCTCCCAAGAGTCATTACTACGAACACTGATCTTTTGTAAATCCTCCCGTATGTTCTTTTTCATGTAAAGGTAAGTCAGATTTAAGGAACTGCTTGGGCTGTAGCAAAGTGGAAAGGAAAGATTGAAACAAGCAGGAGGGAAGACAGAGAGCTGGTGATTAGGAAATGGTTAGGAATTGTAACTGCTGAGAGCCTTGGCTTCCAAACGAGGTGTAGACGCCAACAGTAAACAAAGCATCCTGGCAAAACAATTTGGTGCATTACAAAGGGAACAGGAGTGATGAAAATGGCAGCTCAGACGCCACAAGAGAGGGCTTTGACAGGAGTGGGTGTAGGGGAGGATGCTGCTGATGAGAATCACTTGCACTGCGGTGGAGTTTTGGACAGATTTTTTTCCACTCCTACATCTCTCTCTCTCTCTCTCTCTCTCTCTCTCTCTCTCTCTCTCTCTGTGTCTGTCTAACTCTCTGTCTGTCTCTTTTCATTCTTTCAGTTCCATGAGACTGATATGCAGTAATGCATATTCTGCTCAGACACATGTTGACTGAGAGCTCAGATGAGTTTCATAGCTCCTGCCAGTGAAATTGTGTAACACAGACATGATAGGCCAGAATGAGTGTGCGTGTGTGTGAGAGTGTGTGTTGACGATTGTGAGTTCAGACCGTGATGTAAGCTGTATTGGTACATAACAGGCATGGTAAACCATTAAGCTGCCAGTCAGTGTCTATCAAGCATCACTTTGTGGCCAAATAAAATGGAGCTCTGTGTGAGTGTGGGTGTGTTTGTGGTTTGTGTAATTTCAGTGGTCTTATTTTGTGTGATTGAAAAATAGGCCTTATTTCTGTCTCGTCCTTACACACATTACCATACACAGGCACATTATCTTATACAAACCAGCTCCGTGGTTATATAAAAGCAGCTGTGATAGTTGTGTTGGTGAAGTTTTCTGGGAGATGATTATTAAGCATTTTGGAAGGAGTCTCCAGTGTCAGTGCTTTGTGACAGTCAGAGGTAAAGCTAAAGTTTTCAGACACAGGAAAGTCTTCAGGACAGATGATGTTGTGGTTTCTAGGTAACATAAGATTTCAAGATTTCAACTTCAAGAGAGAAAAGTAGAGGCTGGTGAGGGAATGATCTGCATCACGTCCTGGTCGCTTTGGTCACATTAAATGTAAATGTCATCAAGGTGAATAAGTTAGCCTTTTAGTCTAATCTGATGAAGATTATTCCACATGTTGGTGGAATAACTCTTGCTTTTCTAACAATGTTTAATGCAAATAGCACGTTTACATGTATGCATGTTCTCCGTATAAGACCTTAGTTCCACTGTATTCGTATGTAATTAGAAATAACTGGTATAGTAGTTATAAAATGTCCGTTGCTTAGTATTGAGCATATGAAACACTTTTTGAAAATGACAAGAGACAAGTTAAAAAAAAACATGGAAAAGACAAGCAACAAGACTTCTCTGGCACCCAGGTGGTGGAAAGACCTCTCCCTGGTTCTGAACAGCTGAGTCACTGAAGACCGAAGACTAATAATAAGACCTACCACTTCAGTGAGCACTAAATAAAAAAAAAAATATTGTTTTTTGTTGCTGTACTAACTTGTACTATCTCCTGTCTAACAGAGCTTTAGCTCAGGAAATATTCATAGACCTGGTCTGATTTGCAGAAGCATGAGGATATAGTTTGGATGAAGCCCAGGCTTGTGCAATATACCAGTATTATCGTCCCTCCATGATATTACATTGCCATGGTATCCAGTGAGGTTTATGCTGATTATATTGTATTACTAGACCTGCCAACCTTTACGCATTTTGCGCAGGAGCTGTGCAATTTAACATCAGTGTATGCTAGTACAAGTTATCACTCAAAAATGTGGCAGAAGAGTCAGTGCTGGGATTTGAATTCACATCATACTGGACAATTACACAGAGCCTTAACCAGTGAACTGAAACTGACAACTGTGTCTTTCCGGGATTTATTCTTCTGTGTTCTGGGCCCCTGTACAAGCCTTTTCCTTTCGCCATGGCCACTCCCACTGTGCTTGTGTCTACATGTGTACCCATATTTCCATAGGCTATGCCTTTGGGAACTTAGGGCCAGGACACATTAAACCAAGCACTGACCCTCTGTAACCTCCATCACATTAAATATTCATTTTCTCACTAATTTGATTAAACAAACACTCTCACCTGGACCCAGAAACTGTGAGGGATACTATCCAAACTAAAAGCACAGCTGGAAGCAAAGCCCCTTTTTTTTCCAGTAGAGGTGGAGGTCGGTCACATTTCATTGATCCTGCACCCGTTTGATGAGATAAATAAGGCCAACACAGCCAGATGTGCAGAGCGGGGTTTGAAAAATGACAGAGGGGTTTGCCAGCTTGTTCAGTGTTCCTCTGAATTTACTAACACTGACCATCAGGGCTGTGATGTCAGCAATGGTCCTGCAAGCTCATTGGCCACTGCAGTATGGTTTTATGTCTTGAATAGTTCAGCGTAAAAGTTGCTGCTGCTACTACTACTCTTACTATTACTACTATCACAACCATTATTACTATTACTTACTAACTACTACTACTACTATTACTATTCCTACTGTTACTACCATTACTACTACTACAACTAATAATAATAATAAAAAAAGGCATTTGGGTTTTAAAAGCTACCATATGTTCACACAGCACATCTTAATCTTCTAAACTGTGTAATCTTCATCAAAGTAAATAGAATCATATGAATTGATACAGAAAAGGGAAAATCTGAGACTTACTCAATGCGAGCGACTTTCCCTTGTACCTCAGATGTGTTGCAGATGTGCATCTATGAGGCAAAGCCTGAACGCGAGGGAGAGTCTGTGCATGTGTTTATTGATTAAAGTGTGTGTTTAGGCCTTCTCTGTCTGTGTTTGTGCATACACACGTGTGCCTGTTCACACACATTTGTTTGTTAATATGGTCTAAAATGAAAGATCTTTCTTAAACAGACAGTGAGAAGAGCAGGGTTTGTGGTCAGAGATGAATTATTGACACAGCGCTCCAAAAAACCTCTGGCCCTGGAACTCAATCCACTCATTTACATGCATACTGAGAATGGGGTTTGTCCAGATCCAGCTACACACACACACACACACACACACACACACACACACACACACGCGCGCGCGCGCACGCACTGTTCCGCAGGGAAAGTTTCATCAGTCTGCAGTCATCAGAGCCTCTGTTTTTTTTGGGGTGAGTAAGCAGACGACTGTGAGACCCTGAGATCAGGTTGCGTAATCATATGAAACATTCTGCCTTGTGGCTCCAAAGCATGGGTGAAAGTTACAGTCGTGTTGTGAGATGGACACCACCGATGGAAACACAACATTTGTTTCAGGAAGATTCATACAAGTACTCCCTTTAACACTTTGTCATATATTCTGTCTGCTGTGTTCCATTATAAATAGCGTTGATTGAGGTGCGATTGCTGAGCCGTGCAGCTGCTAATGCGTCAGTCCAGTCGTTTTTTTCACTCTACACGTTTCACTTTCCATTTTTTTTCGTTTTGTCCTTTAATTTTCCCTTGGTTTCTCCGGTGACTTGCTAGTTGTTATTAAACACAATGCTGTTTTACATTCATGACATTGTGTTGTTTTGGATTTCAGACTTTTGCATCAGAACTTACAGAGTCAAGGGGAAACATTAGACTCTTAGTAGAAATGACCACATTTAATGAATTTGAATTAAAAGTAATGTAGACCCAAACGTTCATATTGTAAAGTTATGCAAAGTTAAAGTTATGCATGTGCTATTTGTCTGTATATGGGCATGTTCTAGTTAATGTGTGTTTGTGTGTGCTTGTACATGTCTGTATGTGTGGAAAATGCATGTGGTTGGCTTGCAACGATGGAGATAATCCCCTTGCGTCCTGTTTCCAGATGTGTGGAATGGTTACTAATTGTGTAAGACTCCCTGGGAGACACTCGTTCCTCCCCTACTGCTTCCTCCATCCTTCTCTCCTCCACTGAACGTGAGCAGAGAATCACTCTTCCTGTTCACTTCTCTTTGCACCATTTGCACAGAAAGGTTTCAAGGAGGAATTCACTCATTCCTCCAATTATATGCCACATGGACCTTCTAGGAGGAGAGGGATAGTCGAAAAAATGCCTAGAGATTGAACAGTATCAAAGACTCTCAAACGCTCACCGCCAAAGTTATAAACAATGTTTGATGTGCATCATCATGAGAAATTGGATTCTAATAATTAACCAGTTATGATCGTGTGCATTAAAACTATGAAATATTTTATATATTTCCGCACAATTTACCTACATCTGCATGGCATGTGCTAGTAGTGGTGTGAATTCTGTTCCTAAATGAATTCAGGTAGCAAGTCGGAGGGCAAGTGAAAAAAAACAACATGGAGGACAGAATGTCTGTCTTGTTAGTGATACAATATAAGATGATTTAAGAAATGTTGAATAAAAAATACTTTACTACCAGTATTCCAATATTGTAATGTAGCTAAAAATATAGCTGCAAGCAGTGATTGGTGGACCCAAGCACCAAGGGTGCAGCAGTGCATGCTTCATAAGCAAGTGTTGACATGTGGATGTTATTACTTTGCATCAGTGGCCATACATGTGTACACTGAGCCACTTCACATGGTGTACAGTCTAATTACACAACACTTCCTGAAGGTGTATGAATCTGTTAATGTGGACTGTTAATGATGAGGCTCAACACTTTGATTATGGGTTTAACGCATGACATGCAGTGAAATAATGCCACACTTCCTATTTGAGCATCATCACATATTAATTTATTGCCTCACCACGGCAACACCGCTTGATATCAAAAGGTTCTTCACAATTTTGCATCACATATATGTTTTCTTAATGCTGACCAAATTTGGTATGAATATGAAACTTCTAAGAGGAGTATAAAAAGATTTGGTTTATAAGCCTTACTTTGTGTTGCTAGTTGAAGTGCTATGTGCATGTGGTTGTACTCCATCATTGAATAGACAACGTTGGGCCATGTTGCATGGTGTGCAGGAGGATTATGCCACTCTTCATGTTTGTGTGGTGCACCCTTTGTGCTTGGACCCTAATAATACCGTGTCTGTTTTGGGGACATTCACTGGTACCTGATGTGAAGTCCTACTAACTGTGGCTGCATATAGCCAAATAGCACAAGCAGCTCAAGTTCTCTTGATTTTCTGCCTTAAATCTACAGTGAAAGTAATCAACCTCCTCATCACTAGAGTTATACCAGTCATTATATCCTCTGCATTACTGATAATTCAGGTATTCCTCTTCAGTAAGCACTGTGTGCTAGTCAGAGTTGTGGTGGATCCAGAGTCTATGCCAGTAACACTAAGCATGAGGCGGGAATACACCTTGAGTGGGACACCAGTGCATAGTAGGATTACTGACGATAATAAATCTTATCAAATTACCAAGGTAAACCTCGATTGACTTCAAATCATATAATTTGCATGGATTACTGTACTTTTATATCTGGAATATACTGTCGAATTTAAATGGCTTATTTTTTTATTACATTTACAACATTTAGCAGACTCCCTTATCCAGATCAACTTATAGAAGTGTTTTGGAGTCAAAAAAACATCATCGTGCTAGTTCACTAGGTCAGGGACTATAGAGTACTATGGAGTACCATCGAGAATATTGTGTAAAACCCAGTCCTTCTATATTATTGGCATTAATTAAAGAATCTACACAAACATAAGCCTGTAAATTAAGACAAATTAACTAATCATTCGATTATGACAAAAGATATGGTACCATAAACGTGGAGGACAGGCCGGTCAAACAAATGCCTCAGCTGATGGAAGATTTAGCATTTACATTTACATACAATTAATATTTAAATTAGGCCCATTGTTTTGGCTCTGTTTAAAGGCAGTGTCGTATCTATCCTTCGCAGTCACAGGTGAATCAATAATTTGAGGAAATTTAAAAAATATACACAGTTATCAGACTGACACCCTGACCACTCTGATTAAAAAATAAATTTAAAATGTCCCTTCCTATTTTTTTTATTTCATATTCTTTCATGTTAGAATTAGCAGTTATATTTCTTTCTAAAGAAAGAAGCTGTTTTTTCAATCCAAGTTTAGAAGCTAGTCTTACAATGAAAACAATCAGCTAAGTATGTACAGTAACTTTATCAATGCTATGATAACCTAAACCTAATTAATGCATGTAATCAAACTCAGAAAAAGCTTTTACAAACAGTCTAGAAAAAAAGAACCAAGAGAGGTACGCATGCCGGCGTTCTGTGCTGAATGTGAAGGAGACATTCCAGCCTTCCTCTCCCCAGCATTGTACTAGCCAACATCTCAGCTGTTACACCATTGGGATTTAAAGTCTATCACAAGGACCAAACATCAAATTCCAGGAAAAGTGGAGGCAGGGAATATTTTTGCTGGTCAACATTAGCTGGGGCATGAACACTGTTGTTTAGCAAATGACTGTTCTCCAAACCAGGAACTTTTCCCTTCTACCTCCCCAGGAAATTCAGCTTGGTCACTCTAACCCCTGCTTACATCCCACCTAAAACAAAGCACACATACTGGACTGTGTCTACAACACAATAAACAGACTGGAGAATTCACATCCTGAGGCTGCCATCTTTGTTGTTGGAAACTTCAACAGGGTGAGCATGACGAAAGTTCTCCCTAAAAGTTCTCCCAGAATTCTATGCGAATTCTGTCTTTAGCTACATCAGTAAGTGCACAGACGAGATCCTTCCAAAAACCTCTGACTGCATTTCCCAACCAAATGCCCTGGATTAATGGAGAGGTTTGACCCAAACTGAGAGAACACACTGATGCCTGCAACTCTGGGTATGCAATGGCCTACAAGAGGTCCAGATATGCCCTTGGTCTGTTTGTGATCCCCACTTGCTTTAGGAAGACCACCATTGTCCCAGCCTTAAATTTGCAGAACATGCCATCACTGTAGTCCTTATCTCGGCTTCTGATGAAACTACCTAAAGAGAGGTCAGAGTATATTTAAATATATATCCAGTGTTCTTCAGTGGAACTACCATAAGAATTTCAGTGTGCAGTTTTCAATGGGTCAACTGTGCGAATGACAAATAAAACACTTTGACTATATTGTTATTACCATCTTGGTCTACACACATTCAAGCTCTCCAAACACTACTTTATCCTACTTTATCTGACATAGAACCTAGGCTTTTCTGAAGCGTTTCCATCCGTTATCAGAGTAGCACCTGCCAGGAGTAAAGTGAGAGGGTTATCACGCTTTCTCCTGCAGCCTGGCACTCTGATATTATGGACCAGCTCCTATTATGGGCTTTGGACCAACAGCTCTGCACTTAATCAGAGAGATGAAACCAGCAGGAGAGTATGGGTTTTGAAAGATATAGAGAAATATGGTTGTGCCTTCAGTGTCAAGTATTCATTTTAAAGTAGTTTTTTTAAGCAAGTGGTTTTAAAGGAATGCCTGACACCAAAACCACATACTGTAAACAGCACTAACGAACAAAAGCTAGAGGAAACCAAGTGCATATACAGACAGGAGACATATTAAAGAAAACCCCTAGCTCTATTATGCTGTAGGGGGAATAAGGGGCTTATTTATTTATTTATTTATTTATTTACATTTTGGTGGCATTGTTTGGGTCTACTGGTCTCCATTTTCATCATATATGCACTGATCAGCCATAACATTGATTATCTCATTACAATGGCACCTGTCAAGGGGTGGGATATATTAAGCAGCATGTGAACAGTCAGTTCTCGAAGTTGATGTGTTGCAAGCAGGAAAAATGGGCAAGTGTAATGATCTGAGCGACTTTGACAAGGGCCAAATTGTGATGGGTAGACAACTGGATCGGAGCATCTCCAAAATGTCAGGTCTTGTGCGGTGTTCCTGGTATGCAGTGATTAGTACNGTCAGAGTGCCCATGCTGACCCCCGTCCAGTGTTGAAAGCATCAATAATGGTTGTGTGAGCATCAGAACTGGACCATGGGGCAGTGGAAGAAAGTGGCCTGGTCTGATGAATCACATTTTCTTCTACATCATGTGGGCGGCCGGGTGCGTGTATGTCACTTACCTGGGGAAGAGATGACACCAGGATGCATTATGGGAAGAAAGCAAGCCGACAGAGGCATTATGATGCTCTGGGCAACATTATGCTGGGAAACCTTTTGTCCTGGCATTGATGTGAATATTACTTTGACACGTACCACCTGCCTAAACATCGTTGCAGACCAAGTACCACCCCTTCATGGCAGCGGTATTCCGCAACAGCAAAGGCCTCTTTCAGCAGGATAACGCGCCCTGCGACACTGCAAAAGTTGTTCAGGAATGGTTTGAAGAACATGACAAAGAGTTTAACGTGTTGACTTGCCCTCCAAATTCTCCAGATCTCAGTCTGACCAAGGATCTTTGGGATGTGCTGGACAAACAAGTCTGATCTATGGAGGGGCCACCTGGCAACTTACAGGACTTAAAGGATCTGCTGCTAACGTCTTGGTGCCAGATACCACAGCACACCTTCAGAGGTCTTGTGGAGTCCATGCCTCGATGAATCAGAGCTGTTTTGGTGGCACAAACTGAGCCTACACAATATTAGGCAGGTGGTTTTAATGTTATGGCTGATCGATGTATGTATGTATAAAGTACACCCACGTTTTATTACTGTGAACCAGTTGGTAAGGTTTAGATGATAGGATATGTTGCTTCAGGTGGTATCATCTTGATGTAGTATGGCCATTGTAAAACACCAAGGACTTTGTTTGCTGATTGATGATTATCATCTAAACCTTACCTTAAATCTACATAAGGTTCTTAATGCAGCTTTAACAGCAGAATGCAAACATAACCAGTAAAAAGAAAATGGCTTATAGAGTTTAAAACATTGCATTATTAGAACAGTCAAAAGAGAAAGCATTAACAGAGCCAAACAAAGTACAGTTACAGCATGTTCTTACGGTACAGTAAGTATTACTGAAAATCTTTCAGATTTAATTTTACAATCCATTAATATAGTTTATTACCATTTGTTTGCCATTACAGGAGTTAACTGGTTTGGTAAGTGGTATGAGCTGTGAATGAGTGATCTGTATGTGCGGGGGCAGTTGCCTTCCCATCTGATACTATTAGATAAGGATGGTGGGAGGTTATTGTTCTATTATATTGTCTTTTACTTACACTCTTATAAAAAAGATACTAAACTATTAGCTTTCCTTGATGCTGGAAAGATACCCTTTAGTTACATTTAGTGTATTTCATCTGGAAATGTGAATGGGTCCCTGGTGGACTAGTGGTTAGGCCATAGCACGTTCCCCGCTGTGGCCCGGGATCGATTCCCGGTCAGGGAACCGACCCCAGCCACTGGGGTTGCGTGCAACAGTGTGCTCTCAGTGCCGGTCCCAAGCCCAGAAAAACTGGGGAGGGTTGCATCAGGAAGGGCATCCGGCGTAAAAACTGTGCCAAATCAAATATGCGAACTAATGATCCGCTGTGGCGACCCCTAACGGGAGCAGCCGAAAGAGTGTTCGTATCTGGAAATGTGAATGTACTGCAACTAGGTACGTAAGTGGACCTTACAAACCCCCGTTGTGCCTTTAATAAGCTTTAAGACTAAAACTTTAAAAGTATCCTACATGCACCTTTCCAGGGAAAAGATAAAGGTACAACAGATGTGCCCTTGAGAATATCAGTTTAGTACATTTAAGAATGAGTGTATGTTTCATGTGGCTGTTCGTACCTGGTTATGGATGGGGGCATACATGCTTATTCATGTGTACGTCACCAGGCTATGGCATGCAGGGGAACTACACATTTTGTTAATTAGAGAAAATCTTGTTGAAAGTTAACTACATTAAAAGCAACATACGTATGCATGTTGGTATGTTCTTGCTTTAAAGCTTACAACATGACCTAAGAAGCAGTGTAAAAGAAACTGAGCTTTTGTTATCGGTTTAAATTGTAAAATATACACAGAAACAAAATGGTTACCATGTGGTAAAATATCAAAATATTTCATAAAATATATATAAAATGTATTTAGAAATGCTGTCTATCGTTATACAATCTTTAATAACTAAATGAAACAGAGGTAGACACACTGAGACATTGAAAATTTTATAGATATGAAATATTGCGGTTTATACCACAACACTCTTGAATTCTCTATTTTGATTAGTCAAACGGTGTTGATTAATTTTCTATAACAGCATCTATGACAGTAGTGCAGCTTCAAGGCAAATCAGAGGTTTATGTTAATTTGCTTGTTCTAATATGTTATTGTTTCTAACAGCTTACACAGGGACTGGTATTAAAAAGTATATTAGAAGGATTAAGAAGTAACTTGACTTTTTGAACACTGCACAACAATAAATGTAACTATAAATGGATAAAAAGTACGACATGCCGTTCGTTAATAAATAAAAAAAATCTTAGTAATTGGCAAATTGCTGCGTTATAAGAGGAATATAACACACTTCAGGATGTGATGTAATTGGAAATGAATAAACTTCAGGGGAACATCACACCAGCCCATCATTAATTATTTGCCTATAACATCAGACACACTGTGTTATATTCTTTATATACCGTCCATGTCTACTACTGTATCTTTCCTTTTTTCTAAACCTGCTTACTTTCTGTTTAGTAAGCACAATAAAATATTTTTTGGTTAGAAAATTTCCCTTACAAATTGGTGACAGTCTGTCAGGTAAGATCTAACCCAGATGATCACCTCTCCACAAATACCAACATAGTTCTCTTGCCTCTCCAAGAGAAGATTAGTATACTAAAATAAATTGAGGGATTTATGTTGGTCTGTGGTTTGCCAGTAGAGATGGATGAGCTGTTCTGAACTCATTCGTGAACTTTCTACATGTCTCCAAAGCGAATAGCAAAACGGATTCAACAGTAATGCTGCTCTCCAACATCTAGGATGCTACACCAGGAGAGGTTTCATTGTTAGATTCCTAATCTTGCCATTAAAGGACATTGCTGTTACTGCATTGTGCTGGACTTATTAGAGGTGTATTACAGGTGTGAATAGACAGATGGGTGAAGACTGATTTTGTGACAGAGGTGTATATGGGCCTGATCATTATCATTACCTGCTCATGTTCCTGTTTCCATCTCTTTATTTAAACTCCATGTTGCCCTCTCTTCTTTGTGAAATGTCGTTACTCCCTCTGGGTTATTTTCTGTTTTTACACTGGTTCTTTTAGACCCTACCTCTCCAGCAATGGAAAGGGGCACCACAGGATATTATTTTGGTACAGCAGTGACACTTACATTGCTCCAACTGATTCACTTGTATCAGCTCCACACACACTGCCATGTCAGCCTGTGTTCAGCTAGTCCACCAGCCAAATGAGATCTGGTCAGTGGTAGTAATCCCAAATAGAGGGGACTGAAAGCATATGAGCTACAGTCTCTAACTATCCACCTGACCTACATGGACTTAAACGGCATGGCTAGTGAGTGTAGTTACATTAGGTAGGTGGATCTAATAAACTGACTATTGAGTGTGTATAATCACACATCTTTTTTGATGGCTAATCAAAACATTTTAACAAGTGGCAGTTGGCACTTTCCTCAGAGTATATTCAGCTGCTCTGTGACCCAGCATGAGCAGCCGTTCGAAAAAGTTGACGCAGCTTCATGTGTCTTGCAGGAAGCATGTGTTGGCCTTCACCCTAGCTGTCATGCGACAGGGGAGAGTGGGCTGGTGGGCAGGAACTGGCAAACGACCAATTTGGGAGAAAATGGGATTTAAAAAAATGTAGGTATGTGAAAGTTGGGTCAGAATTAAACCGTTCCAAGATCTCCAGAATCACTGAGGGGCAAAGAACTCTGTGTAAAGTCATACAGTGATGAATGGACTTATTTACAGGACTGTGCTTTAGTGAAGAAGCATAAGGACAGAAAGATGGAGCGATAAAGACTGCAAGATGGATGAGCCTGTTGACAAAGCGCCAACTGCAGATGGAGAAAGAGAGGGAATGAGGTGGAGAGGCAAAATTCCCCAAGTTTTAGCAGAAAAAAAAATGAGTGCAGGAGCCAGCAAAAGAAAGGAAAGCCGACTCTCGTCTCATTTCGCAGACACACTAATCCATCCTTTCATCTGTAGCGTCGCTGCCGTCTCATCGCTGATAGAGGCGTCGCTGGGGCAACATCGAAAATAAGGCCGGCTAGCCATGATGTCATAGCTTGGATGGCTTAGCAAGTTTGCACTCACTGGGGGGAAAAACAGAGAAAGCAAGAGAGCGAGAGAGTGAAGATGAGAACTGTGAGAGTGAAGACTGTAGTACAGTAATGGCAGAAGAACTGCTGTATCTTCTTTTTCATCATACTTGTCCTTCTGTGCTAACTGAGCTCAGTGTACTTGTAAAGGTTGCACTTAGCATGATAAAAGTGAACATGACACTGTGCAGCCTAATCCAGAGCAGGATTGTTGGGATTTTTATATATAGCAAATGTGTAGATGATCATCTTTCTGAGGAAAAAAAAGGCAAAATTTGAATCCTTACTCTATTACTATTTCACCTTAATTACTGTATAACCTTAAATCTGACTTTAATCTTATTCTTGGGGATAAAAGGGAGTTTTCATGAAGCTTGTATTTATAATTCATTATAACTGTGCGGATAATTCCTTGATTGTTGATTATTTTCCTGTAACAGCACACCTATTTCTTACATAATGCCTCCGAAACTCTAGTAAAGAATCATTTTGTAATGAATAGCACCAAATGACACTCAAGTCATTTCATACATTTTTCCATACAATGGTTCTTAGAATTTTATCTTCAGATTTCCTTCTGTTCCTCAAACATCTGAATTTTCCCTCACAGTGGGGACTAAAATGAGAATGATGGTACATGCATACAGTGGAAACAGATATCGTGCTTATTTTTCTCCTCTTTTTTTTCCATCTTTTTACAGGAGCTGATGAAATGCAGCCTGTCAGTTTGGATCAACGTACAAAATAACGCCTCTCACTGCATCATCTTGGTCACAATGACGAAGCCCATGCTCTTGACCTCCCAAATACCGAGCTTCTCTCTGTCCAAAACCACATTTCACTGGACACACACAGACACACTGCACATTTTAATTCACTGGAAAGATGAAGCTGTCTAGAGAGTGTTTCCTGTCACCACCTTTCAAACTTGTTAAACACATAGCACTTGATGGCAGCAGTTAGGAATGTCGCACTGCTAGTTCTACATACTGGTGACGGTGGAATAAGAGACACACACTCACTCTGTCTTTCTCAGTCTCTCTCTCTCTCTCTCTCTCTCTCTCTCTCTCTCTCTCTCTCCACACCTTCTCTCCATCTGGCTTCTGTTTGTTTGCCTTGATCTGAGCAGTCACGTCTTCTCAAACATGAGGCGGTTGACTACGCAGAGGTCCAGATGGCTACACGGGCACAGGAGCACCATACTACACACACACACACACACACACACACACACACACACACACACACACACACACATGCATGCATCACAACTCTGGGATTAAAAAGATACTATTACAACTGCTATATACACTCACCCTAGACTTTAATAGGAAACCCTGTATACTGCTCATTTATGCAGTTATCCAGTCAGCCAATCATGTGGCAGCAGCACAGTGTCAAAACTCCTGCAGATACAGGTCTAGAGCTTCAGTTAATGTTCACATCAAACAGCGGAATGGGGAAAAGGTGTGATCTCAGTGACTTTAAACGTGGCATGGATGTTGGTACCAGATGGTTTGAGTATTTCATGAACTGCTGAGCTCCTGGGAATTTCACACACAACATTCTCTAGAGTTTATATAGAGTGATGTGAAAAACAAAAAACATTGAGTGAGCAACAGTTCTGTGGGTGGAAGTGTCTTGTTGATTAGAGAGGTCAGAGGAGAATGGCCAGATTCAAGCTACCAGGAAAGATATAGTAATTCATACAGTATAATCACACCTTACAACCGTGGTGAGCAGAAAAGCATCTCAGCATGCACAAAACATTGAACCTTTAGGTGGATGGGCTACGACAGCAGAAGTCCACATTGTGTTCCACTCTTGTCAGCCAAGAACAGGAATCTGAGGCTATCATGGGCACAGACTCACTGAATTGGAAGATTCGAAACAAAAAAAAAATCACCTGGTCTTTTTGTCTTCTGTGCCCATGATAGCATCAGATTCTTGTTCTTGGCTGACAGAAGTAGAACCCGATATGGTCCTCTGCTCTTGTAGCCCATCAACCTCAATGTTTGATGTGTTGTGCCTTCTGAGATGCTGTTCTGCACACCGCGGTTGTAAAGAGTGCTTATTTGAGTTACTNGTCATTCTTCTCACAAGGTGTTTCAGCCTGCAGACAGCACACAGAATGTTTTTTGTTTGTCGCACCATTCTGTGTAAAGAAGAGACAGTTGTGTGTCAGTTCAGAACACAGGTTTTGAATAAGGTTCAAATCCAGAGACTGAGACCGTAATTGCAAAAACATTGAAAGCTCTGTCTATGGCCAAGTCTGAACCTCTTGGCAGAGGCAACCAGGTTTTGGGCTGAAATATCAGCTTATCAGAATTCATGATGCCATCACTTCATGTCTTCACATCATGTCTTCCTTGATCCAGCTAAACATCACTGATCCTTCACAGAACGTATGAGTATCAACCCTAATAAACAATTAATTCATCTCTGATTTTTCAGATCCTGATTGTGATTGTTAATTTTATCAACTGCATTTTAAATTAAAAATGTATTTTTTATATCTATTTGTGTCTATTGTGTTGAAAGTCATTTGGTTTTCCTTATGGTGATGAATGAGCAGGTTGTTGTACATGTGTGAAACCTCATCGGTCTCCCTCAGTAAAGCAGGCGTTTGACAGTAGACTGTTGCTGGAGACTAAGGGCAAATAAAGGGCACAAATGAATTTCTCCTGGCTTTCTGGTGAATCTTTTTCTTTCAATAAACATCTGATTCACTCACACATCCCGTCCAGAAGCCCTGCGTACTCTGTAGTAGATGGCGAGTTTTAATGAGCGTGAAGTGGATAATGTTTGGGAAAGCTAATCTGAGTTCAACATCTTTATAGTTAGCTAACATTTTGTCATCACTGCTCTTTGCAGCGTCTGCACTTTCTCAGCCTCATCTAGTCACAACTCAATTCATGCTGCTCCAATAGAAATGAATGAGCAACAGAAAAGTGACATCATTTCAGTAGGATCTGATTGCTTCACACACACAGACACACAAGCTCAAACACACCCATTCTAAGGCCCAGAGTACGAGTATGATGATGTCTTCCCTGATGATCTTCCCTGAAAGAGTGCAAGCATGAAACCAGCCCCTTGCTTGCACTCTTTCTCTCATTTCTTTGTGTGTGTGTGTGTGTGTGTGTGTGTGTGTGTGTGTGTGTGTGTGTGTGTGTGTGTGAGTTAGAGACAGAGAGAGAGTGAGGGAGAGAGAGAGAGAATGGTCACAGCTTAGCCATACTTTATAGCCCTCTCGCTGTGTTTTTGATAGACAGATTCTAATATAATGCACATCAACACCACAAATATAGTTTTCCAAGAGCATGTACTTGACTCACTCCTTAGAGCATGGGCTGGTCTTTATTTCAGAGTAATTAGGAACAGTTCAGCTCGAATAATCAAATTCATCCGTTCTCATTTTGCATGTCCTCCATTTGTCTCTCATTGCAGTCTCTTCCCATGGTACATTCTACCACAGATGTAGTGTCAGAGCAGGGCGAGGGGCTCTCAGAACTTCATCAAAGAGAGAAGTTAATGAAATGAAATGAGCCAGGACGTGTGAAAGCGAGGACGAGGAAATAAAAGCCGGATGAGATTTTCTCAGTCTCAATACTCAATGCATTTTGTCTGAAGTAAACAAATGTCTCCCGCTTGCTGTCTCTGAAGAGCTAAGCCTTGCCTGACTATGCGTTTTTTCCTAAATCCAGTTGTAATTAATGTCCGACCAGATTAATTGGTGAGAGAGAAGGAAAGCTGTAAGAAGGCCTTCAGTCTATTCAGTCACAAAGAGAAAGAACATTCTTCCACATAGCTAGAAAGCTAAATGATATTTTTACTTTTTTTTAAAAAAAATTTCTTCCAGAGTTATGAATGGATGACATGAAACGCAAAGGTGATCACAGTGTTTGACACAGGTCTATGATCGAGAGTGTGTGAGAGAGTGAGAGTGAGTGTGAGTGAGAGAGTGAGTGAGAATGAGTGAGAATGAGTGAGTGAGTGAGAGAGTGAGTGAGAGAGTGAATGAGAGAGTGATTGAGTGAGAGAGAGAGTGAGAGAGTGAGTGAGAGAGTGAATGAGTGAGTGATTGAGTGAGTGAGTGAAAGACAGAGAGTGAGTGAGTGAGTGACAGAGAGTGAGTGAGTGAGTGAGTGAGTGAGTGAGTGAGTGAGAGACAGAGAGTGAGTGAGTGAGTGAGAGACAGAGTGAGTGAGTGAGTGAGTGAATGAGTGAGAGACAGAGAGTGAGTGAGTGAGTGAGTGAGTGAGTGAGAGAGTGAGTGAGTGAGAGACAGAGAGTGAGTGAGTGAGTGAGTGAGTGAGAGACAGAGAGTGAGTGAGTGAGTGAGTGAGTGAGTGAGTGAGTGAGTGTAGGGCACATTGTATGTCTATATGAGTCCCTAAGAGTTTGTAAAACGTCGGACCCTAGGAAAATTTAGTCATGTCTAAATAAATTCTTGTTAGAGGGACTATTCAAAATGCCCAGTATCTAAATGTGTACACTAATATTTTGACTATTTATTGGTGCCTTATTGGAGCCTTTTATTCCTGAACTTCAATTCACATTAGGTCCAAGCTGACATTATTTATAAGCTTGTTTCTGAGATTTAGATTTAGATTAAACCCATTCAATTCACCTGACCACTCAAAAATGACTAATAGCAGTACAAACTCAAAAAATAAGTTATAGTGTCTGGGGGACCGACACGAAGTACTTAGGTACCCCTTGAGGTCTGGGACACAATTCTCGGAGACGATGTCAGTTATAACACTGTTCCCTTTGCCCTCTGATTTTACTGAGACTTTCCCTTTTAATCTTTAAAACCGTATTTATCAGATAATTCAGTTCTGTTAATGCATGAGTCACTGAGGCTTGTGTGATTCATCCATATGCCTGCTTTCATTGAAATCTCTATAAATATAAATCTTACCTATGAGGCAATAGATTCCTGTTTGTTGCCACATAGACACTGTTAAATGTGGGAAATGGTGCATTGCTTTTGGTTTTTAGGATTTGTACGGACGACTTGTCAGGCAAATTGAACTGATTAATATAACTGGCATGTCCTCCACTTATTCGGAATTATAGAAGAGGATAAAAGCCAGCTTATTGCGACATGCCCGCCATCCTGACGTGAGCGAATCTGTGGAGAAATTTTCCAAATAAAAACAAAACCATGTGCATGTATTATAATGACAATGTCAAACAAACAAAAGTTCATGCTGTGGAAAAAGTTATGAGTGCTCAATGTGTTTTCTCATATCCATGTTATTGCTATGGTTTCTGACAGTTATAAATCTTTATTCAGTATCATCACACACAACACGGTGAGAAAAAACACACACAGTCATACTATATACACAATATATACTCTGTGTACTGTAAAAATATATACTCATAAACTGATGGTCACAGCCCATTTAGCGCAATGTGGAACTGCCATGAGGTAAAAAATGAGTTGGAGAAGAAGCCAGAGTACCAGTCCCTAAACACTGAACAGATATCCTGTGCCTACAAGTGATCCATCACAAACACATGCATACACACTATACAGATTGGACAGGCAATCTGTTTTGCTTTATGGACCACATCAAATCAGGGAAACCTACATACCACAAACATTCTCACCTTTTTAATTGAAGTTCGGCTGCCATGCTGGGCTCTAGAGCAGTCCTCCAGATGGCCACACTCTCTCCCACTCTGCCCAGTGCTACTGGCAGTGACAAATGATGATAAATGTACCTTTACTGCTCTTATTCTTTTTCTCAAAATAAAACATGGAAAATGGCATTCAGACAGATTTCATCCCACAGCCTGGACAGTAGAGACCATGCTGGCTTTTAACCTTTCACAGCTGGCAGAGAGTGGAGGTGTGAGAGAACAGAATATTCGGACGTTACCGTACTGGGTTAAGTGGAGGCCGTATACACTGATCAGCCATAACATTAAAACCACCTGCCTAATATTGTGTTGGTCCGCTTGTGCTGCCAAAACACCTCTGACCCGTTGAGCCACAAGACCTCTGAAGGCGTGCTGTGGTATCTGGCTCCAAGACATTAGCAGCAGGTCCTTTAAGTCTTGTAAGTTGCGAGGTGGGGCCTCCATGGATCCCACAGATGCTCAATCGGATTGAGATCTGGAGAATTTGGAGGCCCAGTCAATACCTTGTCATGACTCTATGTCATGTTCCTCGAACCATTCCTGAACAGTTTTTGCAGTATGGAAGGGTGCTTTATCCTGCTGAAAGAGGCCACTGCCATTAGGGAATAAAGTTGCCATGACGGAGTGTCTGCANNNNACCAGCTTGCCTTCTTCCCATAGTGCATCCTGGTGCCATCTCTTCCTCAGGTAAGTGACGAACATGTGATGTAAAAGAAAACGTGATTTTTTCAGACCAGGCCACTTTCTCTCAGTGCTCCATGGTCCAGTTCTGATGCTCACATGCCCATGTAGGCACTTTGAGCATTGGACAGGGCTCAGTGTGGGCACTCTGAATGGAACGCAGCCCTGCTGTTTTCGAGATGCTTTGTCTAGCAATCTGGCCCTTGTCAAAGTTGCTCAGATCCTTATGCTTGCTGATTTTTCCTGCTTCCAGCACATCAACTTCGAGAACTGACTGTTCACTTCCTGCCTAATATATACTACTCCTTGACAGGTGCCAAGATAACCAATGGAATTCACTTCACTTGTCATATGCATATGTTCATATATATTCATATGTAGATCTTAGCACCCATGTCTAGAGTGCTTTCATAGTATGTTCTAGATCTGAGATTGCTCCTTAAAATTTTATTTTATTTGCATAGCACTTTTAACAATAGAAATTGACGCACAGCAACTTTATAGAAATCTGGATGTAGATTTAGATCCCTAATGAGCAAGGCAGAGGAGACTGTGGCAATGAAAACATTTAGACAGAAACCAGACTCTGCTTCTCTGGGTGACACCGGATAGTGCGATTATAAATCACTGGTGTACATATGGAGACGAGTAAAGACAAACAGTACTGAGTGTGTTGAAAGGATGTTCATTATGAACAGATTGTGATTAAGAGTCCTGTAATGAGCACATGACAGTCTTTATTACAGCAGCAGCTCTTAGGTACAAATCTACAGGACCCAGGTGAGATTATTCATTTATCTAAGTGTGACACTTGGGCATAAATAGTTTTTAGGAAGTGCAGATCATTAGGGTATCTATGTGGACACTCTATCCATTATCCATTCTGCAAGTGCAGAAGCTCCAAGCAGAAGTAAAGCATCAGGGTGAATTTTAAGGAGCCATCAGAAGTTCCACATCGTCTACATTCCTACATTCCTCTGCTTCATGCGACGTTTAGAACCCATTTTTTACCCACTTTTTACAACCCATGATCGACATATCCATAATTTTGAATATGACCTACGGCTACACAAAAGAGATCAAATCGGGCACCATCTGTAATATCAGCTCTCTAATGCAAAACAGTGAAAAGAAATTGGATCAAAGTAAACAAATAAAGTGAAAAACATTGCGAAAAACAATGAGATGAAATGTTATAGGGAAAAACAATAAGCTAGTTGCATAAGTGTGCACACCCCTAAACCAATACTTTGTTGAAGCACCTTTTGATTTTATTACACCTCTAAGCATCTATCAGTGCGGCAATATTTTCCCACTCTCTTTTGCAAAAAACATTCTATCTCCATCAAATTGTGAGGGCGTCTCCTGTGCACAGCTCGCTTCAGGTCACCCCACAGATTTTTAGTTTTTTTTCAGGTCTGGGCTCTGGCCAGGTCATTCAATTGGTTAAGCCATTCTCTTGATGATTTGGATGTATGCTTTGGGTCATTGTCATACTGAAAGGTGAAATTCCTTTTCATCTTCAGCTTACTTCAGACACCTGAATGTTTTGCATCAAAATCGACTTGTATTTGTAGCTATTCATGATTCCCTCCACCTTGATAAAAGTCCCAGTTCTGGCTGAAGAAAAGCAGTCAATTTCGTACTACGACGGTGGTGGCACGAAGTGGCACTCATACTACAAGAAAACAACTACACGAAAAAAAAACTCGGTAACATACCTTTTGGAATTATGGAATTATTATACCTTTTGGAATTGGTCTCATAAGACCATAACACATTTTGCCACATGGTTTATGGTGATTTAGTTTGTTTTTTGTGGGCTTCCGTCTAGTCATGTGAAGAATGCAAGAGATTGTTGTTAATTGCCTGTAGGTGTGAATGTGTGGGTGCACTGTGATGGACTGATGTCCGAGGCATTCCCTGGATGAGCCCGTTGATCCACTGCGACTCTGATCTGGCTAAACTGCTTACTAAAGACAGGGACTTTCTCCCTAATTTATTAATGGCCAATTCCCACCCATCAGGCATCTCTCTCCATCACATGACAGCTACTAACCAGAGAGGGAGAAGGGCTAACACCTGCTTCCTCTGAGGCAAGAGAAACAAGCCGACTCCATCAAATCTACATTTGTGACGTGTACTTTAGGGGACTTTAGGGGACTGCGTACAACTCCCATTTTCTGTATTAAATAACATATAACACTGCAGTTGCATTCCAAAGTACAGTTATTTTGTACACACTTAAGTGGATTACTGCTAGCCAGCATAGTTTATCAACTGCAATATAGCTAGTGTTAATCAGTTTCTAATCCTCTTATCACAGTACACCATAACACTGATGTATCCTCACACTTCTACACTTATTATTGTAAACTTAATTGCACTTGACTCGAGGTTCCTTTCCAAACCCAGTAATGATCTCATGGACTATAGCAAGTCATCTTAAAAACCAGAGTATCCCTTTAGCAGGCTGCACATGTATGGGATTATGGGCCGTTTGTGAGGAGGCAGATAGTGTTACCCCTCGCTCATTTTCCAGCATTTAGCATTCTACCTCTCCGCCATTTCAGCCACAGGCTCGAGTTACTCGGCGCATGGAGAATTCTGCCCAAATCCCATAATCCATCCGTTCCAGCCTCCTGTGCTGAGTTGTTTCTTTTCCGTCAGAGCCAGTGGACTACATCAAAACACACTGTGCAAAAAAATAAATAAGTAAAGTAAATGACTAATAAAAGTAATTAAATTAATAATCAATCTTCTAACAAGGAGAAAACAGGATGGAGAGAACTGCCATGGCCTCTTCCGATGTCATTTTCTTGTTCTTTCTGCTTCGGTTCTTTGTCGTTGAAGCAGCCTTGATTACAATAATGACGACTCAGCAATTCCTCTCTCTCTGTTTTTTCCCATCTTTTCTCCTGTGTTCTGATCAAAGGCAGCTTTGTCTTCTTCGCTGTGCTGTAACTCAGTCCGGAAAGCTGATGGATCTCGGATTGTTATCAGAGAAACCGCCTGATCGTCCTTGTACTGTGTTTTGGAACACAACTTCTGAGTCACTTTACCAAATCTTCAGCAGTTCTGAAATGAACTCAGTTTCCCTTCGCATTAACTCGTCTTTGTGCAGAGTTGATATTTTGGGGATTTCCTGTGATAAATATTATTTATGGACGAGCAAATACAACCACTCTCAAAGATCTCCACTTAAACTTTTAAAATACTGTCTGTTTTTTTCCCCTGGTCTTATTCCCATTCTTCTCCCTTATGTGTCATTATTCTACTATTTTTAGATTTCAAAGCAATGAGACTACTAGAAATCACTCTCTATTTATATTGGGTCATTTACCCTGAACATGAGACAGTTATAAGGCCAGTTTAGTTGTTAATGTTTTATAAATAATAACCAGAAGATTTTAGTTATAGATCCACTGTCAGGCTCTAAAGTAATGTTTCAACCATCAACTGCTCTGCCTTTTTTGCGGCCTGTATTCTGCCTCAACTGATAATATCCTTTGCTGCGTTAATAAATCTAAGTCTGTGTATATATAAATAAAACTGATTGAAAAGATGGAGTCATTGAGGAATGGCTCTGATTCACCGTGATGTTTCGTGTGTCTCTGGGAAGCTACAGGGGTCAGAGGTTAATTCTGAGGTCAGCTGAATGAGGGTTCTGTCCAAATGGGCACTGATGTAAGTTCTAAAAGTAAACTTTTAAGTGCTGGGGTTGCACAGATGGTGTGCGTATGTGTGTGTGTGTGTGTGTGTGTATACACATGTGTCTGTGAGAAAGAGTAACTGGGAATAATTAGAGCCTCTGCCAGAGGTGGGAGGAGTGGACACACCTCACTGCAGCTGAGGAAGTGTGTGTGTGTGTGTGTGTGTGTGTGTGTGTAGTAATTAGTAAATCGTGATGAAGCAGTAGGCTTCACTATATAAATGCCATAAGGCTGGTAATAAGGTTTCTTGGCTAGTTTTCTCCTCCACTCCCATTCTGTTTAATTAATATCTAATGTCTGGATGCAGAACCACACTTACTGACGTAAAACCTCAAACAATGTGACTCACTCAGACGTGGAGCAAGATTGTGTTACGTGTTCCGACATAATCATTGTCTTTTTTTTTCTCTCTTTCAACCCTATTTTGAAGATTCTTCTTTTCTTCTTCAGTAAGTGCTTTATTCTGGTCAGGGTTGCGGATCTGGAGACTATCCTGGGAACACTGGGCCCAAGGCAGAAGAATTCAACATGGATTGTAGGCCAACCCATCACAAGGCGCCATTCACACAGTCCAGCTCGTGGCATGCTTTTAGGTACTGTAGTTAGGAAGAAACAAGAATTTCTGGAGGATGTCCCTGTGGAGATCATCTGAAACTCCACAAAGACATTAACCCAGACTGACTCTCGGGACGAGGACCCTGGAGCTGTGACCCCACTTCACCAATGCTTTCATCCATCCATCTATTCTCTGTACTGCTTATCCTACACAGGCTTGCAGGGAGCCTGGAGACTCTCCCAGGGGACTTGGGGCACAAGGTGGGGGACACCCTGGATGGGGTGCCAACCCATTGCAGTTCACAGTCACACACATACACCCATTCACTCACTACAGACTATTTAGAGACACCAATCAGCCTACAATGCATGTTTAAGGACTGTGGGAAGGAACCCAGAGGAAACCCCCGTAGCACGGAGAGAACATGCAAACTCTAAACTCTAAAAAAACTAAACTAGACTAAAACTTGTAAAAATGCCAGGTACATTGGCGCTACTAATGCAATGATAGGTTGAATTTTCTCCAAGCTCTCAGGGGAAACACATTCTACCGAAAATCAAGGAGGAGTTGCATGACACATGAGTGTACTCACTTCTTAAAGCTTTATATTAGCCAAGTGTGTGTGTGTGTGTGTGTGTGTGTGTGTGTGTTCTGTTATAAGGCTACATTAAAACATTTGGCATTCTGCCTTAGTCTAAATCTCTGCTGCAGTCTTTCCACTACTCATCTACTCGTCTTTGCTCGCCTCTTTTTTGTTTCATTCCTTCCTGCCTTTTCTTCTAAAAAAAAAAAAACAGACCTATGAACATTTAGTCGTCTAAATGGTGATGTCAGTGATCGGATGTGATGAATTCTTACTCATCCCACTATGAGTTTCTCAGTTTAAACCTATTGAAGCAATCAGTGTAAAACTATTGATTATTGCTGCTTATTTTCCTGTAAGAACCACACACAGCTGTTTATTTGACACAATTTGAGTAAGGTTTTATTAGACAGTGCCATTGTTACAACTAGTTTACTTTATAAACTTTAATGGTCACTTTATTTTTGCTGCATCTGGTGTATGAAACTGTGTAAGGAATGAGTATTGTATAAATGCTTGGACATATACCAGAGAGTACCTGGAAGAAAATTGTCTTTGGTTTCATGATGCTAAGTTAAAAAAAAATTAAATAAAAATCAACCTTCAAAGTGATTTTTTTAAATAAAGAGTGGGAGTGAATGATTTTGGACTGATTTATTTGACAAGCAGTAACCAATGACTTGGGTTAAATATTGAACTCTCTGTTTAAATTCCAGCTTTCCAGAATTCAGGGCACACTAATAAGAGGTCCAGTAGCTTTACTGTTAAACATACACCAAAGGGGAAGTCCAGTACGTGATCAGCTGTCCAGGTGCACTGTGACAGCATTTCTCATAAGTACTGCCTTGTTTCTTTAAACAGTGGTGAAGTGAGTGGGAGTAAGCAGGCGTCTTTGTAAGAGGTCCTTCTAATTATTTTTTATCTTATTTTTATTTTAGTTTGGATATGGATGACTTAATTTTATAACTCCGCGTTACATCAGGCTGCATCACGTCACCGCGTCTTTGATTATTTCCCTATGACAGCATGTCCCCAGGTGTTTTATTCCTTATCAGCTCAAAATATGGATCCTGTATTAGACTTAGAAACCAATGCCATGCTGTGTTGCATTCTAGGATTGATTCACCATACT
>CM074956.1:3242674-3265270 GCA_037577455.1 Pangasius macronema
TGTCCAAATACTTCTGGACCTGACTGTATATTAATATAACATAACAGTGTCTTTAGGTTTGGTTGTAGGAAAGATAAATAGAAAAATTTTGTGTTGATAATTTTTGCATTTTGAGCTTGCAGTCAGGAAACTGCTTTTAAAACTACTAAACATTTAGTCTGGTATGGATCCTATGTATTTTCAGGATTAGGATTATTTTTTGAGCACTGTTGACTCTGTTTATTGCAGGTTTATGGTAATGAGTACTTCAGCATGCCCATACATCTATCATGTCAGCACAGGCGAGACGATCAGACATCACGGAGCCAGGTGAGCGGTTCCCCGTTTCTACTCCCATTTGTGGGTTTTGATTCTTCATTTTGACTGCAACGTGAACTTCCTGCCCCAGCACGAGAGTGTCATTTTCCTGACAAACAAGGCTCTCCATTGTCTTGTTATGTTTTCTCTGCTTTAGCTTACCTGCATTAAAGCAAGCAGGCCAGAGTCTTGTGGTTTTCTTTTCCTTCTTTAACCTGCCTAACAATAGCACTGAAATAACAGTACACTGGATATCAGTGTGTCTCAGGTCTTGAATGAAATTTGTAGTTATTATAGGATGTCACAGTCTAGGGAAGGGGATTTTCATGAATGAAATATAGATAAAAATTCTAGTGGTTGAAATGTAGACCTGTAGATCTGTAGTAAGGTCTTGGGACACCACGAGCTGCCAGAACAGCTTCAGTGTGCCTTGGCACCAATTCTACAAATCACTGGAGCATCGTTCTTCCAAAAGATATCCCCTCAGCTGTTTTGATGATGGTGGTAGAGAGTGCTTTCTAACGCATCACTCCAGAATCTCCCATAAATATTCGGTTAGGTTGAGATCTGGTGACTGTGAATGCATTTGATTTACTGTCATTGCATTTGATTTGCAGAACTTTCCTCTTCAGGCCAGTGGTAGCTTCGTGGTTAAGGCATTGGGCTACTGCTCGGAAGGTCGTGATTTCAGACCCCAGCACTGCCAAGCGGCCACTGCTGGGCCCTTGAGGAAGGCCCTCAACTACTCAATTGTATAAATGAGATAAATGTAAGTTGCTCTGGATAAAGGCGCCTGCCAAGTGCCATAAATGTAAATCTTCAACAAACCATTCAGTGAGCCCTCGTGCACTGTGAATGGGGTGAAGTCATCCTGGAAGAGATCAGATTCATCATAGGATAAAGGTGATCAGTCAGAAGAAATTTGTATTGATTTGCAGGGGCTCTGATAGGAGAAGAGGACCCAAACTATGCCAGCTAAATAAATAAATGCCCCCACACTATATCCTTTAATTTGTCCTACTGTAAATACGGTGTCATTCCCAGGATGGTCATTACAATGTAATAATTTCGTAATAATTTCAGTTAGAGAGATTTTGTCAACAGAGTTTCCACTCTATTGTAGAACAGTTTCAAAACAACAACCACTTTGGTCTGAATGTGCCTTGTTAAAGCTCATGTATTTTTTTTTTATCCTGCTTATCATACACAGGTATTCCATTATTATTTTTTTTAAGGAAGATTTTATCATGCTAGTCATGGTATTTCATATTGATATGATTTTTATTCAAACCAAATGTAAATCCAATGACCCATTCATGTCATAATTACACAGTCCTGTGAGTCCAGTTATATCATAAGTATAGAATCAGGGCCAAACATATTAAAATTCCATGTTAAAGGCTTGATGTTCATGATGATCTCTAATCAGAAGGTCAAGCAGTTCCATTATCTCTCATCTATAGACCGGAACTCTGTCCCCAATTTCCACCAAGCCATGCGTTTATAATGAAGGAGGTGACAAGAGTCTGGCCAGCAAACTTTTATTGTAATAATGAAAGAGTGATTTCATTTCTGTTGCTAAATGACAAACACTATTGTATGGCATTTGGCTCATGTGCTTCAGTTCATAACTGGTTTCTTGAATGGCATTGGTAGTGGTTTCCATGGAAGTTGTCTAGGAAGTCAGTGTGGGGTCCGTGTTATGATTAATTGTTGATTTTAAGATCAATGAACGTTTTGATTTTGTAACCTATTGTGCAATCTGCAAGCATTACAGCAAGTATTGTTAACCATCCTTGTTGACATATGATTTTTTGATTATGTTTAGAATTTTTAAGAGGTGTACATAGTGCCAGTTGTCGATACACCCAGTAAGCTGAAACTGCTCAATTTGAGTTGCATCAAGGTTTTCCAAGGATTGCTAACACATCATTAGACCACAACAGCAAGATGCCTCGCAAAAACACCCAATGAATAATCACTTAACAAATAAGCTTTTGTTTTCTCAATGTGCATTAGCTCAGTTTAAGCAATTGCAGCAATCGTGTCATACTCACTGTACCATCACATTTCCAATCACTAATGACTGCCCTCTAAAGTAACAAATGGCGTCACTCTCGCTGTAACGTGGCAGATGCGTATTTGTTTCTGAGTTGATGAACTGTCTATGTGCTCCTGCCACTCATCTTCACAACCCAATAAAAGTGTTGTGTCATCAGTAGGGCCGGACCGAGTGCAGCTCCATTAGCTCTAATCACTTGATGAGTTCTCATATATTTTACTGGCAAATTTTCACCTGCATCCTAAATGCTTTAAATGCTAGTTTCTGCTCCTGTTCCAAACCTCCAAACCATAAGTAGTTTTATTTGATTACAGTGACGCACATCAAGTTTTTCTGAGGCGTAAAGTCTAGTTTATTTAAAAGCGTATTGTAGCTGTCCCTCAAGAGGTAATACTAGCATTTATTGGTGTAGCTTTAGTTAAAGAAAAGTTCATGTGTTTAAAAAGAANAGTTTGCTGCTCATGTCGGCTCGGTCTCCAAAAACCAGAATGTCTGATCTGAACAAGAGCTAAAAATGTATGGGGAAAGAAATCACATTATGGTAACTTCACTTTATCTGCAATATCTTACAATCTGTCCTTAGAACATCACATTTTCACTGAGGGCATTATTAATAATGTATAATATAATTGTATTATTGTATAATTGTAATAATAATGCCACAGCAGCAGTAAATGGCTACTGATCTACTGATCTATACCCCCCCACACCTTCAGATTTCCATCACAGTTTGAGATCTTAGAATAAGGTACTGTCAGATAGTTCTGTGATTTTAAGATATTGAGCCATAAGGTTTTGTATTTTGGTGTTAAAAGGTTTTATATTTTGGTGTAATCAGCTGCATGACATGACGCATTCAACACAATGCATTTATAACAAGATGAACAAATTTTTGCTAATAAAGTCAAAGGACCTTAAAAGTGCAGGGTTTGGATTTACACGGCAAAAAACATCGTATATACACACAAATTTATCTAATCTCATTTATCTTATAATGAGATTATTATAAAGCAAATATAAGACTATTTAGAATGTTTTTAGATGCTTTTACACAATTCAGATTTAAATTGTCTTATTCTGTTTGTAATAGCTTGAAAGGTTGACATTAGTTGAAATGTCTATAAATATTTCATTTATTGTAATCTTATTATAGGAAATAACTGACAAATCTGACTATATTCAAGATATTTTCACTTGCCAAGATATCTTTTTTTTTGCAGTGTATATATTTGACAACTATGCAGTCTATCTGAACAATAAAGTTCAAGGTGGGCAGTTGATGGTTAAAAGTATTTTTAAAAGGCCCTATAATGGTTCTGAATAGTTCTGAATATTTCTAAATAGTTCAGTTGCTTCAATGATGTAATCCATCAATGTGCAGTTGATTTAAATAACCCAAAAGCCAAGAATATATCAAGGAAATTGAATTCCAACAGTCAGTTAATAAAGTAAAATCCAGTTTTGTCCACAATCTGTTTAGCATTAAACTGCCACACTACTCCCGTGTTATATTCTTGAAAGCAGCTGAAGTTGTTAATATCGATATGTCATGGGCATTTATCAACATTTCATGGAAGTTGTCAAAATATCAGAATGGTTTGTGGGTGACGTGGGTGTGGAAGCTGCATGTTATTGAGATTTTCATCCGGTGCACTGCTGACAGGGGTGTAATGGGGTAACAGGGGTCATGTGTTACCATCCCACCAGTGAAGAGCTGGTGCTATTGGTTTTATGTGTTTGTGTGTATGAGAGAGAATGAGTTTGATGTACAAAAAAGGGGGGCATGAGAAATGAATGTTAGATCCCTTCGAACAATGAGATTTCACACCATATGCCAGCCACAATGATGAGTCAGTCACATTGCACATTGTACACGTTCTCTGTGTTCTCGGAAACTCGCCCTTGTGTTGTCTTAAGGGTCAAAAATGTTTAACAGCAGAGAAAACCCCTTAAATTTAGAAAAAAAGTTGAACTTTAAACTAATAAAAAGGATCTCACTGGGGTTGTAATCTTTTTCACTTTGTAGCGGAAACGAATAAGAGAACAATGATTTAGAAGAGGAGGAGGTATCTGAAAAAGAAATGGGGAAGAACACAACCCAGAGAATGATGCATTATCTTCAGATGAAGAAGAAATCCCCCAAGTTGAAAAAGAGACATTTTGTCAAAGAACAGGAAAATAACATGGTTCTTGTCACCATGTGACAACCAGGTCAGGATGGCAGCACAAAATGTCATAAGGATGACTCCAGGGCCCACAAGACATGCAGTTGCCCATGCCCAGGACATTGCTTAAGTAGGGAAAGAAGGGAGCACCTACCTCGCACAGCAGCCTTTGCAGTGCTTGTGAAAGCTCTTCAGGGGGCTGAATCCTGTCCAGATCCATCTGAGGCTGCAGCTGGCAAGAGAAGGAGATGCCAATTCTGCCCCCCAAAGAAGGACTGTAAAACAAATACTAACAAACACACTTGCACACTGTCCTACATGTACTAATTAGAGTCGATTGATTTATGTTCTTTACATTTTTGTTTTGTACATATTATCTTCTTTTATTCTTATTTATTGTTGTGGTTTATACACCTTGTGGGTGGGGGCAATGGTTAAAAAATGGGAAGAGACTAGTATTTTGTAGTATAATAATTCCTTATTGTACAGTATATAAGAATATATTATTATTTCCCTTCAATAAAATGCATTCAAAACTACTTTCCGCACATTTCTACTACTTATTCTAGTGCTATTAATAATAATAATAATAATAATAATAATAATAATAATAATAATAAAAATGAGTAGTATCCACTGATTAAATGCAGTCTTTCTGCACTGTGAGGAGCAGAGGTGTACACTCTTACCCACAAAGGGCCAGTGTGGGTTAGGGTTAGGGTTAGGGTTAGGGTTAGGCCCTCTCCGGAAGAGATTGGACACCCCTGGTGGAGAGGGAAACCCAGATATTCACAAAGTATGTGATGAATGACAGGTTGTGTCTTCATGAAAAATAGATTTGGGTTTTAAAATTCAATTAATCCAGCTCTTGACATTCGATTAACTATGTCATGAAGCTTGGATGAGAGGGACAAGTTAACAGGAAAGAGAGAACTCATCTTTTAACCTAGGACCTCTAGCACTCAGAGCAAGACTCATACCCCTAGACCAAATAGCCTACTAGCCCAGATTGGCTCAAGACACTTTTGTTTTTGTTCATTTGTTCTTGCACAAATGTCCTAACAGACATGACTCTGGGTATCCTAGAAAGGTCTACTCTCCTTCACAATTTGGTCCCAAACCTTAGTCCATCACATTAGACATTTCAATGTGTTTTTGCTTTTGTCTTCAGAAAGTGACGTCAGTGAGCACTGGTTTAATTAAAATGCAGTGGTGATATAGAGAGTTTGCAAGTTTTCATCACCGAAATTGGTACGCCAAGGTGCTAACCAAGAGGTAGACTAAACCTGAAAGGGCATTCCCTCGAAAAGAGTCTTCCCTGATTTAAGTCAATTCGACGAAATAAAATCCTCAAATCACTTCCACCCAGTAAAAACTGGGAATCCTGTTCCCCTTATATCATAATGTTATAAAGACTACACAAGGGCTATATAAACACAGTAACAATGTAGTGAAAAGGGATCACATCAGTTTTAGCCTTAGTCCAGTACCCTGTCCTGATCCAATGTAAGGTTCTTTTATTTGTTTTTAAAGCTGTTTACATGGGCTACCCCCCTTCTACATTGTAGACCTTCTTTCTCTATACTTAGCTCCTAGGTCTCTGAGGTTTTATGACCAATTATTCCATGATGTTCTACGGTCTCAGTTAAAGCTAAAGGGTGACCATACTTTTGCAACCGCTGCGCCAAGGCGGTTGCAAGTAGGACAGACTACCCCATGATATCAGGAGTGCCTCGTCAGATACCATTTTTAGTGTATTTAGTTGTACTTATTTTATTATTCATTTGGTTGTCAATTATTTTGGCAATTGCTTAAACAAAGTTTCTAATAAGTATATATTTGTTCGGGCAAAGGCAAGTAACACTTCCTGTTATCTGGGTGGAAAACTTTCATTATTGTGTGCATCGTTTATTTTGTCCAATCATATGCCATTGCCCATCATTTCTGAATGCCTTTCTTACGATCACTTACATGACAAGCTTTGTATGGATGTTGAGTTTGTTCTGTTCCTAATGTTTTATGTATAATGTGTGGTGTTCATTTACTTACCTTTTAGCCCTGTGTCAATATTCAATTTTAATACCTGCTATCATGGCTTACAAAATTGTTGTGATAATGTCTTTATAAATGAATTTTACATAGACTCTGGCAGTTTGCTTTGCCTCAGTATAAATCTACTATCACATTTGTCCAGAATTTCTTAGAAGACAGCAGTTTGAGACTGCCTTGTGAATTCGAAAGCTTTATTTAAAATTGACTATTAGTTCAATCCAGCAGGCTGAAGGTCACTCTAAGTTGTGAGCCCTAGACATGCGTTGATGATTAGCAGTGTGTGCCTGGACTTCTGCTCATCCAAACCAATCCCAAGCTCCAACAGAACGTTGCGGCAGTAGTTTAGATAAGCACACTTTCATCCATTTGTTTGATTTTCTGTCTTGGAGAATGACGAAACAGATTCCACTTCCTTTCATCTGACTCCTAAACACCAAAATGTGGAGGGGCAGTGATGGACAGAGAGAAAGAGAGAAAAGTCGTGCCTTGCCACAAAGAAATAAACACACTCGTGAAGACAGATGACAACTCGTCTCATCACTAATTAGTCCCTCGACTGAAAGACGGGAGCGGGCTCCCCTAGAGCAAAATCAGAAACCTTCGTGTGCATATCTCCTGCAGGACAACTCTGGTGAAGTCATCACACCTGTCTGTATGTGGTCAAACATGATATGCCAAGTAGCAAATCAAATCACAGATATTTCTGTTGTATATTTTCCAATGAGTGCACAGCTATAAATATTTGACGCCATACTTTTTAACCAACTCCCTTTCATCCATTTTAAAATTCAGTGTTTAAGGAAGACCCAAATAGACATCAAAATCTATAAATCTCTCACATGCTAGAGAAATACAGTGTGTTTTTAATGCTAGTTGAAATATTTGCAGAAAGGTTTGCTAGAGTACTTTTTTATGCTAGCTTTTGTAAGCATACTTGGAAAGAAGTATACTAGATATACTAGGATAAGTATATTATATTCCTGCCATTATTTTAATTGTAGGTGATATACGTGAAAATATGTTAAATACTCATGTCTTTGTATTTATTGTCCAGATTAAATTATGTGTTATTTACGTATTAGTTAAGTTTGAATCTTGTAATGTTCTTAATTAATATGTTAATTAATAAAGGGACTGGATTTTTCTATGTTTAATCAAAAGTTTAAAGCTCATTTAATAATAATAATAATAATAATAATAATAATAATAATAATAATAATTAAACCATTTTGATTAAACATGGAAATATAGTGATCTATTTAAAACTGAGACAAATCCATATGATCTCTTTGAGAAATTCTCTCATGAAATTTATTCAAATGTATCTGAATATCAGTTCATATCACACACACACTAAGTGTTGTTTTTTTTCTTTTGCTGTACCATCATACATTTCATCCAATCATCCATCACCAGTAACCTGTACACTTCTAACACAGTGTTAATAGCTGTTAAATAATGACCCTCGCTTAATGTTGTTATTATTATTTATTAATTTAATGAATAATTTAGTTTATTATTTTTTGGTGTCATCTCTTCTGCTTTCACTCAACATTATTGTGAAGGATTTATAACAATGGTCAGTGATAGAATCTTGTCTGAGAAATTCCATGAACAAAACTCATAATAAGTGTTGTGATAAAAACAGTTGTTTCTTGTGGAATCAGACATTTGGTCTCTCTAGATGAAATACTTCCTTAAAATGAAGTATTTCAATCACTCCCTTCTTCTTTCACTCCCTCCATTCTGGAGCAACAGCTGCATGTGTGGATTTCATCTCCAGTCTTGTTTCAGTGTGAAAAAAGCGAGTGGTGTGGTTTTGGCTTGCCGACTCCTCAGCAGATGTCCTGTGTGATGACCCTTCAAATACACAAAACCCCTGTCTAAAAAGAGAACATCCCTGTTTTTTTTTACAATATGACTGGCTCTACTGTTGATCACTGGGAATGGACATCAGACTTATTTTGCAGAGAAGATATATAAAAAAATTCATAGCTAGACAGGACTTCTAATAGTGTTGTCGTGGTATTGGCAGTTAAATGAAATCCTGTCTATTCATGCCTTTTCAAGCCTTTCATTATTTGCTGTCATCAGGTTGAGAGGCCAATGCAGCAGGAGTTGTGGGAATGGCCTCCCATTCAGGGTTTGTGGAATTGAACTGGCTATAACTGAAGCCTTGGCTTTCTCCAATCTTCTTTTGCCTCTCTGGCTTGATCTTTCCTCTCTCATTTTCGGTAACTTTCCCACCACATTCTGGGTGTGTGGCTCACCACCATTAGACACAGGCTTCTCAAAGCTTTTAGCACATGTTCTAGGCTTTGCATTTTCAGTTTCAGTGACACATTCAGTTAGTTGATAATTTTAAGTAAAATAATCAAATTCTTTTATTTGGTTTGAGAATCTTCTATCAATTAAGTTCATCTGAGTAATATTGATATCTTCCATGATCTTCAGATAATTACTACCTTCAACATTTCAATTTCAATTTGATGATACTCCTGTGATTTATGATATAAAGTTGTAACCCTACATAAAAGGTCCTGGGTTTAGTTACTAAAACAGTTTCAAATGTATGTGTAGAGTTTCAAATTTATATGTATTTATTTCTCTGTGCTTTTGAGCGCAGAGCTCTGCAGAGGGTTGTACGAACGGCCCAGGGCATCATTGGAGGTGAGCTTCCCTTTCTCCAAGACAGCTACACCAGGAGATGCATAAGGAGGGCTTTGAGGATCATAAAAGTCCCTATAGTATGATATATATTATATTACATATGAATGTCTATTGTTTTACTTCATTGCTGTTGGTTCTCTGCACATAAGAATTTCACTTACCTTTTATACATGACATGACAATAAATCTGAAATCTGTGCAAGCTCTCCCCTTCTCCAGGTACTCCAGTTTCTTCTCATCTCCCAAAAACATGCCAGTTGGTGGATTGGTTATGTTACATTTCTCCTGGGTGAATGTGTGTGTGTGGTGTCACGTGATGGACTGGTATCACATATGAAGTGTATTCCCACCTCGTGCCCAGTCTTCTGAGATAGACTCCAGGTCCACCATAAGGCTTGTGTGATAGACAGCACGTTGTAGTGAGTGCATCGGAAAGCTCATGCAACAGCATGGGACACCAGTAATTTGTCCCAGCAGAGACTCTGCAGAAGGCCAGCTTGGTTAGCCACACATTTGGATGGAGTCCTTTGCAACTGGACAGTACTGTGATTGGGCCAGAAAAGTCTGCCAGTGCAATGACTGACACACCGAGCCAGAGGATCAGTGCAAAGCTGCCACTGATGTTTAGTGTTCACACATGTGCAAGTGAAATGGCGTCCAAGGAAACCAATTAGTGGCACATTTTCAGTGTGCGTATGAAGAGAACACTCTCCTGTTTTCTGTCTGTCATTGTACAGTGGGAGCTGTTAGAGCTGAAATGGAGCAGAAAAGAGACACTGGTCCAAAGGGCCCAAGTCTGCTTCATTAGCAAATTGATGGTCACTCTGAAACAAGATTGGACTGTGGTACATTTCAAAATGGTGATTAAGGTCATTCTGACATTTACTAGTATATTTGTTGTCCCAACCAACCTGTTGTGTTTGTCCCCATCCTGCAGTGGAGATAGGTAACTGCAATAAATGTGTCATTGACATGGACTGTGATGGACTGGCATCCCATCCTGGATGTATTCCCATTTTGCCCCCAGTGTTCCCATGATAGGCTCCAGATCTACCACAACAATGACCAGGATAAAGCAGATACTCAATTGCTACATAGTTGTTGTCTATGAAGAGAACTCAGTGCTCAGTTGAGAAGCTGTTTAGGACCTAATGCAGGTCAGTACTGATGTATTTATGGTATATGTATACTGATGTAATATGGTACAAGCTCACTACTTCTAATTAGCAGGAGAAAATACAGCCATTTAGAATTTAAAACTTTCCCATTCTACAGCTCTTTAGTGCCACCCGTCAGATCCTTTTACAGTCAGGTGTGAGGACCACAGCGTGAGAAACTCCGGGTTTGGAAACATTCCCAGAAATGAAGCGTCTAGGCTTCACTCTATACCAACTAGACTGGCAAAACTGGGGGAAAGGCTAATATGCAATGTCTGGATCTTTCTATGCAGCCATCCAGCAGCATATAACACATATCAGTGTTTGACACTGAATTTTCCACTTATATGCTGCACTACAGACTCAGTGAAGCTTCCAATGCTGAGATTGGCATACAGAATTTTTCATGCTGCTTCTGTGAAAGTCCATTGGTCATATTACATTTTTCAAAATGTGGAAGATTACAGCCAATTATTGAAGTGGTGATTCACACAGTAGTGGTCACATAGTGGTTGTCATTAGCAGGGAGGAGAACCGTAACGGACAATTACGTATAAGAGAGCATGAGAAATACTGGATTGTGTTGAATGCTGCTATTTCTGTCCATCATAAACATGACACATAGCTTACCACAAGTCTTCCTGTACACTGTGTGCTTTGTGTGGTTATATACAAGAATGTGTAAAGTAGAGAATCATCATTAATGTGGAGAACGCTTTCTCCATGTAGAGGCTGTGACGTGGACTCATATAGGGTGTGTACTCAGGTGCACTTTAGCAAGGTCCATATATCATCTTTCCAAATCACACTTACCCTCTAGGCCTTAGTCTTGGGGAAAAATTGACAGATCACTTACAAGCAGGTATGGATCCTGTTATCAGCATTACACATTAATAAGTATTAAAATTTGTTTCTCTATATCGATATAATGCATACCGATTCAAAGTAGACAGCTAACGTGTTTTGGTACCTTGTCCACATAAGCTGAACCAGAGATGTTCTCAATATAACTTCTGGACCTACTTGATATGACATCCAAACTGAATAATCATTTCTGACCCAGAAATGACCAATCATTCAGACCTCATCTTTTTGACAAGCCAGTACATGGAACAATGCTTCTCTGTACAATTTGGTCCACTGCCGATCAACTGCTCCTTCACATCCACTCTCTTGCCTGGCAATGGAAAGATTGGGCCAGGCACTGGCTCAACTCTAAGTTTCAGTTCTGCTCCCTACGTCCCCAGTGTACCAGGCTGCCAATTCTGAAAGAGCTCCATATCCACGAGTGCTCCAGCCAAATGCCGAGCTTGCTTGCTTTGACTGAGTATTAGCTGGGCGTGGCGGCCTGAATTTGCCTCAGCTAGTCGAATGGGAAGTGGCAGAGGGTAACCGCGGGACTGATTCAATTTGCCATTTAGCCTCGATTCCCCATTCTAAAAGTCCTTCCTTTATTGCCTGACCATAATGAGGTTTTGTCTTCAATCAGGGATTGACAGCATGTACTCAATAAAACATCCTGGGAAAATGGGCTTGGTAAAGATATGGGTTAGGTGCCAGGCAGTGATGGCAGCAGCATGGTCTGAGAGCATTTTGCCAAACCTGCTTCTGTTGAAAAGGTACACTCAGCCCTCTTCACACAAATAGAGTTGTTTTCTTTGAAAAGGGGAAAATATGACAGCTAATGCAACCCTGCTGAACACTCACTTACTTGTATAACACACAGACAAACACACAGTGCTCCCACCCACCCAAGCAATTAGATTTTATCCTGGAATATCGAACTGACTTTTGGGGTGGGACTCATTTTATCTTCAGTTGTTGGTTTTCTTTATTGACTGGTCAGGGACACCCATAGTTTCCACCTCTTTACACCATTTTGGTAATGATTATGTTATTGTTTGTCTAAACACACACACACACACACACACACACACACACACACACACACACACACACACACACACACACACAATTCTCCAAGTGCACTAAGTGGTAAGAGCAGTAAGTGGAGAAGTACTAGCATAAGACTGTGCACGTGATAAAAAGTTATAATCATAAGCAGCAAAGAGTCTCCTTTACGGTATTCAGGATACCCTTCAGTTTGATCAGAGGTCAGCGTCACTGAGATATACAGGTTTGACACGTCTAACACATTCTGATAGATCTAACTGTCAGCTTCCTCCTAGAAAAATAAAATGCATCATCATGTTTGCTGGTACTGAAAAAGACAGTTACATCATTTAAATTAACGTCTTAATATACGCCAATGATTTTTTCTCTCCAATGATGTAATATGCGTTCTGAGTCTTATTCTGTTCTGTGGCTGAGCATGTTGACTATCAGAAGGGAACTAAAAAGATGCTCTTTCCATGTTAGCATGGTAGTGTACACCCAGTGCCTGGCAACAGTGTGGTGGCAACCAGCAGACCATTACTGAGATGCTAACTCAATTACCGTCTGTGGCTACGCTGGTGCTGTGTCACCTTCTTGTGGCTCCAGCTTAGGCTGACCCTTGTCCAAAGTGGCTCCATGTAGCCTGCACTTTCCGAACTCACTGAGATCACGGAAGCTGTCTGACGCACTACAGCAGTGCAGAATCAACACTGCTTAAGTCAGTAAACACAGACAAATCCACAAAGTGATGCTTGGCTAATGCTGAGTAAATGTGACATTGTAAATATACAAGCAGCTATTTTCTAATATTTTAATTAACCACTACATCTTTAAATATACACAATATTTTTCCTTCTGAGGAGAGACTGCTGCTGCTGCTGCTGTTGGTCTTTGCTGAAAGGATTATGCAGTGAATTAATTCATAATGATAGCAATATTATTAGGATATAATATTTATAACCTATATGTAAAATCAATCATTTTTTAAATGAATGAATATGCATGAATATGGAACTCTGAACCCTAATCATAATTCTGAGAGTCCAATAAATGTCTAGCTTTAGTGGCGCATCAGCACTGTTATTGAGCTAATTTAGACTGGACAAATCCTTAGTTGATCCAACATTTCATTTATTACAGTGTTTTAACGTTGTACAGTTATAGTGAGATGCCATTAGAAGTTATTAATACAACAGAAATATGACTTAGGCAATGATTCTAACAAGCCAAAGTAAATCTAGCATGGACCTAGTCATGGAAGAAATGCACAACAGATGTGCTCTCCTCTGTCCAAAATGCAGTCAGATGGCTCTATCAGTTCCAGCCCTCCAGGAACTGTTATTTAACATTTAGCATACTTTATTCCTCATCTCCTGCTGTTCGATAGCAAGATGAATTTAATTTAGTTTATTATGAGCCACACTCTCTTTCTCTGTTTTAATCCAAAGCACTATCTTGGGCCTAAACCATTTTATGATTTTCCCTATGCAGCATTTTCAGTCTGGTCAATTTGACATTTGACATCTGAGACATTCAGGTGATGATGTGTATTATCATATAGAACAGTGTTTACATTACGTAAACATAAGTATCAAACTTTCTGGACTAGTTGAAGCTTCCCTTCTTGTTCCACGAGCGTTACTGTAGACCCCCCATGACCCGTCTCATTACACTGTGCAGCTCACACTCGGTAGGGATTTGCCCTTTAAGCCCATATGGCTGGTGCTTGGAGCAGATCAACTGCAGATCAGAGAGTAAGTGTTAGGGCTTTGGTCCAATGCTAATGGCTAATAACGGGATAAGAACCAGATGAAGGGCTGGATTCTTCAGTTCTGCTGCCACACACCTGGGGAGAAGGGCTCTGCTTGGAGACATGGTTAAAGAGCTGTAGCTTGTGGTGGGTTAAGAAAAGAATCACAGTGTGTGCTCTTTCTGGCTCATGAAATTTCACAAGGTGATAGGGCACAGGAGAATGACATCATACGAACGTACAGATCAGGATTGGGGCTCACTGCTAAATCTCATAGACCTCTTTCTTTTCTCGTTACCACGTAATTATAGCAGTATTAGGTTCTGAAGGAATTGTGTGTTGGAGTCATTTTTTGCGACTTCTTTTTTGAACTCATGCATCCTTCTCTGTTTTTGATATAGACATTTCGACTTGCCATGTTTATCCACAGAGCTTTCAAATTTCTTAATGATTTCAGAGAAGGCAGTGCAATAAAAAAATGTGTATTCAGCTCATAGGCTGCTTGAGTATATTTGTTCTAGCAATATTTATATCTGCATCTTTTTTTTATTTATATCGTTTTCCTACTCTGCTTTGGTACTTGCTTTCTTGCCCTTTTCATCACTCTTCTTTTCTCCATCACTCTTTGTGTGAAAGGCACTCCACGCTTCCTCACCTCTGCCAGAAAACCACTGCCACGCTTCTGTTGTGAGCAATTCTCTTCCCATACGTTCCTATTTGAAGAATTGCATATGACAATGATTTCAAAACAGGCCAGTTAGCATTGTTGAGTGTTCTGGCATATGTGGATGTTTGTTATTCCTTTTGGCCTCAGTATCAAACTCGACTACTTTCATTCTTGGCAGTGAAAGCTCCCGCAAATGAGTCCACTGAAATCTTACCCCTTCACTGGAGTGAGAGTCGTTGTATCACCATATGCAGACATCCAGATGTGCTAAGACTGTGGAAGTGACAATTGTGGGTTAAAGCCTGAACCTTTGCTTTACCTCTGATTGTTCAAAGCACTGACACTCACGACTCCTTCAGACTCTTCAATTTTTGTCAAATCTCAAACAAATCTTGAAAACTCCTTCATCCGCTTTACAAACAGTCACACCATGCTTTATGCGCTTTAAAACTAACTAGATGATACAAGTATAGGCGTAGCAGTTTATAGCTTTGTCTTGATTTGTATAATTTTTCTTATCTGTTTATGATTATCTATTTTTTTTTTGTATTACAGCGAGAACCATAAAGTAGATATTGACTTGGCTAACGAGTGTATTATGCTGTTGCAGTGGTCAGTTTTGCAAATGAAAATTTTGAAATAAAATTGCAACAACATCATGGAAAGTACACCACATTTTGGTCAGCTTGCACTTTTGCACATTGGAGCATTTCTGGAGATTAGACAGCATTTTCTAAAGTATCAAAATAAACTGCAAATCAAGCATGAGATTCTTTTATTTAAGAAGTCCTCATTTGTTGGTAGTGTTCCTTAAGAACTCGTCTTTTTAACGAAGCAGTGCTGTGTTGTTAACACTGATATCTGAAGTAATAGATTCAACCAAAATAGATTTATCCTCCAAAAATGATCTATAATATCCTTGCAATCTCAATCTCTGATAAAGGGAAGTAACATGAGAAGCCACTGAATTGTCTAGCCTTAGTAATGTTAAAACCCCCAAGAGAAAATGGGATGAGGAAAATGGGAGCCAGAGCCTATCCTGGGAACACTGGGAATGAGGCTGGAATACACCCTGAACGGGACACCAGTCCATCACAGGGCACCATGCACACACCCATTCACTCATTCACACCTATGGGCTATTTTGCGTAGCCAATCCACCAACAAGAATGTTTTTGGACAGTGGGACGAAACTGGAGAACCCCGAGGAAAGCCAGGTGGACACCGAGAGAACGTATAAAACTCCACACAGACAGTAACTCAAGCCCTCCTCCGTTTCCATCCCATCCAGATTTAGACATTGACTTGGAACTGCCATAAGGGTGTGGCCTGCTCCCTCAACCCTGGACTAGAGAGGACACTTTTCAGGAGCCCTGATGGAACAACATGCTAAGAAGTTTCCTTCCCTCATTTTCACCCCTTCATCCTAGACTTACAGACTCCTTCCACATGATTTAAATGAAGTGAAAAGAAGGAGCTCTCATCACCAGAGGGTGTGTTTTTTTTGTTTTTTTTTGTTTCTATATGGGGCATGGCTCCCGGAGGTAATTATTTTCTGTCTGAAGTTTTAGAGAGGAACATGATGAAGTTTGTTTGGGAATGTGAATGCTATTATGGCATGAGGAGGATTGCCTGTAAGCCTTTTCGGGAGATAAGGATTGAGACCAAGGTGGCAGATAAGGTTTCCTTTGGTTAATATCCACTCTACATTCCTGATAATCCCAGTAATGAAAACCAAACACTGGGGAGAATGGCTTTAGCTAGGAGGCAAGGTTCTGAATGTCGTTTGCCCATGTGAGGAACCTGAAATGCTCCAGAGAGCTTCGGAGCCCTCCCATTTTCACTGGGCCTCATGCTGGAAAAGGAAGGTAGGGTGGGGGTGGACATGTCTAAACCTACAAGTTGGAAAGAGGGATAAAAGTGAGGACATGTGTGGGTTGACTCTGATGGACACACAAGCATGAGCATGCTTAGGAGCAGGCACATGTGGTGATAAGTGATCAGCCAGCAGCTGGCTGGCATGACGTCTCCTGCACCGAGGCATTCTCAGGGGGGTTAGCAGGGCTGCACTGGGGGCACGTATCCTCTGTAATATGCCACCCAGTCCTGTCATGCTGCCTTGTGACAATGTCTCAAACTGACCCAATTAGAGGGAATGTGATCCTAGGAGGGGGAGGCCAGTGTTTCAGCACAGTAGGCCCCTTACTGGAATCACAGCTACACATAAGGATATGGAGAGAGGCCCACTATCCAAGAAAGAGAAAGCAGGACAAAATGGAAAGAATTGAGATATTGAGCGATGATGGAGATGTGGAAAACTGAGTGAGAAAGCAACAAATTTAAAAAGTAGATGAAAAAAGAACAAGATGGTTACAATTAGGATATTTGTAATGTAAGTCGCTCTGGATAAGGGCGTCTGCCAAATGCCATAAATGTAATGTAAATGTAAATATTTTACACTCTAAGACGTTTTGAATGAAACAGACCTATGAGATGAATTTAGCATTTCTAGCCACTGCGGCTATTTATATACTAAAACTGCAATTAAAATACATTACAAGGACAAAAGCTACAATACAAATACATTACTGCAAGGACGAATGACTAATGCGACGCCGCGACTAAGTCATCCAATTCTGTTGTCTCGTATTGTTCAAATTCTTATGTTTACAGCTCGTATCACTGTGTAGAGATCCAGAATACTAAATGTTGCATCTTATGTTGGTTTAAAACTTCAGAATAATCATTTTTCAACATTCAGTGACTAAAGAAAATGGCGTCACACAGAAATCTTGTAATGTCCAGAGCTTATTTGATGATTCTTTTACAAAAAAGCCCACAACTATTCTCATTTACACACTAATCTTACAACAATGCCATGAGTGCACATCAAGTACATTTATCAAACATGCTGTATTTATTCCTTATGTAAGGAATAAAACAGATGGAGAGGTGCAGTTAACAAGGACTGGGTGGTGTGTTGCGGAGTTACTGCTGCCACCAAAACACTGACTATTATCTTATAACAGCACATCCTGAAGTGTTTTATTCATCTTATACCATAGCAATTAGCCAACTGTTAAATTCTTTTATTTATTAAAGAATACGCCATCATACTTTTTACCCATTCATTGTTACACTTAATGTTGTGGAATGTCCACAATATTAATTACTTCCTCTTATCTCTTATAGCAGCTATAAACTTTTATTCCCTTTCCATCCTCTCCTTGAAATTAATAAGGAACAAAACATAGCTTACATTTTCCTGAGAAAGAATACTTTCCTATGTCAGAACGCTTCACTTAAGAGCTTGTAGCCAAGCACTGACACTGGAGACTCCTTCCATACATGCTAAATAAACATCTCCTCACAGAACACTTCACCACGTCAATGATTCTACATTTTTCTTTGTTAAATAACCTTTAGAATCTGTTTATTATTAGGCTTAGATTATTTGGAGTGTCCACCATACAAACGACACCTTCTGAGCGAATCACAGGTGAGAACTGTTCGTCAGTGTTGTGCTAAGAGATCGACCGTTTTCTTGCCTCAACACTATCATATCTTTGGGCATATCTGAAGTGCATCTGCTCTTATGACTGCAATTCTGATGTCATGTCCTAAAAGGCCAATCATAATGGATTTGACAATAATTGACAGGGTTACGCGGATGAGGTCATTTCCTGTCAGTGATGTGGCCTGCCTCTCTAGGGGTGGTCAGTGGGAATTCTGGTCTCTGCATGGGGGCCTGTCTGAACTGTCTACTGGCTTGATGGATCGGCTCCCAAAGTTGGTCCTCATCCATCACTTAGAATGCACACACACACACACACACACACACACACACACACCTGCTTGGATAGTTTTTAGAAGGTTTTGACCTATGTTTTGTGCCATATATATTTTCACCTGTAATGAGCATGCCTGAATGTTGCTGCTAAGTGATTTACATATGACGGTGTGTGTGTGTGTGTGTGTGTGTGTGTGTGTGTGAGATAGAGAGAGAGAGAGGTTTTGTCATAGCACTATATACATGTAAAATGTGCATCTCAGTTAACACAATGAAAACATCTAATAAAAGTGTTAGTGTTAAAATATCCGAAATCACAACAATAGTGTATGTAAACAATAGTGTCTGCATGAATGGCACTGAAGATAAGAAGTAAAAAGATTCTGTGGCTTGAATTGAAGCATTTATTCTGCTAGATAGATGGATGGATAGATATATGGATGGATGGATGAAGTGGGGGAGCAGAGTGACTTTGATTAATGACTGCTCACAGCCTGCTCACAGCATGCATCCAGTGTGTGTCAGGCTGGAGAAAGGACAGTTTCTCCATACAGTGCTCTCTCTCTCTCTCTGTCTCCCTCACACACACACACACACACACACACACACACACACACACACACACACACACACAGTCTGGGTATCTGACCGTTACTGTTGATCCAATGAAAAACATTGTCATTATCTTCATAATCAGCACCATCGTAAATTCCCTCTTTTATCTCAAATTCAAATTCTCAAAATTCTCAAATTCTCATCTCTTTTATTTCTCCTTTTTTATTCCACTGTATGTCATGTAGCTTTGCTTGTACAGCGATTCCATGCGAGTTACTCATACATACTCAGTCTCCCAAATTATAATGTAAATACTGTATGTGTGAAGAAACACCAAAAAGAGTTCAGAACATTAGATGATTTTGAAAACTAATTTGGATATAATGATTTTGGATATAAAGGCGCGTGAAAGTCCAAAGTGTAAAAGAACCAGGATGGCCATGTAGGCTGATCGCTAAAGTTTTCATTTTAAGGATAAGGAGGAAGACTGGATGGGAAGAATTGAGATGTTTAGAGATGATGGTGCAAAGTGAATGAGGAAGCACTGGATTTAAACGTACAGAAAGAAATAATAAGAGGGTTACCATTAGGATTTCTCACCACAAGAGCTGCGAGAGCTACGAGGATAATTTGCCATTTCTAATCACTACAGCTACTTATATCCTTAAAAATAAACTGAAAAAGAAAAAAACTTTACAGACAGTTAAATGTACTCTCTAAAACACTCAGCAATAGCAAAAGCAATAGCAAGCACTTTTCCTGAATACAGATCCATCTTTCAGTATACTGACATTAAATATTGATATTTTGTCAGCTTTTCAGAGCACCGTAATCACTTGTAATTGTATCTATCGTTCCGATTGGATAGCCTTCCTGGTGTTTGTGTGTGTGTGTGCTCATGCGTGTGTGTGTGTGTGTGTGTGTGTGTGTGCATGTGTGTGTGTGGAGAAGTGAAACAGAATCAGGACAACAAGCTTGTCACTCATGTCTTGCACCCTTTCCTCTGTCAGTCACTATGACAAATGAGAATTTCATCATCGAGCCCCCCTGATGAGAGACAGGAGGGAAAAAACCTGGTGTGTGTGTGTGTGTGTGTGTGTGTGTGTGTGTGTGTGTGTGTAGGTATGTGTCCACCCCTTCCTTGCCACATGCAGTAAAACCATGCTCTATGAAGCAGAGGTTTGACAGATGACCTTCCGTCCAGTTTTTTCAGATGCAGTCTGAATTGCTACAGTTACTCTGTGGCGTTCATCTATCTATCTATCTATCTATCTATCTATCTATCTATCTATCTATCTCATCTTGTTGATCCTGTAAGGGAAATTGCATTGTTAGAAAAGTATGACAGTTAATAAGTAAAGAATAAAATGTGAAGCTGTGTGCTGTTATCGGAAATTCAACAATGATGTGGCGTGGGGTTTCTGTCACCACCCCACAGTTGATTAATTTCCTACAACAACACATCGCTAAGTGTTTTATTGCTCTTATACCACAGCAATTTGCCAATGATTCCATTTTTATTCATTAAAGCACAACAGTTATCCAGTTATAGTTACGTTTAATGCTATGGAGCATCAGCAAAGCAGGTTAGTTCCTGTAATCGCTTACCTTATAGCAGCTGTAAACAGGGTCATTCCCTCATCAACTTCTTGAAGTGAATAAGACGAAAAATGCAGACGGTCATGTTGCCAAGAAACGGCAAAGCCCTCCATCCTGGAACCTTTCCTATGTTGGAAATCATGAAGTTACAGCTTTCCATGAAGTTACAGCCTTCTGACTGAAACAACGCGCTGATACTGGAGACTCACACACACACACACACACACACACACACACACACACACACACACACACACACACACACACACACACACGATGATAACCACTCTCGCCTCATTTTTAGCTCTCTCTGTCCATCTGTTTCTGTGTGTCTCTGTCTCTCTGTGTGTCTCTGTGTCTCTCACTGTGCGCCTCTGTGTCTCTCTGTATCTGTCTGTGTCTCTGTCTCTCTATGACAGAGACACACAGACAGAGAGATACAGAGAGACACACAGAAGACACAGAAAGGCAGAGACACAGAGAGACATAGACAGAAATTCAAATTCAAATGAGCTTTAATGGCATGACTGTGTTGTACCACAATGTTGCCAAAGCATTGATTAATACACATTTAGTATATTTTAAAACAGATTTAAAACCTGTCTCTTTGTCTCTGTCTCTCTGTATGTCTCTGTGTCTGTGTGTCTTTATGTCTCTCTGTGAGTCTCTCTCTGTGTCTCTGGGTCTCTCTGTGTCTCTGTCTCTCTGTGATTCTCTATGTATCATGAAGTTACAGCTTTCCATGAAGTTACAGCCTTCTGACTGAAACAACGCGCTGATACTGGAGACTCCTTTCCAAACAAATGTTAATAACCAACTCCTTACAGAAAACTTCACCATATCAACAATTAGGCATTTTATAACTCTGTTTTTGTGGAGTCCCTGTGTACGTTGTTACTATAGAAAAAATAATGGATTAAAATGATTATAAACCTGTGATATAAGTTACAGCTGGCTGTTCTGACCAATCAGATTGTAATTGTATTGATCATTTTTACAGGTTTAGAGCATTAAAATGTGTTTTTGGAGACTAGTCTGCACACAACAGGGTGATCATCACACAGTGTCACGTGTGTCACTATAAAGGTCTCGTTAACACCAGTCATTAACACCTCGTGCTAAAAGCTAAACCTCAGCACTGGATCTGAAATCTGCCTAGCGTCATGCCTGCTAAACCCATCTCACACACAACACAGCATGTTTCAGTGTTTTTACTTTCTCCCACATCATTTTTTCCTTTTCTCACCTCTTTTAGCATCGTCACTCTCTCACCACTCTACGCCTTTTAATTAAGCCTGAAGCGCTTGAATGAGATTTCATATCCCAATCATTTTAACAACGTTCAAGTCATGGCCCGCTTCATTTACAGCTACAGTTTGGGTGAGTAATCCATCCATTTATTCTTCTAATCCTCCATCTTTCTGTTTGCTGCTCACTTTAGTGGCGCTCATGTTCGGGTGAAATCACCGAGAAGGCATTCGAATATTCACACAGCATGGAGACTTTGACTTTTAAGATTCCCTCAATGCTTCAAATTACCATATTTAAAAATAAATTAGAGCATGGAGAGAGAGAGAGAGAGAGAGAGAGAGACTCTCTCTCTCATGTGTTCCTTTCCCAGTCTTTCTTTCTTTTTCTATATTTCTTTCTTCTGTTCCACTAATCCTACTAGATGAAGCAGAAGAATTATTCGTGGCTGAAACGGGAACAGAAAGAAGAAGGAAAGAATGGACAGATCCAAACATCTGTCCTCCTGTGCCTTATAACGCTTTATAACACTTTATAACATTCCTCAGCCAAGCATAGTGATGTCATTGACACTGACATTCTGTGAAGGTCTGAAAAAACACTAGATACTGACACACACACACACACACACACACACACACACACACACACACACACACACACACACACGATGATAACCACTCTCGCC
>CM074956.1:3287865-3302187 GCA_037577455.1 Pangasius macronema
CTAGGTTAAATAAATAAGTCTTTAACCTCGACTTAAACACTGAGACCGTGTCTGCTTCACGTACATTAACTGGGAGGGGCTTGGTAAGAGAAAGCTCTGCCCCCTGCCGTGGTTTTGGCAATGCGTGGTACTGATAATCAGCCGTTAGCAGTGTGTTCACAGTGTGTTCAGGACACTTGAATGTTGATCCATTCGATATTGATCTTTTCAGGCATAAACACACCTACACCGTACAATCTATGCATTTTCTAAGGGATGCCAAGAACTGCTTGTGAAGCTATCTTAGGGTAAGACTGGAACTGTGCAAGGCAGTGGGTACTCAGTACTGGAGTTTGGAAATCTGGATTTTAGGCCATATAATCAGTAAAAGTTGTTGCGTAAACCAGGTTTTACACAACATATAATCTTACATATTGCTTTAGGAATGCTTTGCCACCCCAACTTATAGTCCTTCGCTAATAGTGGCATGTTACTTTTTTCCATGAAAATCTGTTTATAGTTCCAAGTTTTGTTGATGATGGAGGTGGAGAGAGCTGTCTAGAACACTGCTCCAAATTAGGTCTTCAGCTGGCTTGAGATCTGGTGACTGTGAAAGCCATAGCGCACGACTGACATCATCTTCATCTTCATATTCACTGAGTTCTTGTGCTCTGTGGAGGGGGGAGGAGTCATCATGGAAGAGACCACGCCCATCAGGATGGAAATATTTTGTCATAAGATAATGGTAATCAGTCAGAATTTTGTATTAACAAGAGCTTTGTGTTGATTTTCAGTGACTCTGCCCGCTAAGTGGAACCAAACCATGCCACAAATAGTCAGGAGTCGGGTCCATAAGTATTTGGACACAGTTTTGGTAATTATGTCTCTGTACACCACCACAATGTATTTGAAATGAAGCAATCGAGATATGATCGAAATGTAGACTTTCAGCATTATTTCAAGGGTTATAACAAAAATATTGCATTAAGAATTACAGCCATTTTTAAAAGGCTGAGTCAGTCACATGACCTCAGCCCAACTGAGCATGCTTTTCACTTACTGAAGACAAAACTGAAGGCTGCAGTGAAGGCCTGGGAAAGCGTCTCAGGGGAGGAAACTCAGCATTTGGCGATGTCCATGGTTTCCAGACTTCAGGCAGTAATTGACTGCAAAGGCAAATACAAAAATGAATTAAATTATATAATTTTAATTTTGTTAGTTTGTCCAATCACTTTTGAGCCTGTGAAAATGGAGGGACTCTGAAAAAAATGGCTGTAATTCCTAAACGGTTACTTGAATATTTTGTTACACTTGAATCTCATCTTGATTGCTTCATTTCCAGCCCACCGTAGCGGTGCACAGAGGCAAAACGACGACAAATCGTGTCACTGTCCAAATACTTATGGACCTGACTGTAATACATTATATGTACAGTACACAGTGTAAAGCAGGGCAAAATAGAACAGTGTGACAAATAATGATGAAAAGTATATATGCATAGAGTGTATATGGATATAAGCTTTGGTTCAGCTCCATATCGATGAGAATTTACAGTGCTGACTCCGTCTCCAAGAAAGAGTGAGTGAAAGCATGTGGCGTACTTTCCATGTTCCGACTGCGGGGAGGAAGCCGATTGGCTTTTGTGATGACTTTAGGACTCAGTAATGATGGCATCTAATATGCTACTGCTTTAGATTTCAGTTTCAGAAGGAAACTATGCTACAGGTCCAAGGCCAGTGTTCTTCTCCTTAGCTTGCACATTTTAACTGTATATTTTATAATTAGTACATTCCAAAGAATATTACGAATGTCTATAGAAGGTCACATGGTTGTAAATGTAATTATTTCCTTTAGTCATTTTGTCAGTTTAGATACACATAACCCACAGGGGTGGATGATATTTATGTTGGGTATCCAGGGTGTGCTGTGGTGCTTGAAGATTATACAATGTTAAGTAGACACTGGTCTTAATAAAATGGAGAACTTCACTATCCTTAATCATCCAAGTTATGATGATGTTTGTGTGTGGATAATTTGTCCCACTGCCTGTTAATGTTTGAAAATCAGAAGCGCTCATTTGTCATCCAACCGCCACTGAATTCACGTCAGTAACATTCAGTGTGTGACGCAGCTCTTTACTCTTTCCTTTTCACTTTCTTTTCAGACTGTAATGAATTTCTTGGTTACGCAATTGCACTATTTGACCATGTAGTACACAGTTATAGAAGGGATTTATTTATAATTGCATTCATCCGTTATCACGCAGATGAGGATAGGTTCTCTTCTGAGTCTGGGTTCCTCTCAAGGTTTCTTCCTCACATCGTCTCAGGGACTTCTTCCTTGCCACAGTCACCTCTGGCTCGCTCATTAGGGATCAATTCATATATTTTCTTACACTTCAGTCACATCGTGGTTGCTTCATTTCAAACTCATTCATAAACTTAAAATTTCTATCTTGAATGTATTTATTCCTGTGAAGCTGCTTTGTGACAATATCCATTATTCTGTTGCCGTTATACAAATAAAATTGAATTGATTTGAATTTCTTGACAATCAGATCCTGCTTTTGAATTTGTTTGCCATGTCTCAATTTAATACTCATATTTAGCCCATTCCAGTGTTTAGATAATGTCCATTCATTCATCTTCAGTAAACACTTTATGAAGTGAAGTCAAGTGACTTTGTAGCCAAGTGTGGTGACCCATACTCGGAATGTGTGCTCTGCACAAACCCACCCAAGTGCACACACACAGTAGTGAACACACACACCGGTGAACACACACCCGGAGCAGTGGGCAGCCATTTTAGCTGCGGCGCCCGGGGAGCAGTTGGGGGANGTATTGAGGGTGGCAGAGAGCGCTGGTCATTCACTCCCCCACCTACAATCCCTGCCGGACCCGAGACTCGAAACCACAACCTTCAGGTTACAAGTCCGACTCTCAGACCATTAGGCCACGACTGCCCCCAGTCACGCCTGCCCCAGTCACGACTGTCCTGGTCAGTGTCAGCATGAATACACAGAATATCCCAGGAACACGAGGCATAAGGTTGGAATACACTCTGGATGGGACGCAAGTCTCACACACACTCACATCTAGGGGAAATTTAGTGTATCCGGTCCACCTAGCAACATGTTTGTAGAGGTGGGAGGAAACCAGAGAACCTGGAGGAAGCCCATACAGGAACAGGGAGAACATGCGGAACTCCACACAGACAGTAACCCAAGCTTAGGATCGTACCGGGGACCCTGAAGCTACGACGCCGCACCTTTCCCTGCTGCACCACTGTGTCTCCCCTAGCCATAATGTGTCACAGTTTTTTTTATTGCAAACATGGATGCCTTTTATGGTGTACTCTCACTATGCCCGGTTGTCTTGTACCGTGCACAAGCATGACTGCCCCCCCTCCCCACTCCCCTCACAATGCACTTAATGAGAGCACGCTTACGTCATGCGACTTTTAGTTTGGAATACAGAAAACAGCAAGCAAAGCGCTCTCGCACAGCACAATGGAGTCCATCGTTGTAACGTTGCTTACCTTGTGGCTTATTTGGAGTTGTTTGGGGCGCTGTGACAAATTACCCTCTCATTTATTACCCTCTCATTTATTACCCTCTCATTTTATCACTTATGCAGAACAGCTATTTTCACTTAATCGTGCTGCATGTATCAAAAGATTTTTATGGAGGCAGCTGACATTGAGGGAGGAATTTGCAGCTTTACTCGCCATCTTTACGTTACGGCTTTACTTACGTTTTAAATGGAACAGTCACATCATTGACGTCATGACTCGCGTTCCGTGATCGGCCACGCTTAGCGATCACACTAGATGTGTACCATGCCTGAGTCCAACTGAACCATGCCTGAGCCCACCTTTTCACGCGGGTCTGGGCGCGGTACGGAGCGATCACACTAATCACTAGTCAAACGTGCTCAGGCACAGTACAGATCACCTAGTGTGAGTACACGCTTACAAGATGCACACGTGTGTCGGTATTTTAATCTCAGATGTATGTTAGTGGTACTGAATGTTATTAAACTGTTAATTTACAAATTCAAAAGGTCACATCTAATGTGTAGTATATGATAAACTGGTGTGATAGAGCAATTTCTGGATCATGAAGTTCTCCAATTCATTAAGATTTGTAACAAAGCCGTAGATACCTCTCTCTCTCTCTCTCTCTCTCTCTCTCTCTCTCTCTCTCTCTCTCTCTCTCTGTGCATGTCTGTCTCTCAGCCCCTAGCTCTCCCCTTGCCCCATGAAAGGGCCTTTTCTTTTCAGCAGAGCCACTGTGATACCTGTGCATGCCAGTTTAATGAAGGAGTGATGATATCCGATGGCTTTGGCCATTGGCCTGGTCCAACCCGCAATCATTCCTGCCCTGTAGGCCTTTTTCCATTTCCACACGCGAAGAAGGAGTGCTCAGACCTTAAAAATATTGTGCATCTCAAAAGGCTTCGAAAGATGACTTCGAACGATGATTTCTTGTGAGAATTATTTCTAATAAGTCACAGGTCTTTGGTAAAACCTAATGCAAAACATTAAAAATGGAGCAAGGTAGCAAAAAAGGCAATCTGTAATTCTCAAACTAGAAAAAGTTGCTTAACGAATGTGTCCACTGATCATATTCTGCAGAAAAAACACAGTATACTTTATTTGCACAGTCATCTGAGTGTCTGAATCAACACTCTGTACAGTTGTGCAATACTGGCTGCATTTGTAAACAAGTGTGTTCAAGCTGCCACACACTCACAGTAAATGATGGGATTACAGCATGTAAGGAATAAAATAATTATTGATAGGGATTTGTGTATCAAGCTGACATGAAGTGCGATTATTATCCTTTAATAATAACGTTACATCCCAAAGTTGTGTAATTCTATTTATATTGCAGCAACTTGACAATCATTACTATTTATATTAATTAAAGAACAACATGTACATTGTTTAAGTTTAGAGTTACTGTACATTTAATGACATTTAATTACATTTAATGTTGTGGAACATCCATGAAACAAGTTGACTATAAACTTCCTCAACAGCCTCTCTTATTTCTCTCTTTTCTCTTTCTAAAAATGAATAAGACAAAAAACTTCTCATGTTGCTTAGAAACCAGAAAGCGTCCTCTATCCTGAGGACTCTCACGTGGTGGAAGGCTTACTGACACTGGAGACTCCTTCCATCAATACAAATCTTCCTTACAGGAAACGTCACCATATCGATGATTATAGTATCGGTTTATGTTGTTTGTCCACCCTACATGTCTCTGTGAATTAGCCGTTACTATAGAAACCTACGTATTAGAGCAAGAACATGAAGCACCACTGTCGGAGTCACTGCCTTCTAACCAATCAGAATTCAGCAGTGCTCAACAGCTATCGGAAATTGTTTGAATGGTAGCGTATGTAAACATTCTTGCATTTTGTACCTTTTTGAAAACCTGACGTTTGAGTAAGGACACTAATTAGATGTGAATTCCAGCGTCTGAAACAGCAGTGCACTTCCCACGTGGCCAGACGAGCATTACTGGGCCGGCCAGGCTTTACTTATATGGGCTCGTAAAAACGTTGTTATTGGTCCATTTTAAGTCAATCCTGGGCTGCCTTGATGTGGCCCCGAAATATAAATCGTTTTTATTCCACGTTAAGTTTGACATATTGTATACGACCACACCAGTCGTTATTTATATGCGTCCAAAGGCTGTATTAAAAACATTCCCTCTGACTGAAATGTAGACATTTCATTAATATATGGCAAAGACGTCTTTGTACTCACTGAGCTGACCTGCTAACAAATGCTAACACCGATGCTAACCAACAGTAAATATGATATGTAGCCATGTGACACAGTGGCTCACAGCGCTGCTTCAGGAGTAGCCCTGCTCTACACGTTTTAGCATTTCTCCTGCTCTAACACCCCCATGTTGATTCAGTACGTGTTTGTAAATTAGCCTAGCAGTTGTGATCAGGCGTGTTAGAGCAGTAGACACAGCAAATTATGTATTAGGAGTCGCTAATTTAGCACAATCATGCTAACTGCTCCCTACTGGCCATGCTATATATATATATATATATATTTTTAGCATATTCATTTGAAAAACGACGGCAGCCCGAAATGGCCAAGAAGATAAATACTCAGTGGGTCGAAAAACAACTTTTCAGACCTATAACTAACCTTGTTCCACTAATAATATGTCAGCTCAACCACAACAGGACCTCAGAGATTTTGCATAGGTTAGAGGAGCGGCCTTGAGGAGTGAAGCAAACACGCCATCAGTTCTCTCTGCCCAGACAGAGGCTAATCGAGAGGAAACGGAGACGCCTGCGTGTGCCAGGGTCACCTCCTCATCAGTGTTATTAAAGATGTCTTTTTCTGTGGATGAATGGAGGCTCTGCAGTTCCCGAGTGCTGATGCTATAAGGAAGGAGGGTGAAGTTAAGCGTGCTGTACAGAGTAACGCACAGTAAAAGCTGCAGCAGCACCGACCCACAATAATAGGAAACAGACACTGTTAGCACACAGACCGCACATTTCTAACCCGTGGGTTTGGTCCCATTAAACCAGGATATGTCTTTAGATTTTTATAGCATAAAAATAAATAAATAATAAAATAATAATAAATCAATATTGCATCTTCATTTCAATTTTTAGCAATGTAAACTGTATTTATGGATACATTTATTTATTTATGGATGTGTGTGTGTGTGTGTGTGTGTGTGTGTGTGTGTGTGTGTGTGTGTGTGTGTGTGGGCCTGTTTTTATATGTTGGTGGATAGGAATACCTGATAGGTTTGACTTAGTGGGGATATAGCTCCTTTGAAAAAACAGACAAAACAACAACAACAAACAAACAAAAATTAATTTTTTATATTTTATAATTTTTTGTTGTGTAATTTATATATATATCACATTTTTTCCGCATTAATAAAACACACAAAAAATACAGATATGCCCCCTTTTTTTTTAAACGACAGTTTTGACCCCTTTAAGCAGGTTAAACCTCATGAATGATTTTTTTTCCTCGTCCCAAAATGTGGTTCATCCTCCAAATTATTTAGTATTACAAGTAAGGAACGCGTACGACTCCCAGCTTAGCCGTGTGTAAAGCATCACACTGTCCAATCTGTATGACGTTGTTCCATCTCAGTCGGACTTCCTGACACTATGTGACACACGGAGCAGCTCTCTGAGACTCTGTAACACAAAGACACAAGTGCATTGCGTAACTAAACCAGTAGTCGCTGGCCTCTTGAGCCCAAATCACATGTCTCAGCAGACTTTTAATATGTTAGAAGTGATTTGAATGATAATAAAGTTCCAGCGTGATTTGATTTATTCTGCTGTTTTATGGAGTTGTTTGCATACGGATAGTGGGAGTGAGGAAATTAGAAACAATAAGGAAATGCTAGCTGTAGTACGCTTCCATTGCTTGTTAGATGGAGAGGAGCAAACTTCAAATATTAAATGTGTAGCCTGGTTGAGGGACAGTGCTTTTGCTGTAAGGCGAACACTGTGTACATTTCCAGTTTGGCCAAACTATTCCTTAAGGTGCTGTAGAAGCCTGGATTCCTGTTCCTCTATATAGCCCATGCCTTGATATCACATATAAGGGTTGATAAAGAGGAGGAATCTTGCGTGTCTGGCCATCCACCCCAGCCTCTCTTCTTTTACCTTCTGATCACAGTCAATGCCTGTAATTAAAGTGTTGAGGTCACTGAGCCTGACCTTCTTTTGTTCTCCAGAGCAGAGCTAATGAAGCACGCACGCTTCAGGAACGGCCTCGGCTGAAGAAAAACAGAACCGCTCGACTCCGGAACGGTCTGCTGCCGGATGGATCGTACTCAGAGTGCTGGGACTCCAGGTAATCTTCCCAAACACATGTTTAGCAGCGAGTTTCAAATGCACAATATTCAACTCAACTCTAAAGTCACTGCAGTCACCCTGGTCCCCTGGAAATAGCGAGAGCTAAGCCCGGGTAGCTGGACTCATCTTAAACATGCGTCATCATTCGTACTGGATAGTAGGTGTGCATAAGGAATAAATCACTCGTTGTGAGGAAATAAACAGTGACAGGGTGCTGTGATGCTGCCTGACGCAGAGAGGAGTTACTCTTACCACGCTGAAGGGATCATTTAGCATATAACAGCACACCTCAGAGCTTACTCCTCTTACAGCACAGCAATATAATATATATATATAATATATATAATATAATATAACGCTAAGAATGTTTTAAAGAGAAACATCATACCTTTGATCCAATTTATAGTTACATATATAATATAATATAATATAATATATGTTATAAATATATATATATATATGTTGTAAAAACTATAAACAGTCACTCTGTCATCAGCTTCTCTTTTTCTCTCTCTCATAAAGTTCATAAGACAAGAGAACATGTCATGTGACAGATAAAGTGCAAAGTATAAGCGCTTCTGTACGACTGTTATTAAGCGCTCACACTGGTGACTCCTTCCTTAAGTCTTCACTATATGTATAGTATAATAATAATAATAATAATAATAATAATAATAATAATAATAATAATGCTTTTTAAAGCTGTTTATTATTAGTCTAAAATGATGTCAAGCAGACGAAAGTGTTCAACGGTGCTGTGGTATAAATGGAGCTAATAACTCAGTATTTATTTATTTATTTATTTATTTATTTATTTATTTATTTATTTATCTATCTACACATTGTATACAGAGCTGCTTTGCTAATGTTATAAATCGTGACTATAATAAAAATGTTGTTTAGTGGACATTTACGCACATTTGACTCTAGATAGAAAAACAAATGCTTGTGCTTTTATTGGACTAAAATCCAGGTTTGTTAATTGTTTGGATGAAATCTGATAGATTGCAGAGATGTGAGTGTCTGCACAAACACACAGCGCTACTGACGCATCATCTCCTCCGTCACTGTCCCTCCAGCCCTGAGTAACTATAAATAACAGTAGTAGAGGTGCGGTAATACTCGTGCTATATTTGCTAAGGAAAGACGATGGGAATCACGTCACCGGGATGGAAAACAGTGAGTGATTTCACGCACAGGCTGAATGCACGTTAGTCACAGAGCATCTTTTAGACATTACCGCAAGTAATTGATTCCAGTGACTGATTACTACAGTTAAGAGGCAGGAGTTTGAAACAGTGCAGAAGAATTCGATTTCAATTGCAATTTTATTTGTTTAGCACTTTTAACAATGGACATAGTCACAAAGCAGCTTTAGAGCAATCTGGAGGAGCAATCCCCTAATGAGCAGGCCAGAGGCGACAGTGGCGAGGAAACATGTTGAGAAAGAAAGGTTGAGAGAAACCAGACTGAAAAGGAACCCGTCCCCATCTGAGCTCGCCTGGAGACTGAGCGTATACATCTTTACACTATACAGCCATATAGAGAAAAGGCCAACAGTGCTGAAGCGCTGCGAGCAGCAGGACGGGAAGGTAAGAGAAAGTGAAGTGAATGAGTGAGTGTGTGTTGCATGAGAGGCCGGGGTCGAGTAGCTTAAATTTTAGAGCTGATTTAGGCCCATCTTCCATAACCACCTGTGGGTCTGTAGTCAGAAACTCCGGCCTTGTGTTTAATCCTCTAATACTAATAAAGCACCTTGATTCTCTCTCTCTCTCTCTCTCTCTCTCTCTCTCTTTCTCTGTGTGTGTGTGTGTGTGTGCAAGCCTATTGAGAGCACCAACTTTATAACTATGTAACTATGCTATGTGTGTATATTAGGACTTTTCATTAAGGGAGTGACTCTGTTTTCTACACACACACACACACACACACAGACACACACACACACACACACACACACACACACACACACACACACGTATACATGCTTATGAATGCAGGCTGTGCAAGGTGGTTATTAGAGATGACACTAACACAATATATAGCAAAAAAAATCAATAAAAAAGTGGATTGGATGTCTGAAAAAAAATGAATGAATGAATTCAGTGGGATCATGTAACCAATAGAAAAGACTGGAAGCTAATTTAGAAAAGATTTATTTATTTATTGATTTATTTATTTGATTTTGGAACTGGAAATGTTGACATATAAACATATTTTCTGGGATTGATTTTTCTTGTATTTATTCGTTATTATATTTGTTCTATTTGCCATGTAAATGATTTCTGTGTGAGTTTCACTAAATAAAGAAAGCTGCAGTTTGGTGTGTCATGTTTTCAGCTCTGTGTTTCTTCCCTGTATTTATTTTTATTCTTTATTTTTTAATGCGCTTCAGTAAAAGAATAATTTCAAAGCTTAGCACTTTTAAAGACAAAAATAATCAGATGAATATGAATATGAATATTAATATCGGCTTCTCCTGAAGGTTTCAGTGTTAGTACTGAACATGAGTGAATAAGGTGCTATCTGTAGCGTTTGTGTGCAGAAGCTGCACTGCTCTCGGACCCGTCTCTGGACAGCAGGCAGCATTGTGTTGCGTATTAAACTCATCACGCAGCCACGTTTGAGTTTCTCATAAAGCAAATCTCCAGCCTGAGTCTTTCCAAACAGCGCGCATTAGCGAGCGCGTCAGTATCAGTGACAGAACAAACAAACCCCCATGAATGTCACTCTATTTCCGAACAGAACCGACGCTGTTTCACACTCAAAACATTTTCTCCCTAAACTGAAACATAACTGTAAAATAAGTGTTTTTCCTGAAAAAGGCGCTCCTCCGAGACCTCGTGTCTCACTGCTCAGAAACGCTTATCGCACATCAAAGTCCTGAGCAGCCGAGCGCTCTGAAGTGTGCATTAAATTACCGCTTCTCAAAATAAACCTGCTTCTGATTAAAGGCTATCAGAAACGCGGACATCTCACTGGCTAATACGGAGTTTAGCAGGCACAGCTTTTTTTTTTCTTTTTAATTCGTGTAATATTTGAGCTACGCAAGTACTTAAGAAATAGTAAATAAATAAACACAAAACGCCGTGTGTCATCAGTTCTCTGGGTACAGCGTCCGAGAGCGTACAGAAACGCCTTTTATTCTCTACGTGTAAAATCATAGCCATGATGTTAGCATCCGTTTGATTCTCCTGTTCGGAAAATATTCCTCATCAGAGACGACACTGATCTGATAGCCAGGATCACAGAATCAGAGAGAAAAAAAAGAGCGAGTTTAATCTGATTCCTGAACTAACTGGAAAATACTGGAATTGTATTAGAAAAAAAGAAGATTGTGTGTTTTTTTTTTTATTTTTTTTTTTTTTTGGAACTGGAAATATTTTCATCTAAGAGACGAGATTATATTTAGATTATATTTGTTAGGATCGATTTTTTTTTATCATATTTACACCTTATTTTATTTATTACATTTGCCATGTAAGTGCAAGAGTTTAACTGAATTAAAAAAAAAATCTATGGTATTATTTCCTGTATTTTTAAGTGAAGTATTTCCATAAAAATATTTTTTTAAATATCATTTTAATGCTATTTTTTTTTTATAGAAAAGAAACACAAGTGGATATCAGTATCGGCTGATACTCGAGCTTTCAGTATCAGGGTTTTTATCAGAAAAGAAAACTAAAATCAAAATAAAATATTCAAAAATACAGAAAATATCAGACATGTATGATGGAAGCGTGGAAAAGGAAGCATTCAAAACACAAAAAATAATGCAATGATTGTGTGTGTGTGTGTGTGTGTGTGTGTGTGTGTAAAGGATTTCTGACGTATGAATATTATACTATAATAACATAAATTGTGTAGCTTTTATAAGAATTCCGTCTTTCCCGTTTCCTCCTTTTTGTCCTTTTCATCCTTGTGTGTGAAACAGTCCAGGGCTGGATGCAGACAGATGCTGTACGCTTTCCCTCCTCGAGCACGTAACAAAGCATCACTGCGCACGTTTTCAAAAATAAACACTGCGTCTCTTATTTCTCGGGAGACGATGTGGAGATGATGCGTTCAGGGTTAAGCGTTCTGTCGCACTGTATAGTGTAAAGAAACCCTGAGTACACGGAAACACAGGGGAAAAAACTCTATAATAAAAAGCGTCATTAATACACATCATAATTCACGGGTGCGGTTGATTATTTAGCCGCTCGCCTTTCTTACAGCTCTGTTTTAAAGGAATAACTCTGGCCTGTTAGAATTCCTCTGAATCCGTTCGGCAACTGCAAGCGCACAAAAATAAATCGATAGATAAACGTTTCCACCTTTCTGTCTGGCTAAACAGAGCTAATAAATGCACAGGGGATATTTGTGGTAATCNTTTGTGGTAATCCATATCAATCCAAAATCCTGTAAATCTGCTCAGAGTGAAGCATGAAGTCTAACACAAGCTCCTCTTTGCTTTACTCCATGCCTTTTCTTCCCCCCCGTCTACTGCATGCAGGCGTGCACGTGTTCGTCTAACGCATATCCCATCTGATAAAAGCGCCACAAAAAGAAACACACAGCTAACGCCCCACTAATAATATTTGGAGTGGCGAATGCCGTGTTTTCCTCTTATTAAGCGCTGATTAATATTTAGTGCTGGAAAGGTTAATATAGTCTTTTGTTCGCTCGCATCCTGCACGAGGGCTGAATCGGATCCCGAGCCGACACGACGCACAGCGTCTGCTTTAAATTACCGAATGAGCTCAATTTCATTCACATTCTTGGCACTTCGGGATTTTTTTTTTTTCAGGTGAGTCATAATTGTCAAAAATTAGGTGTCTGAGAAAATGTGGATGTCAGAAAAAGGGGGGCCCTCGTTACTTTAGTCAAATTTCCTTTCCGGCTAGAGTTCTCCCTCAGCGTTAAGCAGAACGGAGCTGTTTAATTAGAAGGAGACACACACACACACACACACACACACACACACACACACACACACACACACACAGAAAACAGAGTAATATGATGTGAGGAGTCTCTCTTCTCTCTCATGTAGAAAGGCAATCACATGTCCTAATGTTATGCTGTTTGCTTTTATTAAGGTTGCCAGATTGGCTCCTTGTCTCAGTCTCCGCAGTCATGAGAAGCCGTAATTAATACACCGAGTGGGTTGCCAGGATGTGCCATATATCCCTCCCTTTACACCTGAACATCTCGTCTCTTAAACTTGAATGCTTTCTAGTATCTGGTATATTATCAGGAATCACTATATTCTTGATACATATAAACATTTTATTAGGAATTTATTTTAGTATTTGGGCCGCATGCGTCGCATCAGATCAAACACGGTCAGCATGCTCATAATCATACTCATAATCATACTCATAACCATAATCATACTCATAATCATACTCATACCCACACTCATAATCATAATCATAATCATAATCATAATCATACTCATAACCATATTCATAATCATAATCATACTCATACTCACACTCATAATCATACTCATAACCATAATCATACTCACACTCATAATCATACTCATAACCATAATCATACTCATAATCATACTCATAATCATACTCATACTCACACTCATAATCATAATCATAACCATAATCATACTCATAATCATACTCATAATCATACTCATACTCACACTCATAATCATACTCATAATCATAACCATAATCATACTCATACTCGCACTCATACTCATAATCATACTCATACTCACACTCATAATCATACTCATACTCACACTCATAATCACACTCATAATCATACTCATAATCATACTCATACTCATACTCATATGTTCCACATACAGTAGGATAAAAACTAAACAATAAGTAAGCAAAACAAGCAGCTGTGGAAAACTGAGCAGTGCATATGTGCACTTGTCTATTATGATGAATGAATGAATATTCAGTAAAGTACAGAGAGAGAGTCTTGTGTGAGAACCTGAGGAGGACCGTAATAACAGCAGTACAAGACTGATTATAATCATTATTATTAATCATTAGTAATTATTCCACTGGCTATATATGTAATGGCTGTGGAGCCACAGAGGGCTAAGCACTAGGAAGCGTGATGTGATGTGTGAAACAGTGTACAGCGATGTTCTCCTCATGCAGCTCAGTGTGGGTTTCCTCCGGGTTCCCCGGTTTCCTCCCACTTCCGCAGGACATGCCGGTAGGTGGATTGATGCCACTAAATTGTCCCTGGGTGTGAATAAATGTGTGTGTGATGGCCTGGCATCCCATTTAGGGTGGAGAACCCAGAGGAACTCCAACAACCATGTGGAGAACATGTGAAACTTCACACAGACAGGAACCTGAGCTCACGATCAACCCGGGAACCCTGGAGCTGAGAGGCAGTAACGAGCCTCTGTGCTATAATTCAGTTCAGTTTAGTTCAGTTTTATTTGTATAGCACTTTTAACAATGGACATTGTCACAAAGCAGCTTTACAGAAATAAATGGATTCACAA
>CM074956.1:3329118-3354438 GCA_037577455.1 Pangasius macronema
TCCCTTCCACCCAGTCACTGTGGGAGGAAATCACACTTAACTAGCCAGGCTTTAGACATCTTTAGGCAGAGTGAATGTTTTTACTACCGTATTTATTAAATTGGCGCCTTTTCCCAAAATGATCTTCGCAAGAAGCCTAGGTAAGCCTATATTAAAAATAAATAAATTCCCTGTCATTTTGGTGAAATATATTTATGATTTCTTAAAGTTGAATTGTCAATGTACTGTGTGTTACACATTGAAAAAAAATTGGCCAAAACTTACATTTTTTGTCAAATTCATGCACCGCAACATCCAACAGGTTTCCCCAGACCACATTTGTGCGGTTGAACTGGAGCTGTAGCGAAGTTTGAGAAATGGCCGAGCCCAGCATGGCAGGTTTGCTCTGTGCAAAGTGCCTGAGGTTGACTGCTAGTCTACCTCGAGGTGCAGCAGCTTCTTATGTTATGATATCTAAGCAGTTGAGGTTTTGCAGTAGATAAATTTGTGAGTTGAAAATCCCAGGACTGTCACTGTTTGGCCATTCTCTTGGCAAGTCTCTTAACACTGAACTGTTTGGCTCTATGTAATATAAATTTGAACTCCATAAATGCAACAAGACTTCTCCATTACACCTTAATTACTGAAGGCGATTCATTTCTTTATATGTTATTAACATAGGTATCGTTTTCATGCTTTGCCAAAACCATTGCTGTAATGACCTCTTTCCTCTGTTTTCCTCTGAGCCACACTCTAAAAAACCTTGTGCCACAATGAATCTCTAAAACAAACATTAAACTCTAGATATCTAGAAATGCTGCGCTGTTGCTCTGACATCCCATATTACACTTAATTGCTAGCAAATGGTGGTGATGAGAAGCCAAGACTCTAAAAGCACCTGTTCCTAGAACTGTATACATTTAAGCGGGGAGGAGGACATACCAGGCCACTCGTGATCCCTTTAATTAAAGGCACATACAACTGGCAAAAGAACCCTGGCAAAAATCTGTGCCATGTAGTTATATATATATAATGTATATATATATATACACACACAGTTAGGTCCGGAAGTATTTGGACAATGACAGAGCTTTTGTGATTTTGCCTTTCTACACCACCACAATGGATTTGAAATAAAACAATCAGGATGTGATCGAAGTATAGACTTTCAGCTTTATTTTAAGATGCTCCACAAAAATATGGCATTTACCATTTAGGAATTACCATTTTCAGCAAAGTACCTCCATTTTCGGAGTAAAAAAAGTAGAAAATAATGGTGTGATTGTTTTATTACACACTAAAAACCAATAAAAATAAAGAGACCTCATGTCATACTGGTTTAATCAGGTTTTACAAAGTTGTAGGAAATCTACCAGGAGAAAACTTTTAAGTTTTTGTGTGTAGTTCACTCAGTGTCAAAGAACATAGTACTCCATAACTAGTTAGTCTTCTTCTCGGGCCTTCGTACCATCTGCAGCTGCAGGAACATTGAATAATGCTGTGGGTCTGTTTTACTGTGTAATGCAGAGTAAATTAAAAGCAAATGAGAAATTTCATATATTTTGAATTGGTCCTATATATTATTGCTGAATCATAAAATCAGTAATAGTCGAGTAATGTCAACATGTAATAGCTGCATAGCTAGAGCCATCTTTGGAGTAGTGACTAAACCATTGATCACAAACCCTGCTTGTGGATATCTCCTTTCAGGCAGAATGTATTTGATGAACTCCTTACGGTAATAATTATTCATATCAAAATCTAAGAACCATTAGCTTACTAGTTATAATAGCGACTCGTCATCACAAACCCTTCTTCTGAATGTCTACCGTCTAGCACAGGGGCGTCAAACTCAATCGCAGAAGGGGCCAAAATTTAAAACATGGTCTAAGTTGTGGGCCAAACAGGATTAACCCGGGGGCCTTGAGTTTGACGATGCATATCCGATATGTGGCGTGAATGAGAACGGTCAGACTGGGATTAATGTTGCTTTTTCCAAACCCATATGCACGTATCACAACAGGAGTACAGCAACGACAATGACTATATTCACTGGAAACTGACGGGGAAATTGGTGATTTTCTTGATCAATTCAAACAAAGCCGGGAGGAACTGTAGAGATATTAGGTTGGTCCGTTTGGTTGAGTGGTGATGTGGATACAGGGTGACAGTGTACAACACAGAGAAACAAGAAGGACTTCAACACATATCGCCAACAACTGGCGTAAATTCAACAGAGAATGGCGCATCTCCTGCTGTGCTGTGCTATTGGACAAGTCAAGAAAGTGCAAGCGTACAGGTGTTCTACCTGGACAGAGAAGACCATGAGGATCCAGACGTACTTTTGTAGAAGTTCTCAGAGATCTGTCTACCTATAAAAAACTGGACAGGCACACCTTCAACACTACGAATCAGAAACCAGGTGAGGCTATACAGGCTTACAGATATCTCCACACTAAAAATCCTTGCAAAAACAACAAGCGATGCAACAGTCGTGGGAAAACGCTATAGGTCCGCACAGGCACATGGCACTGGGATTCTCATCAGCGGCACCAAACCTAGAAGTCATGCGGACAGTGTAAATGAAGTGGAAGTTCATCTGTACGCTACCCAGATGACACTGTTTACAGTGACCCAGTGGATCTCACTACCCAGAAGGGTGAACTTTTCACAACATTAGCCAAATGCTATGCCATGAGTATATGTTGCGGGTTCTTTGTTTTGTTTTGTCTCGCTGTTGTTTCATGACCCTCTTGCCGTGTTGAAGTTCGAGAGAAGAGGGATGTAGAGATGTTAGGTTGGACTCTCTGAATGATGAGTGGTGATACGGATAAAGGGCAACAGTGTAGGACCCTGTAAAAATAAAGAACTAGTAAGAAAATATTCGTCCTTGACATCGTTACTTCATTCATTGTCCATTCAATTCAATTGTGAATTCAATTAAAATTCTGCACACATTTAGAGCGACCTACTGAAACCAAGTCGTGTAGTAAAAAAAAATTGGCCAAGAAATTGATCGAGATGTTTCAGGGGACAGGAATGTTAGTCAATATGGAACGCTGGGAGTGATGAATGTGACCCATCAGGATAAACAGCTCACTTTGTAAACAGTGTGGCTTGTTGGTCGAGGTGTTTGCTTCTTACTCATGGTGCAGGAGTTCTCAGGTTTGAATCTTGGACACACCCAGATTTTACACTGAATATTCTACCTTTAGCACTATGTCATGTGATCAGAGCCTGCAAACTATCGACATCGAACTGTTCCGTGAAATTTCTGTCTCCAGACAAGAGCTAAAATAATTGTAGGAGGCATGTATACTATTACGCTGAAATGTCTAGACAGAAAGTGTGATGGATTAGGGCTGAAGCCGAATTGTGAAGGAGCGTAGACGTTCAGAAGTATCTCTGCTGACGGCTGAGCTGAAAACAATTCCAGGTTAAATGCATGTGAGATATTTTTAGGCTATGCGGAGTCATGCCGATGTTAGGACTGTTGTGCAAGTGGAAATGACCTAAACACAAATGTAGCTAAAGTAGCTCTCTTGGCTTGTTGGTCTCTGGCTATGCTTTTGACTTTGGGTGTGTCCTTGGTGAGCTCATTCATTCCTGTTATCTTCTGTAATCAAGGGCCCTTTTGCTCAGACACCATAGACACAAACCAAGCTTCCATACATCTATCTTCCAGCAGTAATTAGTTGGAAACCGTCTTATCTTACTGTTTAATTATAGCGTCATATCTGAACAATTTACTGCCTAGCTATAGGTATCTTTTTTATTCTTTTGGCTGCTGCTGCTTGATCAGTGATCACTGTGGTTTTTAGACATTTACATCTTTTACAGCTACTCACTACTACTTTTAGCTGCCATGAGCTACAAACTATAAACCAAATCCTTGTTATATTAATACGGTGGGATATTTCCTATTATTTTCTATTATCCACACACTCACACCTACGGGTGATTTAGCATAGCCTTTCTGCCTACCTGCTTGTATTTGGACCTTGAGAAGAAACTTGAGAACCCAGAAGAAACCCAGACGGACATGGGGAGAACATGCAAAACTCCACACAGATGTCACCTGAGCTCTGGAGCAAACCCAGGATCCCTGCGCTGTGAGCTGAAACACTACCCACCATGACATCCAAAATTAAAATTCTGTTGTCATGAACTGAATCCTGTTGGGGTCTAGTCCAACTTTTTTCTTCCTGTATATATATATATGGTTAATATGCACAGCAATTCAGGCTCCCAGTAACCTGACATAATTATGGATTGTTATAAATAAATGCTTCATAATAAAATTTTTGAGTCTAAATGACTTTAATGTTGCTGTGAGGAATCATAGCACATGAGGGTCTGGAAAAAAATCCAGGAAAACTAGTAAAGCATAACCGAAGAGAGAACATACTGTCCAACCCAGACCAAGAGATTTACAACCATAATCAAAAAGCAAGCCGCAGATGGAAATTGAGCGTGAATGATGCCATGAAACTGTCCTCACTCCAATGCCCTAATTTATAACTTAAGGTAAGGTTCATAAAAAAATACAAAAAGAAGAATAGTACTGGTTCAGAATTTTTGAATATGATCTCTGTGTAGTGTTGAGTGGGCACACTATTCCACTTGACACTTGAGTGCATTTTTAATTATCCGAGGGATACACAAACGAATGTACTCATCGTGATCGATAGCGCCAGGTCTCCTTCATCAATAACTGTAATTGGCTTCTGGGAAAGCCATAACTCTGGAAGACTAAACACCACCACATCCACGTAGGCTTTAGAGATCAGATACACTGAGCAGACCTGGTTGAGATGCACCCATGCATGTAGCAGTCATCAAACCTGACCTGAATTATGTGCACATTAAGCTGTGTTATGTTAGGCTAGTGTTAAGAGCGTAGGTCACGGGTTCAAAGATTCTTTTGTTGAGTTCTCAATCCTGAAGTGTTGGATCATTTTCTAGAGCAGCAGGACTGACAGCCCTGCCATCTGTAATTCAAATCACAGGTGCGCTCATTCATATTTATGATCGTTTCCATAGTAACCGCCCCTTCATAGCGAGGTGTATGGGGTATGCTCCTCGTACTCTAGTCCAAGTCGAATAATAAATTTGATTGCTTATTTAACAACGTATAATTGTTGATATGGTGACGCTTTGTTAAGGCAATGTGTATTTCACATCTGTGGAAGGAGTCTCCATTGTCAGTGCTTTGTAGCAGTCTGTAAAGCTGTACAGATTTTTCACCATGGGAGAGACTTCAGGACAGAGGAAGTTGTGCTTTTCGTGGTTTCTCAGTAACTTTGGGATAATATCAGTAACTCCAGTTCATCACATCACTCCATCAAGTTTTATTCTGTACTTAATTACTTAGAGCAGGTTAGTATTATATGCTTACACATGTATGTATGTATGTATGTATGTATGTATGTATGGTATTCTCACAACTTAGCTCACAGTTCATCACTTACTCACCCAACACATACGGTTCTACACACAATTTCGGATCTCACCCATCCAACAGACTCTCATATTCTAATTAAAAATGCACCATGATGAAGAGGTCATGAAGATGCACTCCGAAATGGGCTTTTTCTCTACAGCACACTTCCTCAGCAGTCTGGACTGGAACAATGCTAATGAGCCTGGATGAATAACCAGATTTAAAGATGGATGGTACTATGGCTGATTACCATCCATATAAAAACACATTCCTAAAAATACATTTAATAATGATGACGTGGCGAGTGATTCACTTTGTGTTTCTTTTAAGCAGCAAGTTAATTCCAAACACATCTGCAGCTCTGGGCCTAAGATCGTAATGATCTTTGATCTAGAGCCTGTGTGTATAAAGGTGGTGCAGTGGATAGTGTTGCCCCCCCTCACAGTTTCAGGGTCCGCTGTTTGATCCTGAGCTTGAGCCCTTGTCTGTGTGGAGTCCAGAGGTCTGTTGTATCTGTATTCATGTGGGTTTACTCCAAAAAACATGCCAGTAAATGGCTTGGATGCACTAAATTACCCCTCAGTGTGTATTCCTGGGATAGGCTCTAGAGCCACCATGATGTTTCATTTATTGCTATAACACCAGAAGAACAAGTGCTAATATTTCCCGAAAGCATTCACACCTGCTGATATCGATTTCAGATTGTTTCGCTGCATTTATTCAAATTCACTTTTATTTCAATTCTCCCACTGTTATTTTGAATTCGAAGTGCTTGACCTGGTCAACATTAAGCATTCTTGAGATCTTTGGTTGCATTGTGAAGCTCTACAAATAGATATATATACACATCTAGTAATACATATAGTATAACAAATGTCAGTTTTCGAAGACTCTATTACTGTACACAATCCAGAATGTTGCTTGTTATATACTTGTTATGGTTATGAGTTCAAATCCCAGGACTGCTGGAGAGGCAGAGTAGAGTCTTGAGCAAGATCCTTTACCTCCCACAGCTCAGCTCACTGCTTGGATGTGAATCTGTCTTACTTGTTAAAGTCTAGCAAATGATTAAATGCACTGTTAAATATACACGGCATTTTCTCGGATAAATAAGATTTAAGATGTAAACAGTTTGGGACTGGACGAGCATGCACACGTTTGCCGTGGTGTTGTTTTAGGATGTTCTGCTGAAATGATGTGAAGTGATGAAAGCACAGCTGCTTCCTCAGTCAGTTATTAGTCGCCAGCATGTGGTGTCCAGGCGACATCTGCCTACCATTGTACACACACACACACACACACACACACACACACACACGCACACACACACGCTGCTGTTGGGAGAAAAAAAAAACACTTCACTGGCCTACCATGGAGATGATGGATTGATGGTCCTCGGGGTTGAACAGGTCTGGGTCTGAAGTAAACAAAAGTTTCAAACTCCCACGTTAAGGACTCAAATGTAGAAGAGTGAGTGTGTATTTTCCAGTTTTACTCAGGACAAAAAAGCCTGAAAACTGAAATATATTGTTAATATCATTCTTAAGACATAGTCAAATAACTCCTTTCGCAGGATATACACTCCCACCACATTTTTATTCAGTTTCCATACAGCGAACTGCAGCTGATGTAAAGATTTAGGCTGCAACCTTTTCACAGTATACTTTGTTTAACACCATGCATAGTTTAGCCACTAATGCCGCCTTTAACACACTCCATTTGAATAATAATGTGACCCATTATCATTGTGCTCCTTTATTTTCAACACTCCAGTCATTGTGACGAGCACTTTATGTGAAAATAAAGTGTCTGGGGAATGGAGGGCAAGGCTTGCAGCTTTTAAAATAAGAGCCATTTTTGCTTATTACTCCTTCGGCGAATCTTTCACCAACATTACTCTCCAATAGCCCTTGATGAGGGCAATTTAATGCGTTAAATCAGATGCGGACCAGTGAAGCTGGCGCTTGTTTCAATCTTTCTGGCTCAGTGTGGCCTATTTACTGTGGAACTGGTGACAAAACCAAACAGTCAGAATGAGAATGTTGAGGCGACATTATATTATGATTAAATGAAAATCTCTGACTCTCCCATACAGGAGCACATTATGTGTCGTAGGGGCGCAAAAGCTCAGTAATGTAAATAAAAGGAAATTAATTAAATGTAGGGTGGCTGGTTTGGCGCCATGGAAAGAATACACAATTTAGAGACGGGTGCCAAAGCCTGGTATGGGCAAAATGAAGGCGATCAGTCATATTTCTGTGCAATTTGACAGTGGGCATGCCATTTTGCTAGGAAGGTCGCCTGAGCAATTTGGACAAATTAGACAAAATTGGAAAGGTAAACAGTAGGAGAGAACCCGTAATGTTCCTCTCACACCCATTCTTCTCTTTTAGAGACAAGAAACAAACAGTATTTCTGGATTGACAAGGATAGAGGCTGCAGCTTGTTGCATGCATTGTTTACATACCGAGAAATGCAGTTGATCTTATTTGGATTGGTATTGAAACACAGAGGTATATATACTGTATATTTACCTCTGTATAACACTCTATATATCCAAAAAAAAAATCATTTCTTAATCCACAACCATATCAAGACAAATGAAAATAGAATGTAAGTCTAAAACACTTGATGAACTTGATGGCAAAACACATTTAGACCACATTATTTCCATCACTGGAGATCATGCAGCATCCAAACATCCATTACACCAGCTCNTGTGTGTGTGTGTGTGTGTGTGTGTGTGTGTGTGTGTGTGTGTGTGTGGGCTTGCTTCATAACCATTGTTCACCCTTTGACCCAGTGATGTCATCTCTGTGATCCCCTTTAACCAGACATTCTGCTGTTTATGACCAACTTCTCTAGCGTAATATGTACAAAAGTCATCCTCTTCTCCTTTCTCTCATTCTGTCCAGCTTCATCCCTTTCTCATTTTGTGCATGCTCAGCAAGAGCTGTCACTTAGACTTCTCTGTCCTGACTGCGTAAATTGAACGTGATGATGTGTGGAAGGACGTGTGAGAGGTCGTGGAAAGGAATGAGTTTCTGTCTGTCTGCTCCCGAAAATGTCTGGCTCAGGCTCTAGAGACAGGATCACATGACAAAAACACATTTCCACCATCTGAAGCCTTGTTAGTGCACGAACACTGAACAAATTGTTAATTCCGCAAGCCCGTGATACAGTTCTGATTTCTGAGAAATCTTTTTTAGAGGCATATTCATCATGTGCTGGGAGTGCAGTAAATGATCGTATTGCATTGTGAAGGACCGCCATTTTCTGATCTCTTTGACAGCAATTTAATAAGCTTGACACAAACTGATGCATCAATCTGATCTCACACCAAATTTCAAATAAGTTCTAACAAAGAAGAGAAATTTCTCTGTGGATTTGTAGGAAGTGTTATACCCTTTCAAAACTACATACAAGTTGGCTTCATGACACTGTGAGTACTTTTGTATTTCACATAGAAACATTTGCTGTCTGACGCATAGTGTCATATTTAGGAAGAAACAAATACGCCTGGTGCTCTGGATCAGCCTGTTGAGCATTACCTGAGCAATGTGACCTACAGGCAAAAAAAAGCTGCTATTAGCTGCTGTCGGCTCTTTGACATGCATCATTTCTGACTGTGCTTTCCTCTGCCCTCATCTCAGGCAGGCTTTACGTTATAGCTGCTCTGGACTGGAGCACTAAAAGCCTACACCCAATATAGATGACTTATCTTCCATACCTGCAAGGCCTCCTGCAGTGTAATACCTGTAAGCTCTTAACTGTAGTAATTTGTTGAGGAGAAACAGTATCGATCAGTACACTGGGGTGGTATTTTGTGTAGAATGAGCACCCTGACTGTGAATGTTAGACTATGGGGAGAGGGAGGCTGGGTAGACGGGCTTGTATTTTTCTAATGGGGGGTTTGTTGAATTTAGGGGCTGTGAGTGACGCTCCTCTGACAGTTCTGGAGACTGATGCCTTGACTTTGTCTGACAGGCAGCTGAAAATAACAATTCACCTCTCTCTGTGTGCTGAGTGGAGCCATTGGAGGTCCATGTGTTTGCTTCACTTAAAAAGGTTCATCTAACACCATATTTAAACTGATCTCATATAATTTCTTATAAATGACGCTATCATCGTTAATCTGTCCCCTTAGCCACTGTATTTCACTTGACCTGACCTATAGAAATATTTGCAAATTTGTAATTGTGAGACAAATTTGTCATAATTTTCCTCCAATTTCTCACCAATTTGGCCAATTCCCAACCAAAGGCTAGCGCTCCCCTATCATACCACAGCCCCCAACTAGAGAGAGAGTGAAGAGACATGAGGCCAACCAATCACAGCTTTTCGAACTGCTGTTCATGCTGCATGGGAGGAAAGAGCTATCTACCTTCTTCCACATACATGAGCTCACAGATGCCCACGGTTGGCTAATGTCACTGTGATTGACAGTGAACAGAAAACGCAACAACCCTTCCACACAGAGAGCAATTACACTCTTTTGGACTGGCTGTGGCATTGTTTTGATTTGAACTTGTGATCTCCTGATGACAGTGACCAATGTTCTGTTCTGTCACTTGGGAACTCCCATCATCAACATCATTTGCTAATAACAGTGATGCTATCTCTAGCCTCTCATACTGGACACCTCTCCAGCTGTCCATGAAAACCACAAACAGGAATGGAGACACGACACATCCTCAACCAAGTCTGACACTTAACTTAAACGATTTCGACTTAAACCCAAGAGAATGAGGACACAACTCCAGCAGCGCTCATAAAGAGACCGGATTGCACTAAGTAGCAAATCCGGCCCTCCCACGTGCTCTTGCAGTACCTCTCACAACAAATATTGAGGCACAAGCGGCTGTACGCCTGTAGACTCAGATTAACTTTCTTTTGACATAATCTAAAGTGGACCTCCAACAAGCACCTGATATTACTGCAGAGTGTGAATCGGCTGGGATAAGAATCAGCACCTTCAAGTCCAAGGCCATGGTTCTCTCTCCAGGAAAAGAATGGGATGCTCCCTTCAGGTAAATATAGAATCTTGTAGCTGGTGGTAGACTTTAGGAATTTTGGAAACTTGGGATCTTGAAAATAAAACTCAAACACAAACGGTGGGTAGTGACCAAAAGAATATGGTGATGCATACAGGCATCAGAAATGAGAATCCACCTCATGATTGTCATCCTTACTCTCTATCATAGAGGAATTTGGTGAACCTCTGAGCAGAGCCACTGATCTTCTGAGTTGAGGGAAGCCAGCTGAGGTAGTTTAGACACCAAGGATTCCATCCTGGTTGGCTCCTGGTAGAGTTGTATCAGACACGTCCAATGGTGGAAGACTCTGGTCCAGACCTAGTACATGCTGGAGAGATTATATCTCATAGCTGGCTCAGGAACATCTGGGAATCTCCCAAGAGTAGCTGGAATCTGTGACTGGGGATACAGAAGTCTGGACTGAACTTCTCATCCTGTCCCTACCATGACCCTAACCTGAGAAGCAGAAAGAACAACTTCAATTGTAGATCCTTCACTTAGGGTTGAATGAATATGATGATTTTCTTTTCAAACCATGTAGTTGTTTTTTAATACAAATCTAAACATCTTGCAAATGGCAAACACCCGGGTATGCATGTTTAATGAAACAAATCCCCAATTTATTGCAGTACGGACGGCTGGATTAGTTTCGGCTCACTGGCCGAATCTGTACTGATTCAGGCTGACTTTTCTGACACAGTCAGCCAATGAGTAATCCAGAGGACAAATCCCTGTCTGTGGGCGAATCAGCCACTCTTACTGAGACTAATGTGAAACAGGGTTTTAGAGCCTGTATATGAAATTGAGATACTTTTTACTGACATTTCTGAAATTGTAAAAGACTATACCTAATCACATGTCAGCAGTGTTTCCTGTTTTTGTATTATTTACGGGAAATACACGAAAATAAATGGTAATCCTTCAGACACGTCAAATTTCTAAATGTTTTTTTTTCCTGAACTGATGTTTTTCCACCTTACAGTCAATAAAGTTGCATTTTTGGTTTCCTGTGCAACAAATGTACTTGTGTGCATTTTTAGTACCCTAGCATTACTCAGAAATTCTTCTCAGCCAATCACAACACATTTCATAAGACAAAATGAGAAATACTTAAGGATTGTTTACATAGCACACTATAGTTTGGATAACAGGCTGTAGTAGGTGAATAACTGTGTAGATACTTGTTGTTTCGTGCCCTGGGATTTTCTTCCCCCAAAAATTCGTTTCAGGCATGTCTAGATGTTGCAATAATGTAATTGTTGGGCTGCACCTATGTTTTGTTTCTCTGTGTCTGACCCAGAATGACCACTGACAAGAAACAATTTCAATTCTTAATCCAGAGAAAACAGACCAAACACATTTTCACTGAGTTTATTCTGAAATATTCACAGAAGTCTGGTTTGTGGTTGGTGGATTCTTGTAACATAGACTCAGACTGGCAGTTTGCAGGCTGTGTCTGCACTCAAACCCGGACTTGTACTTGTCTTGGTGCAATAGGAAACATTTTTTCAATTTGTATATTTATGGTGGCCAAACCAACGAGTACAGCTAGGTAATTAGCAGCACTAAGTACTTCATGATGTAGACCCAACTGCTTCATATTGTAATGAAGTGGGGAGTTACTACTGTTCTTCTGGTCCAGGGTTTATTTGATTTCTTTATTTTTAATGAAAATCAGATGGGGGTGTGTTTACACCATTTCAAATCAGTGACATGTCTTATAATTAGCTGCAAATGGGCTTGGAAAGACAAAAATGCACACATTTTTCTTCCCCCTGCTGGGTCTTGAATCAAACTTCTAATTTATTTTCATTAAAAAAGCTGTACAACAATGTCTGGCTCCATGGCCTGGTGATTTCATCAGCTTCAGACCTGGTAGCAATCACTTCACCATGGTTTAATTGCAAAGGCCTCAAAGTGCCCACCCAGTAGAGCAGCCAGGTGATAATCTGTAAAACTCGGATTACTCATTCATCTATAAATGCCTTTTAAAAATGAGCAATTCTAAATATCTGGACTTTTAATACATAGTGGACATGGTGTATTTTGATTAAAACAAGATTTATTGTCCATGGTCCATTGTGAATAACTGATTGGAGTTCCTTTTTTTTGTCGTTGATCTTACCCTTTATTCCTTATATTAGGATAGGAATAAATGAAAAAGCTCAGTGGAATAACATAGAAATTGTTCAAAGAGTTCAGAACTCTGGGAAATGGGACAAAGATTCATTTTGTTAATGGCCCACCTCCATTTGTTCTCGCCTCAGTACAGTGGTGAAAATGGGCTCATTCTTAAGGTGCTGAGGTTAAAGGTCAAACATGTGTCATGGTGTGAATGAAACAAAAAGGAACAGGAAGTAACTTGTTGGGGCTCCTTCTTTAGTGAACATGACCTTCCCAGCCCCCACCTTTCTTCAGTCACAAGCCCACATTCAGCTTCTAAATTATGTCGTGTCTTGTGATGCTGGGGAAACTGTCACTGATGTAACTCAAATGAATTAAGACTTCCTTTTTTATTCTGTTCCTCACCAAAATATTCCAACACATCAATTATATACAGTGCTCTTAAGTGTAAAACTAGCATTTATAGTTAATTCTTCGCCAAGTCAGGCCAGCTTTTTGTGTTGTTAATGAGTTTCAAATTATTTGCTGTCGCATCAAAACGTCATCTAAATGTGACTTTTGAACAGACTGTGAGAAGAGTTTGTGATCGTTTGTGAAAAAAGTTGTTTAGCACTTAATATTTGCCCGACATTCATGGATGAAGATGCTCTGATTGCTGAAAATAACATCATCATTTGGCAAAACATGCATTATGCTTTTACTCATCTTCTAACGTTACCAACATTAAAGGCCATTGTTTGGGAATCGAGTTGCGAGCACGAGCGTAGGCAGCGTTCCTTAGCGGCGCCATCTTGAATTCTGCATATTAACCACCTCACACACACATACACACTACAGACATGCAAAAACTCTTCATCTTTTGCACACTATGTCCTCAAAAAGCTGCTAAGATTCCTCTTTTCAAGCTGCGAAACACTTTCTACATATTTTTACATATAATATCTTTATTTTGTCTACTAGAGTCTATTCTATTATTATTATTTGTCTATTTTATTCATGATATTCTTTCTATCATATTCAGATTTTTTATATTCTGTTTTATGTATCACAGTTGCACTGTGTGACGAGGCACTAAGGAGAAACGTTTCACTTCATTAATACATCATATGCATGTAATGTATGTGACAAATAAAGAAGCTTGAACCTTGAACCAAGAAGTAAAAGTTTTATCACAGTATTTCCTTTTCTTTTTTTTTTCTTTTTTCTTTTTAACCATGCGTACGTTCTACAATCCTCACCGAATCTCTGACAAAAGCGCTAAACTTCACTGAGGTCCTGGATCCATCTCAGAATGTTAATTTGAAGCCAACTGCACAGATTAAAACGATTATTCTTTATTTAGGAGTTAATTGAAAATATGACGCACCCTGTTCAATTGGATAGAGATTTCACCTGGATTGGCTTCAGTTTCTCGTTCCGATAGAGGTGTTAACATGGATGCTTTTTATTCTGAATGAACTCTCGGTCGGATTATTAAAGGATTACTAGGCAGCACGTAAACGTAGGCATCGCCGCTAACTCAAACCTTGGCATTCATTTCTCTCTTGAAAAACCCACAGCCGGCACGGTTGCTTAGTGGTTAGCACTGTTGCCTTGCACCTCCAAGTTTGGGGATTTGATTTCCATCTCTGCCCTGTGTGTGTGTGTGTGTGTGTGTGTGTGTGTGTGTGTGTGTGTGTGTGTGTGTGTGTGTGTGTTCTCCCCATGCTTCTGGGGTTTCCTCCCCCAGTCCAAAGACATGTTCTAGGCTGATTGGCATTTCCAAATTGTCTAGAGTGTGTGGTGTGATTGTGCCCTGTGATGGACTGGAACCCTGTCCAGGGTGTCCCTTGCCAGTCCCCTGATAGACTCCCCGTGACCCTGTGTAGGATAAGTGGTACAGAGAATAGATAGATGGAACACCATAGCCTTCGACTTATTCAAATTGAATCGTCCACTCAGTCCATATGAACTTTTGATGTATCCTACAGCTTTTATAGACACAAACAAAATGCTCAACCATCAAGTCTCATGCTTATCTCTGATACTGGATCTATAGGTTCTGCTGTTACTGGCTGTTTCTGAACCACTCATGACAGGTTCTCTCTTTAAGTTGTCTGGCCACTTGTTCAGGATCAGCCCAGCTTCCCCAGTGTATCGGCAGGCTATTCTGGGATACTGGTCCTCTCGAACATACCACAGCTACATTCTGACCCAGACTCAAGGCATAAGAAAAGTCCAGGAGCTTCTACAATCATTTCAAAGGAGTGTCCTCAGAGTTCCCTCCACTTTCCACAATCACATCTCACTCAGCCATAAGTTAAAGGTGTGGTTTTGCGCTCACAAAATGGAGTTATGAAAAAAAAAAATTGGTAGACAGAACACAGTGGAAACTCCTCCTACCTCCTGGATGTGGACTGTGGATGCGCCTGCCAGGTCTATTTCATGATTCCCATGGCTTGCTGTCTGGGTGTAACAGGAAGTAGGTCTCCTTAGGTCTGAATTTTGTTATGTAAGCAAGGATTGTGAGTTCATTTTATAAGGTGCATGATTTATATATTGTTCAAACTCTTGTCCATCTGACATCTGACTTGCTATAGCCTAAAGTCCCTGCTGTGCATCTGCAGTATGCAAGATTCGGAAGACTTCCTTTATACGTTTTTTAGATGTATGCTGGCACGTGCTTTTTCTTTCTTTTAGATTTTCACTCTCGCAACAAAAGACAAAAAATTGAGTACATTCATAGCTTTTTAGCATACTCAATAAAATGCATTATTGCTTGACTTTTATTCTATTAATGGCTGGGTGTCTACATACACCATCATGCAACTCTAACCCACGGCACATCCACTCTCCATTTCTCATCCTAGTAACAGTAACCAGAGCAAAGGGTATAGGAATAACATTTTTTTTCTTGAAAGAAGGGCAAGCACACCAACTGCAGTCAAAACAGCCACACCAGACAGATCGGCTAACTCCCTGGAATCAGTCCCTCATACCTAATATTACCAGCACATGTGGATCCCCCCATTTCCTCCTCATCCTCTTCTGCACTGACAAGAGTGTTGTCAAGGGAAATTGCCTTCATTTAGTGGATGCCGAGTGGCTGAAGGGAACTGACAGGATGTGTAGCCATACTAACTCTGTGGGCTGCCACAGGACAGCATCCAAAAGCCCTACGTTTCCTCACGAATTATAGCTAAAAGGGGGTAACTGGATTGATGTCTGCATGGTAATGGTCCCAATCTAAAGCCTTCCACCTTTCTGGACCTTTCTCTTCCTCTTTTTCATCCCTGATTGGGTTTTCTGCATGAAGCAGGGTTCTATGTGGCCACGGCGGGCATCAGTGCCAGGACAAACAGAGACCGTGAAAGCTCTCATTTATCACACACTAGTGCAGAGTGCAGATCACGGTGTTCCCTGTTCTGTTTTTTTTTTTGTTTTTTTTTTTTTTTGATTGCATCCATTTTAAGACAGTGACTTTAGGTCAGGTCGAGCAATGTTCTAGACGATAACACTACCAAAGACGACCTTGTTTCAGTGTAATAATGTGTATAATCCACATTGACACAAAAACCAATATTTCCAATGGAGACATTCAGCAGACTCATGGGCCTTGCCAACGAAAGTATAGCTGAGGTTTGCACTGCATTGGTCGCTGGTCTCGGACGTCAGAATGATGTTTCTTCTGAATGTTCCTGTATGCCTGAACCATATTTTCCATGAATACTGCATAATAAATAGTAGAGAAAACATAAATGAAAGCACATTTGTGATCATGCCCCATGTTTATTCTTCAGAGCTAAAAACATTCTGACAAGTTCCGTGACTGCATGGTATTACGAGCTCAAACGCTGTTCAAGAACAGTAGGTATATCTGCCATTGCACTGAACAATGAGACTTGGAGAATGCAGTCTCTGATTGCACTTATAATAAAGCGAGCTCTTTTCTAAGACGGTTGATTAATGTGCCAGAAATCCGTAACAGTCTGGGCCGTAATTCTAATCTATGTAGATTAAGCCTTTATTTTTTTTTCTGATTTAATGCACGGAATGATGGGCTTTATATTTTATTTTCTCTTAGCTGCTCGCAACCTTTTCATGGAACAGGATTTAAAATGCATACGTTCTCAAAGCTGAAAATATGCTCTCCAGGAGAAAAATCTTTCAACTGAAATGTGGGAGAATACGGTGGCACGTAGAAAGCAGAGAACCTTCGGGCAGCAAATAAGCCAAGTTTGAGTTAGTGCATTAATATTGCGCAATGAGACCCATCATATCTGTACTGCGTTATCCCGATGAGACTAACATAGTTTTAATTACTTCACTGTTTCTACGTAGTCAAAAGAAAGGCTATCATCCAGATTTTGACAGCATGTTGAATTAGATCTTGTTCTGTTTTCGCATTGTTACAGACACACGCCTCAGTCAGACAGGCCTTGGCTCGTGGCATTTTAAAGAAAATCAGCGTGGTGTGCCAAGGAATGACAGGTACACTGCAGTCAGACCTATTAGGAACAATTATGGGGATTCCCATAAATGACTTTCAAAATAGGCTATTCGTTTTTCCAGACCTTTCACACACACACACGTCTCCAAGTGTGCACTGAGTGGGGGGGAGAAAAAAGAGAGAAGAGAACAATTCTCCACCCCTTCACGTCGTTTCGAAAAATTTCCACTCCTTTTCCTGTTTGTCACAATGTAGTGTTTGTGACCTGCATTAGCGTTGAGGTGCACGTCGACGCTAAAAACAGATCGAAATTGTTTCGGCACATTTCAGTCAGCTCGCAGTCTTTAATTATGGTCAGTGAGACTGCGAGAAGAGAAGGTTTGCTAATGCTGTACGCAGAACATGGTCAACAATATGCACTGTTAGCAAACGTAGCCACGCCTTCACCATCTAATTATTACCCTTAATTTTACTGCGTAAATATATTTATATAGTAGGATATGTTTGGCTTAAATCTGTATTGGTTTTCTTCACAATAACAGCTTCTATTGCTACAACAACCTAGAGCTCAGAAGCACTTGGAAAAGCTTCGACAGTGACTTCGACTGTTGTTTATTCACGGAGGAAAGATAGATCTTGCGGAAGATGCCAGGACGGTGAGGCACGGCGTCCCAAAGGGAAGCTCTGTCCGTACGTTAGGACCTAATTGTTTTCCAGGACATTCTTTGCTAATGTATTTATCAATAACCATTTCGTCACCTATGTAACAGCACGATGCTTATTGCCGTAGTAACGGCTGTTTGTGTGCATGGCCATGCAGGGCATCTCCGTGCGGAAATGAAAAACCTTGTAAGAACCTGAACAAGCGAGTCATTTATTTCTGAATGATTTTCATGGAAATGTTTGGTCTGCCACTGTTGAGTCATGCCTTACAGATCCAATTTGCTCCCAAAAATTGAATTTTGGATGCTCTTTCAACCCCCTTTTCATACCTTTGTTCAGGAAACAGGGTTGACACTGAACAGAAAGACAGGGCAGGTTTTACTAAAGACGGAGATGACAGAGTACAAGGACACCAACTCTTTCCACCATTAATTACGCTTGTTTAGATAATAGTCGTTGATTCTGACCGCAGGTTGGTAAACTTGGGGTGAACTTTGGCGTGACGCTCCATTTCACTTCACTCTGAAAGGGAAATGGGAATCACAAGAGCGACACATTAATCACTTTCTTGATAAGCGGCGTGGCTAAACGAACTTGTTCTGTGAGAAAAGATCTTTTCCACCCTTCTGATGAGTCAGGCTGTTGAAAATCTCTTCCAATCTTAGCCTAGTACCAAGTACATCTTTTCAAAAATCTTTTCCAAACTCTTCCTAATACCGTGTAGATCTTTTTATATGTTAAATTTGAACAATCGTCTCTGTAGGATAAGCCATCTGTGCGGGGTTCTCCGCCAGCCTAGCTTTCCTGCAGGCCTTTTCCTTGGCAGCTGCTGGCCTCCTCTGCAAACATTTCACCATCTCAGTTCATTCAAACAGCACAAGGTGATATGCATAATTTACTATAAATGCATTTTTCAAAGTCTGAATCCCCACAAAAATCTGCAAGAATGGCATGGCTGCTGCCCTCAAAACCTCTAAAAACACAGACGTCGGTTAACAGCAAACGGAGGAGTGTTTCTACAAATTCTGGTAAAAACTCCTATTAGAAAAAAGAGCCTGGGAAGTATCTTGTGCTAATTCTGTACACACCTGTCATGGGACTTTTTCTTTCCCCCCATTTTTACTTCATGCCATTCATCTTATTGCCTGAGTTGATTACTTTCCTATATATTTTATTTCACACATAATGCAGCAATTGTCCACAATTTTGTAAATGATAATTTCTTACTGCACAGTACGATAATAATCAAACGTCAGTGTAAATCACAGACTCTCTGTTTACTTAAAGACTATACGCTATAAACACGCGTTCCTTCACCAGCCTTTAGGTCTGCCGTTTTCTCTCAAGAGGGCAGCGTAGTGGCGAGCATTGCCATCTCTCCGCTCCAGGGTCCCGGGGTTGATCCTGAGCTTGGTTTACTGTTTACATGTTCTTCCCATGTCCATGTGGGTTTTCTCCAGGGTTCTTTGGTTTCCTCCCACCTCTCACAAAACATGCCAGTAGGTGTAGGCTGCACTAAAAAGTCCCAATGTGTGAACGTGTGTGTACATAGTGCAACGTAGCCCATCCAGGGTGTTTCCCCGCATCACGCCCAGTGCCACGCCTCCAGAGCCACCGAGACCCTGATCAGGATAAAACACTTACTGAAAGTGACTGAGTGAGTGGGTGAAGATAATAAGAGGAAAAAAATGTTACCAAGAAACTGTGGCGAAAAACTTACTGACTGATACAATGCACTGACACTGGAGACTCCTTCCATAGAAATGAAATAAGCATGAATGAAATAAGAGCTTCAATATAAACTGTAATGAATTACAGCTGGCACTGTTGTCAGAGCTGCTGTTATAGACTGTTACGACCCATCAGATTTGAGAATTCAGTAGCACTGTGCTATAATAAAAGTTAATAAATAGCACATACTTAGCAGAGAAGCATGCTGGGAAACAGGAGAATATTGATTAACTTGCTTTCACCTCTTTTAATATGCTTTTGTACCTGTACTAGTTTTCATACTTCAACACTGAGAAGGTAATTTAGTTCTCTCTACCTAGGACAGTGCTGAAGTAGAGGTGTAGTGACACACACACACACACACACACACACACACACACACACACACACAGCTCTTAGGTTAATAGAAATGTGCATACTGTGCTCAGCTTCTCTTCCTCTTTAATGATGCATGTTTGTACATCCTCTGACTGACTAACTGTAGTGTTGTGTAATGTACTGATTGCTGCACTTCTCCATCACACACACAGACAGCATATCTGCGCGAGATTAGCCCGTATATCGACGTAGCGGTTCTTATTGCAAGTCACTACTGAAATGGTAGAGATTACTTCACCAGTGCAGTACGTATAACTGAAGTCCCTGGTACAAAAAAAAAAACAAAACACACAGACAAATCTCAATGTTCCCTTTTATGGGTCTTGTTATTGTAACCTTTCCAAGTCATATGTCTTCTGGAACCACAGAGTATGCAGCTTTCATACCGAAACTAAATCAAAATGAAATAATCTTACAACCTAAATGAACTCCTGATTCCGTACAGAGGACCAACGACAAAACCATTCAAAGGCAAGGTCATTTTAGGCCCCCTTTTTTTTTTTTTTAGCATTTTGAGAGCTGAGACGTTTCAGGAGTATGCAGTACTCTACAGTACTGAGCACTTTATTAGTGTAAAAATGTGAAATTAAGAAAAAAAACATCCAGTGAGTGGTAGTTCTATGGATGCAAAAGCCTTGTTGATGAGAGAGGTTAAAGGAGAATGGCCAAACTTGTCCGAACTGAAAGTCTACAGTAACTCGGATAACCACTCTGTACAATTGTGCTGAGCAGAAAAGCATCTCAGAAAGCACATTGAGGCGAATGGGCTACAACAATGGGCTATGTCAGGTATCACTAAACAATCGGTTCTTGTCTTTCGACTCCTATGTCACCCGTGTCCGAGTGGTTTTGACCTGTCTACTCCTGTCCTTTGATGTAGCCTGGCCTGATGAGTCTCGATTTCTGCATTCAGATGGTAGGGTCAGAATCTGGCACCAATAGCATGACTCCATGGACCCAACCTGCCTTGTGTTAACAGTACAGGCTGGTGGAGGTGGTGTAATGGTGTGGGGAAGGATTTCTTGGCACACTTTGGGACCATTAATACCAATTAATCATCTGTTGAATGCCAATGCTGACCATGTGCATTCCTTCATGGCTATAATCTTCTAATGGCTACTTCTGACATGATAATGCACCATGTCACAAAACAAAAGTCGTCTCAGACTGCTTTCATGAACACAACCCTTTCACTGTTCCCAGTCACCAGATCTGAATCTAAGAGAACACCTTTGGGATGTGATAGAACGGGAGATTCGCAGCATGAACGTGCACCTGAAAAATCTGCAGGAACTGCGTGATGGAAACATGTCAACATGGATGGAAGGATCCACAACATAAAATAATTTTAAAAAATCCACAAAAACATGTTTTCCAGATGAAGTGTTTGCTGATTATGTTTCCATAAGGACCTCCTTCAGTTGTCACGGCCAAACACCCAAGTTGTGCCATGATGACACGCAAAAGTGCAAATGTTGATTCTGAGTGGCCATGCCAAATATTTATAAAGGGACCTTTGAAGGTCAACATGGGCTATGTGCCAGACGAGAGCTGCCCCACACAGGGCTTAGAGTGAGGGAGGCGAGAAATCTAGAGCCGTATTAATGCCGGATTAACACATTCAGGTGTTTTCGTTTGTGCACCACCCTCAGCTGCTGTGACGGCTCCATTTGCATACTGTTGTCACGTGCTAGGATTCTGACTATGACAACAATATTATATATGGGAGGGTTGTCTTCACCAGTATTTAAGTGTTTGGACTAGACGACAAATTTCGTTCTCGTACATTATAATTTTTATTCAAAATCTGCAATTCATCATTCAAAATTGTGTTAATCAGACTCAACCTTTTCCACGGTTTATTAGCTCACACTGGCTGCATTTTATTCTTAAATGAGAAACAGTGCGGAAAGTAACGGGGTTGAACTTGTAGCGTAGAATTAGCAAGTACCCAAATTAACTAGCATTAATTAGCATAGCTAATGGCAGGAAGACATAAAGGCCATGCTAATAACACAGTGGAGGCTCAGTGGTTAAGGTTAAGGCTACTACTCAGAAGATTATCAATTCAAATCCCCAGCACTGTTCCCTTCAACCTTCAACTGCTCAGTTGTATCCTGCCTCAATTTTAAGTCACTTTCCATAAAAGGCACCAGGTAAATGTCATGATTTCCTTAGATCATTTTAAATTAATAATTTAATATCTATAATTTGGATAACATCATGACATTTCTTCCTCTCTGTAGAATGCTGTAGAAGATTTATTCATTTTTAAGTTGCTTATCTGAAACATATATATATGATCTATGATACTGAGATATGTATAAAACTATTCCAAATGCCTCTGAAATCAAGTGCCAATATTTTTGTTTTCAGATAGCAAACTGTCTTACTTTGCATTTTAAAAAAAAAAGCTTTTAGAAAGAAAAACTCCAGCATGCAAAATTGTACTGAGGTACTCTCTTGTGGGCGAACAGCACCTCTCAAAAAGCTCTCTTCAGCAGAACTGCCGCTGATGAGCATCAACACCGCTTAGCCTAACAGACACTCTCCCAAACCTCAGGGGTGCCATAGAGCTGGGCCAGTATTTACCCATCAGTCTTTGGGAGGGACACATGTTTCCTTCATTCCTCAATCAAAATGGTGAAGCCCTGCCCAAACGATGTTTATGTTTATGCCCAGGACCCTCGCGAGTCCCTTCTCACCTGAACAGCGTCCGTGCTGATACAGTTTGTGGAAGTTTGAGGAAAATATTTTCATTAGCTCAAGCGGGGCATTGGGGGAAAAATAAACACCAGGGTAGAGGTACACAGAACATTGGAAGTCTGAAGGAAAGAGGCTGGAGTGTTGGATGAGAGATTGGACTTGAAGTAAAATATGGAGTAGGGAGTGTGAGAAGGGTGTAAAGGTCAGGCGGCACTAGTACTCACAGGTCAAGGTTACAAGTCAAGGCATAAATCAAAGCTGTCCGGCTAATGCCGGGCTTGATCAGCCAGATAGCTTGTGACTTGCATCTGGGGGAAGAAGTCGCTCTCAATAATGGCGCACTTAGTTGGCAGTCTAGCCTGTCAGACAGAGACATCACTGCCAGAAAGAAGACGGTTTGATTTAGCATGAGCAATTAAGCCAAGCTCAGTGTAACTGAGTCGTAATCCCTCATACCAATCAGTTGGGCTGATTTTACCATGCATCCGGATAAAGAAATATTCATCTCTTTAATGCATGTACAGAGCCATCTGTTTCCAATAAGATGAGAAATGAAATGGCAGTCCATCAAAGCACTATCAGGGTCTAATGTCTAACATAATATGCTAACAAGCTCTCCCATGAAAGCGTGCTCCATCACAGGCGGTGTTAGCATTGCAGTGCTAGCTCTCACAGTATAATGCATTAGAATGCAAGTAATAAGTTAAGCTTTCTGTTCACTCTCAATGTAAAACACATTTCAGTAGTAACTGACTCAGGCCTCTGCAAACACTTATCAGACCTGTGAAAACGGAACAGCAGGCTTGGATGGGACTTCAACGCAGGAAAAAATCGAAATGAGGGACGAGTGTGTAATCATTCAGTGGCCGGCGACTGTGATCTGCGGTGCATTTCAGCTCTTCTTGCTACATCCTGTCATCATCCTCCTGCTCACCACGAGAAATGTTAGCCTTGCGGGGGCTATAAAGCATATCAATTCTGTTTTGTTGTAACCTCTGCTGATCCACTTCGCTTAGGTAGACTCCCCCGTTGTGACACTGCTGCTCTGCTTTGCCAGGATCAACAGCGGTTTCAGCTCTGTCTATTGACCTCGGCGTGGCTCCACTCAAGAGGCCAATTTTTGGTTTCTACACCCCTCGGTGCTTCTGCCAGGCCTGAAAATGCTCTTCATACTTATGCAGATCCGCCCCCATATCTATTTTAGAGCATCTCTCTCTATCATGTTGGTCATTTTCCTCCCTTTCTTCTTTTTATGTCTGCTTTTTGTTATGTCTGTCTCTCTCTCTCTCTCTCTCTCTCTCTCTCTCTCTTGCCTGATCTCATTCTTTCTCCACTCCAAAGCAACTAAATCTGAATGTGCTTTTGCCAATATTACTGCAAGCACTTGTGCTGGCAAAATACAGCCTTTTCTTTTCTTCTACACCCATGTCCAAAGTACCGAACTGCCATCAGCAGGATAATAATAATAATAATAATAATAATATATTATTATTATTATTATTATTATTATTATAGTAGTATCTGTAGTTCCACCACGTCGAACATCGTAACGACGAAGTGAGCTCCAGAGTCTCCAGTTCAATCCTGAGATCGATTTCTGTCTGTGTGGAGTTTTGTCCCAACATACGTAAAGCTGTTGCAAAGCTATTTTTGACAATTAAAGCCTCAGTTAAAAAAGGAATTATTTTTGCAGCATTGTGTTTTAATTTTGCCCCATTCCTCTCAGCAGATAACCTTCAATTCCCCAATGCCATACGGTCCGTCTGATGGACTCGCAATTTCAAAATCCTCCATAAATTTCCCCTGGAATTTACGTCAGGAGATTGGCTAGGCCATGCAAAGCCTTCCTGAGTTATTTTAGGTGTATGTATGGGGCTGTTGTTAAAACATCCATCTTCTCCCAAGATGAAGTTTTTTTGGTTGATGAGATTAACTTCTCCTCCAGTAATTCCCAGCAATTCACTCCCTTCATGTTTCCTTCAGACTGACCAAAATAATATTGTTCCAAAAAATTCTGATTTGTCTAAATGCTCTAAGATGTGCATCTTTGTGCTTCTCTTTCAGCAGAAGAGCTTCACATGGTGCGTAGGAACAGAGATGGTGTTGCAGTTCACTGCTTATTGCTCTCGGTGTAACTGTTGCTTCTGCTGCTTTCAGGTCATCCTGCAACTCTTTCCGAGTGACTGCTGCCTTCTCTCTTACCTTTCTTTAAAAAAATACATCTCTGTTTATGCTTACATGCGTAAGTATGAATACACATGAAGTAGGAATACATCCTTTTTGTCCATATTTGTATATATATATATACTTATTTCCCCTCACTGTACATTGCATACAATATCCATAATCCATAATCCTGTATAATAATAATGTTATTAATATGTATAATTAGAACCTAATAATGTTCTAATGCAATGGCATTACACTGGTTTCTGTTATAATAGTTGAGCCTATTTAGGTCTTCTAAAACCACATCCTAACATTGATCTGAAATGCAAAATCCCCAGATTCTTAATTCATGTGTGAAGGCTGCTAACCTTTCAGAGGACGTGAACGAGAGGGTGAATGAGGGGGCATCTTATATGAAACCAGACGTAGCGTCTGTGATTAGAAAAACAGCAGTGTAAGGTTATAGTGCTTCACGATCCCATTCACACACACGCATACACACGATAAATATAATCATACCTTCACCTGTCTTGTAGTCTGTGGACGTGTGTCACTGGGGTTTATCACTGATTTTAGATGAATGGAAATTCAATTCAATTCAGTTTTATTTGTATAGCGCTTTTAACAATGGACACTGTCACAAAGCAGCTTTACAGAAATAA
>CM074956.1:3396732-3429125 GCA_037577455.1 Pangasius macronema
GCAAGTGTTGAGGATGCAGAAGATAGGGATAGGTGGAGAGCGATGATTCGCTGTGGAGACCCCTGAAGGGGAAAGCCAAAAGAAGAAGAAGAAGAAGAAGAAGAAGAAGAAGAAGAAGAAGAAGATAAATCAGCAAGGTTGTACAAATGTACAGTATGTTGTCAAAAACAGTCTACACCCATGAATCGTTAAACATTGGACAGACACGAAGGAATACTTCTGAATAAAGGTAAGGTAGGGCTATTGACTAGAGAAACGTGTTGTGTGATGACTGCATACACACAACTGAGAAGCAAACACACGTCTCACCGTTCATGGAAATAACCAGGTCAGATGTTGAAAAGATGGCTCCTTGGAAGCAGCGAAGTGCTCACTGTAGATAAATGAATGAATAATTGAGTAAAGGCATTGCCAACATCTACAAAAGAAAAAAAAGGAAGATGAATCACATATGTGAGTTTGTGAATGATACATCACTACAGAATGGTGTTAGCATGCCATCATTCTAATGAAGACCCAGTGTAGCCCAAAAAATGTGAGGTAAAGGTTAAGCCTTTGGCATGGCTTGACAACAGGTACTGAAGAATGGTTTAAACTAGGAATAAGGGATGATAATGTACACTATAATCAATCAATCAATGTTTATTTATAAAAACAACCAAGGTTGACCAAAGTGAAAAGTAAAACTACACGAAAAAAAAAAAAAAACAGACAACAAAGTAAAACAAATACAGTAGTAAAACAGTGATCAGACCAATGTTCATGGGATATTAAAGGCCAGAGAGAATAAATGTGTCTTCAGAGCAGACTTGAAAACTGAAACAGAAGGAGCTGATCTGATATGGAGAGGTAGACCGTTCCAGAGTTTTCGGACCGGCAATCGCAAAGGCGCAGTGGATCTGGGAACAGACTATAATGCATAATGTTGACGTTTAATCTAATGTGCTACATGGAATAACATTTGGAGACCACTGCTACTGCATTCCATTTGAAAACTGCTAGGCATCCAAAACCTGATTAGACCCATCTGTGTGCGCATTCGGACTTTTATATCAAAAAAGCTACCATTTGAAAGAAATGCGAACTTCAACTAGGATTCAGCTTTGAATTTGGAAATAAGGCTTACGGTTGGTCATTCAGGAGTCAGCTATGAGATCTTGACTTCTTTTCGCCTTCTATGTGAAAAGGATGGATTACTTCTAACAAGACATGTCTATGTAAAAGGTCTTATAAATAGGAGCAGAGTCCATAGCCTATTGAGTATATCTGGTAGCCATTTGCAGTCCAAAGAAAACATTACCCACTCCCTTACTCCACCAGCATTCGGAGAATGTGTGAAATAAGTCCTGTTTTTCTGTCCTTTCTGCTTTTTATCACTTGTATCATCGCACCACAAGAAACATGCGATGACTTGCCATGTCCTACAACTCGGTGTTGACATCTATAAAATGTTTTGTAGCTCAGCTTGTCACAAATGCTTGCTTTTGTTCATGACATGCTCTTTACAAATAAGATCTAGACCTTTGTGGAATAAAGACCCACTTGGGCTGGACCTTGATTTATCCCAGAAGACTTGTGTGTTGATGGTGTGTGTTAATTCGTCCCCTATTGCTGACATGCATACTACTGACCTTAACTCTTAACTCACACCCTTACACACCCAGCATTGTGTCCAGGGTCTAGGGCAGGAGACCTGGCACCGACGTAACCCAACGGAGCAGACTTAAGTTCACTGAACATCTTGTTAAATGGAACATTAATCCTGTAAAAAAAAATCATATCAGGTCATGTTTCATTTGGTCACAAGAATTGGCCATAGGACATATGGTTCTGTTTAATCCAAAGGCTGTGTATAGAAGTTCTCAGAGGTCACATAGAAGCTTGAGTGAAATTGGTTCCTCTAATTTAACATCCACTGTGTATGAGCCAACTTATGAATGGATATTCTCATTGCTGTTGTTTGCTAGTCATGTTCTGAGAATGAAATCCAATTAGATTTGTTTTTGACCAACACACTTAGCCAGAGGTAAATATTGTGTTAAGGTGAACCACTTATAACCCCTCTCTCTCATGAATTCATGCAGTTTCATAATGGCTGCCTGAGAGTCAAATCCAACCAATTTTGTTTTTACCCAACAAACCTATCCAGGACTCGCTGTCAACCTAGCCCATATATAACCCCTCTCCCTCATGAATTCATACTTATTAAGTTCCATAATGGCTGGCCTGACTTCCTTTGCCTGTCTGGAGACCCACTGTCTGCTTCAGCACAAAATCCTCTACAAAGAGCACTTAATTCCCAATTAGGATAGAGACGCCATGGCTATAACTCACTCCATCAGTGCTGTCATTGTGTACGAGGTGAGATGGTGAATTTCAGTGGGTCTGAACCAGGTGAGTGATGCTGCTTCTGACCAGGAGGAAACTTTTTCCTCAGCAGAAACAGTGTTTCTGCGAAAGACGATTCATCACGCGTCTCAGTGACTTCACCTGTACGTAGCTGAGAGAGAATGAGAATGAGAATGGAAACGTTTGACTTGGCGTGATTTTGATTAGTCGTGATCTGTTCTGTTTGGCTCGAAATGATTCATATTGATTAAAAGTGGAAAATAGCAAAATTATTTTTCCATCATGAAACTTGCTTGGCTCAATTACTCCAGTGAACATAAAAAAACACCTATTAAAGAAAGCATATTTATTCTACAAATCGTGGTATGAGGCATACAGCGGGTAGCAATGCCACGTCGTGGCTCCAGGGTTCCCTGTTTGATCCTGAATTCAGTTTATTCAGTTTCACATGTTCTACCTATGATCATGTGAGTTTCCTAAGGGTTCTCTGGTTTCCTCCCACTCCCCAAAAACATGCAGGTGGATTAGCTACTCTGAATTGCCCCTAGGTGTGTATGTGTGTACATTAATTCCCACCTCCTCCAGTGGATAGCCTCTGGATTCAGTATCACACTGTCCAAGATATAGGATTTACTGAAGATAAATGAATCTTTATCTTTTAAATTGTGTTCAGAGTCATTTTGACTGTAGTAAGAAGCTAAAATAAAAGTGTACACACCTGTACACACACTTGAGCTATTTGGAAGATCCCCAATGTCTATGTTCACACTATGTTTTATACTTTAGTCTGAGCAGATCGCACTCCTAAACTGACCCGCATGCGCAAAGGAACAATGTGTCACATGATGCATTTGCTTGTAGAGCAATTGCACCCCAAATGTACAGGAGGTCCGTTACCTTACTATCCCTCCACTGTCATCCTCCATCTTTTCTTCATGCTAGTGTGAAATCTGATGAATGTTGAGTTGGACTGATGTGCAGATTTCAGTACCACATATGAAAGTGGCCCAAATCAGAATTGAAATGTCAAATTAAATGTGTTTTTTTTTTTTTTTTTGCTGTTCACACAGCCATGCAAGTAAAAATGTGTCCTGTTTGAAGAAAAAGATCGGATTTGGGCCACGTTTGCCTGCTGTGTGAACGTAGCTTTAGTGATTTACAGCTCCTTTCACTGAGCTCTTTTTTTTTTAACTTCCAAAGTTGTTGGTCCTTGCTTACCATTACTTAAATTCATTGAATTCCATTATATAATAATCCGATATATGGATATATGGCTGATATATAATTGTCTGATGCATTTTAATGACAAATATCCTACAGTAAGCACTTTATTAACTTTATTCTGAGGAAGTCTATTTATTCTGATAGCTGTGCACCTCCGCATCATGCTGTTTCCCCCACACACAGCTGAGAGTCAAACACACATCTTAAACTTGAACTTGCTTTCAATCATGACGCTCTCATTACAAAACTCAGATGTTTATAAGATTCACTAGATTCGTTTTTATTTAAATTGCACTGGGTGATTCACCTGAAGTTCACCTGAAAGAGCCGAATCATAGAGCCGACTCATTCACAAACATTTTTATGCTGTATCTAGTTCCATAGGTGTTGTTCATTTTGCTGATAATTAAGTTGAATAGCCGTAGACAGTGCATCTATTGTCAAGTCTTGAACAGAACACAAGTGGTCAATGTCCGCTTGACAGCTTTTTCCAGCATCTGACTTTCCACAAAGCAACTCATCTCTTTCCCAATAAATCAGCAGAGCCATGATGTACAGAGTTAAGGCACTGATCTAAATAAATAGCAGAACATGTGGTCTGTCAAAAAAGGGCAAAGGCTGTATAATACACTTGGCCAGTGTGGACATGGGAGGTCTGTTTGTTACTATAGTAGCCAGGCAACACAGGACACTTTAGCTTTAAAGCAAAAATCCACCAAGCACATCCAAGCCAGACACCTCACCACTGGACCCGTCTAGACCAGATCATCATTCGTCTGTGTTCTGTCACTAAAACCATGCCTTCCAGAAAAAATCATGACATTTGCTTTGGAAATTGTTAAGCCGATGCGTGTAAGTGGACCAGCGTAGTGATCCCAGAACCAGTTGCTTCGGGCCATTTGAAGTTGTCTACACATCATTAGGATGGAATTGTGAACAGACACCTTCTCTCTGCTTTGTGGACTGTTCCTGGATGTTAAGCAGTTAGGCAGATCACACTCCCACACTCACACACTCAGACGCTCAGACCTCATATATTGTACATTTTGATGTAACACAGCTCTTTCAAGAAACAAACAAAAAAAATCCCTCTTTGTATAAAGCGTCTTTTCTATTACTAATGATAGATAATAATTACTAACGGCCACAAATGCCGTGTTTCATGGTTATAAGCATGACATTTTGAATGGCTTTTAGATTCATAAATTCATCCATTTCAATTAAGTCCAGTTATAGCTTTATAAATCCCTTATTTTCAGATCCCTAATGCACAAGTCAGAGGCAGCAAAACTCCCTGAGATGATGACATGAGGAAGAAACCTTGGGAGGAACCAGACTTAAAAGGGAACCTCATCTGGATGACACAGGATCATGCGATTATACATCACTACTCGTTTACAACAGGGCTGAAAGGACAGCTAGTGTTCGTATCATAGTCTTTATGATTAATGCTAACAGTTCTTAGCTAAGATCTACAGTGTGCAGGTGAGATTATCGTATCCACTGGAGCGATGGTGAGTCTTGGGGATAAACTGTTTTTGGAAAGTGCAGATCTTTAGAGTATCCATGTGGGACCATTAGCAGCAGAAGAAAGTGAGTCAGCCAGGTCCTGAAGGCCAGAGGAACCACAAGAGTAGAAGTGTGTCAGGATCTGGCACCAACATCACATGAGACAGCAGGAGCACACATACAGCACGAGTACACACACAGTACACGAGTACACACACTCATAACCAGTGCCAAGGGTGGTGGTAGGGAGTATGAATGGATCTTTGGTCTTGCCTGATGAGGACTTCACAAGAACGTAACAAGAGTGTGACTTAACAGGAAGCACTGTAGTAGAATTACTTCATCTAGACCGTTTTCGACGATTAAAACAATTGACATTTCCTTTTAATTATTGGTAGTCATACGTTTATTTAACCAATACTAACTTGTGGATATATAGTTATTGCTAACACTTCACTATAAGTGAAGTGAAGTGACTTGTGGCCAAGTGTGGTGACCCATACTCGAAATTTGTGATCTGCATTTAACCCATCCAAGTGCACACACTCAGTAGTGAACACACACACACCCGTGAACACACACCCGGCAGTGGGCAGCCATTTTAGCTGCGGTGCCCGGGGAGCAGTTGGGGGATCGGTGCCTTGCTCAAGGGTCTCACCTCNGAGACTCGAACCCACCACCTTCAGGTTCACCTTCAGGTTACAAGTCCAACTCTCAGACCATTAGGCCACGACTGCCCAATAAGATGCACCAATATACGTACATACAGTAATATTTAACGTTTTTTTTTTTTTTTTTTAAAGATTTATTTTATGTCTTTGGCATTACTGCGAATAAATTGCGAATGCTAAAATTTAAGATAGTAATCATTATTTTTTTTATGTCGGTAAATAAAGTAACTTATTACATAATGCACAGCTTCTCAGAGAAATAATATAACGAAGGCCATCAGCATTTCATTCCATTTGCTTTTGTACAGTCTTGTATGAGTCATATATCATTAGCCATTAATAACTGTAACAGTTAAATATTACGAAAGTATTAATAAAGATTATATACTGTACACTACTAAGGGACGTTTGTAGACCATGAAGCTTAACCCAAACTTTAGGTCATTAAAGTAACACGTGATGATGTGCAATTCCCAGTTTGAAGCCGGCACCACTATCGAACTGCTTTAAGACTTTAGATCAAATCAAAGTGTTATTGGTGTGATGCTCTAAAACATGGACTAGGGGATATGCTACAAATGAACATGGAACGCTGTGTAGATTTTATTTGTATTTATAATATATCCTGTGTTAAAGTTTAGTTTAGGACTTGGGGGAAGTGAAAAAAAAAAAAAAAAAAAATACAAAATGGTCTGAAATTGCCTGAACGTAATGTAGAATTAATCTAGAATTTTTATCAAACACACTCATCATGAAGTGAATGATCTTTATTAATACCACAAGTCATGATATTAATAATAAAACAAGTTAACAAGATATTAATACTTAACTATTACTGTTATTAACAGATATTGGTATATGACTCGTAACTCGTGTATATATATATATATGATGTTAATATATACACTTCATTAACATATTAACATATACACTTCATTGGTTCCTGATAATGAAGGATTAGTAAATGTATTAATTCATGATTTATGCATTAGTTAAGTATTCATATATGCTTATTTGTAGACTGTATATTAAAGTGTTAGTCGCATTAGTCATTTCATTCTAGTTAATATTTCACAATAATTATCAGGTGTGTGTGTGTGTTTGTTTCTGGGTAGGTGCATCAGATCAGAAACATCACCAAACTGTGATTATACCTGAGCACAGGTGTGCACCATGACCCCGACGTGTGAGGGGGAAAGAAGTCAGGATTGTGTCAAAGTTCACCAGGAGAGGTGTGCTTGTGGAAATGCACAGACCACACACTTACTCACACACTCTCTCTCTCTCTCTCTCTCTCTCTCTCTCTCTCTCTGTCTGTCTCACACACACACACACACACACACACACACACACACACACACACACACACACGCACAGTAGAGCGCCTTGTGTCCAAATTGGGGTAAAACACCCATGGAAACATGGCCCCTAGCTGCACATGCTCATTAGCAGCCTGCAGCCCACAGTGACCTGAACAGTATCACATTGTAATTGACTCTGTCTGTCCAAATCAAGAGAGGAAAGCTAAACAAGCACCATTCTGATTTAGTGCATCTAATTGGAGCGAGAAAAAGGTCCGGGGATTTGATACTGTGTAAACATGTAGGAATCGGTGAGACAGTGTTGAGGACGGATCAGTTTTTTAGTGCGGCGTCACGATCGCAGCTATGGATGTCGTGTCTCGACCTCTAAAACTCAACAGAAGAGTTCTTATTAAATATATTCCATCAAGTAAAAATATCATCGGTTTGGAACCATACACATTGATAATACTGGACATACAAGTGTGTACTGGAATTCAGTTGATGATTGTGACCAGCGGATAAGATCCTACGCAAACTCATTCTTTGTATTCTTTCCTCGACTAGGAGAGCAAATTCCAGACCCCAGGCTCTCTCTCCAGGTCGGTTCAGGTAGTGGCCTCAATAAAAGGCAGCAGAGGAGAAATAGCGAGGCCTGGTTTTAGAGCCGTGGGAAATATGAAACAGCACACAGGCATATTTAGTGGTACGGCATCATGCACAGCCCCGAAATCCTGCAGAGAGAACGGTCTATTAAAAGGCAATAAATTTATAACTCCCTGACCTGCTCTTAAAGATTTCAGAATTTGCGTTTGCTCGATGGTTCAGTGTTTTGTTACAGCGGCTCTGTTTTCAGTCTATAAATTTTGCGGCCAATTTTTTTTCCCAAAAAAAAAAAAAATTTTCATTTTATCCCTTTCTTTTCCAGCCTGGCCATAATTGGATCAGGGCTACTTAATGTAACGTATACATGCTTCCTCTGCATCGAGGAAATGTGGATTTCTATCCTATTAATTAATGCTGAGTTACAGCTTTAGCCTGGCGGAAATCTTGTGTGGGTAATAAAATGAAATGAACATGACAAAAATATGTTGATTTTGAATGCTAGTGCTGAGAGAAACCTGTTATATGTAGCGACTGTATAATAGTGAAAGCAGATTAATCCCTACATACAGTATATATACATTTAATCCCTATATATATATATACATTTTTTTTAAATTTCCAAAATCCTATAAATAAAGGTCTGTTATATAAAGGTCTATAATACTGTCATAAAAACATTGTGTATATCTATTAATCTATCTTTAACTTAATCCATCTGTCTGTGTGTGACATTTTAAAATAAAGGAAAAGAAAAGTAATCTATGCTGCAGAGCAATGAGCTCTTCGACTGATATTTACATATTTAATAACTGGAGGTATGTGTGAAATATATCACAAAGTACTTCGATAAACATTCAAATAATAAAAACTACATTCATGCCATGTTTATATATTTTCTTCAGAAATGGCAATCTCTCTCTCTCTCTCTCTCTCTCTCTCACTCAAGCACAAATGTAAGTTCTATTAAAACACACTGAGGCCATGTTAAAAGCCTGTAAGACTTCACAGATTCGGATCCACACGCACGCCGTTAATTGACGTACAATGATCCATTTTTGTGCCGGTTTCTGCCACCTCACTGTCCGGGCCTTTCATAAACACACCTTGCTTTCTTTTCTCCCCTTGCTCCCTTTTTCTGTCCATCATGGCCTGTGTTGATTTTGTGGTTTGCAAAATTGCACTTCTGGCTCCAGAAGGTTAACACCGTAAAACCTTATCTGCTGCCGGCACTTTGGAGGCCCAACAAGCAAGCTCTTTCAGATGGGTGTTTGACTTTCCAAAAAAAAATAAAAAAATCCTGTAGCCCTTTGCCAAGCACCAATAAATATGCACACTGCATACATAAGCATATTTCATAGAATTTGTACTTATTACAGCTGGATATGTTTGATAAGTGGGAAGTAATGTCCATTTTTGTTTGTGTGTGTGTGTGTGTTTGTGTGTATCTCGTGGTCAAGCCAGGATGCTCCACTTTTTTAAACAAGGCCAAGCAGGTTTAGTTTTGGTCTGGCCACAGGCACCTTGATACTGATACCATGGTGGGTCTGACTGTATTGTTTTTGGCTGCATTGACATAAATGAGGTTACACCACACACACACACACACACACACACTTATTATTTAGTAAGTGGCAGACCTACCATGGAGTGTGGATAAAAATGAGAGACAATGATATTACATATTACACCCTCTGTTCTACATGGAAGCTTTAAGGGTTCCCTCAGAGGGCAGCTGAAGAACCCTTAAAGAACTTGAAGCTGATTTCAGGCATCATTTGTGGTGATGTGAAAAACACTCAGCTCGCTCAACACACACACACACACACACACACACACAGACTGCAACCGTAACAACGCTGTTCCCAGTCATACCCAGTACTGGCTAACTACTTAGCCTAGCTTGCTCTATATCTATAGAAGAGAGTTCATATTGTCAGGAAGGCAGACTGGGTTAACTCTGGTGACGAGGAGGTTGTTTGTCTTTGCTGTTTGCTTTGGAGGCAGAACATCACAACACAATGTGGGCTGGCAGAGATGACTGCAGATTCAGGTAGTGCTTTATTTAAAGCAGAAAAGCAAATAAATCCAAATTGTGAGGCAAAAATGTTGTCAACAACAAGCGGATAATCAGGCAATCAACAAACAGACTGAACAGGGAAAAACAGGACAAGATCAAGAACCAGGATATGGCACACAGTAAACAAAGGCTTGGTACAGCAGGCACTGAGCAATACTTTGTATCGTGTGTGTGTGCGTGTGTGTGTGTGTGTGTGAGAGAGAGAGATTGAGTCCAGGTGTGCTTGATTAGAAGCTTGAACGTGGATGTGAAGCTGAGTGTTGGGGATTGTAGTTCTGGGCGGCCATGTTTGTAGGCCATGGTGTAATCTGGGATATGGACTTTGTCGCCAATTCCAGCATTGGCATGACTCACAAGCGTCTACGGGACTACGGCCCCCATCAGCCACTGCACACAACATGTTCACGTCATGCATCGAGTCACATGACACCTGGACCACGTTTATGCACTAGTATTCAAGTCACATTTGTATATCACTCCTTGTCTAGTGTCTGTTGTAAGTAGCGGCGTTGTTTATTAGCCTATCCGTGCCATGTTTATGTTGAGTCCATACTTGTCGAGTTTGTGTTTTGGTTACACAGGCCTAGCCCTTGTTCTTGTGTGTTTCACAATTAATAAAACGTGTATCCGCCTCCAAAACCATCCATTAAAAGAAGAATTTGAGCTGCTCGTGCGACTGGACTGTACGCAGTCACAGTTAAAGTGGCATGTCACATCACATATTGGTGTATGTCCTAAGAATTGACACGTTGTTATTTTTGGTTAAATTACATCTTGCAATATGAGTGGTTCAAGAAAAACACACACACACACACACACACACACACACACACACACACACACACACACACACACACTTGACATCACTTCCAGTTGAACTTTTTTTCAGTTTTGGACATCATATGAACATTTTCCCATCCTCTCAACATCTCCCACATGACAGGAATGTAGCATTAGTGTGTATGAGCTCTTTGTGGAGTTTTGCGTATTGTAAAGTGCAGTTCTGTGATCTCTGGGTTAAACTGTTGCTCTAGTTGTCAGCTCCTTCGATGTATTTGAATATAACCAATGTAATTAAATTGCATCAAAACTTATCTTATCCAATCTTATCTTGTAGGCATCTTGTTACCTCTAAGAACATTGCAGTGTGTGTTTTCTCCCCAGCCCCGAAGACTCGCTTCTGTTCCTGTATTAGTTAAAATAAAAAAAAAGACTTTAGGGTATTCAATCTTCAGGGTATTCACGTGGGAGGATGCAGAGCACCAGAGTCATGAGTTCAAGAAATAGGTCAGAGGCATCAGAGAAAGAACGGGCAAAATGAAGGGCTCCTGAAAGAGGAGTGTGAAGCGAATTCAGGGAAAAGATTTGAAAGGCGTTAAGGCAGCGGTTTCTCAGCGAGCAAGGCTTCTGGCTACTGAGCACGAAGGTTAAAAGGATAACCGTAATAAGCGTAAATGTAAATGCACTTGAGGTAGATTTGTACTGGACTTCTCATGGTTTCTCAGTGGTATTAGAGTTAACAGGACACGGTAACAATCTTCCTTCACATTTCTATGGATCTCATTTCCACATATCTCCATACCATCCCCTCATATTACTACTCTCTGTCATTATCTTCTTTCTCTTCTTGTTTGTCACCTTCATCTAGACTCTCATTCCCTTCATTTGTCCAAAAAAAAAAAAAGAGGTGCACACATTCAGAGCTGATCTATGATATTTGGTTTGGGTTTAACTCCTGCCTGGGCAAAACGTGGCTAAAAGCCTGGCCTCATTCATTAACTCACAGGAAAAGTATTAGACAGTGGTGTTAGATTATGTCATCTGTACCTGGGCCCCAGCACTTAAAGGCGCCTTGATGATGGACAAAAATAATGGAACCTGTTAGTGCCAATGCACATACGACACCTAGAGCACGAACACACACACACACACACACACACACACACACACACACATGAGAAGATAGGAGGTAACACGTAAGATGAGCAGGCTTACAAACCTCCAGAACACACAGCCAAAATAAAATCCACAAACCATTCCGCTGGATTATTCTGTGCTGAACACAGTCGTTGGCAATCGGCACGTTGCAAGAGTGATGTTTGTTTATGTAAAACAAAGACCAAAGAGGTTGCGGAGATTGGATTTTGATTACATCTTGAGCGGCTCCAGAATATGTACAATCCTTCATACTGAGTTAAAAGGGGCCAGCATGGGTCATTCATTTATTAAGGAGGAAGAGGGGGAGAGTGTGAAGGAAAATAAAAATGGGATGGTGAAGGGGAAATGGATAAAAAGCGTGGGGTGTGTGTGTGTGTGTGGGGGGGGGGTGTTGGAGAGGCTGAAATCGAGTTGTTCTATTCATGCACAGGTTTGCCAGAACCATGATTGGTCCTCTCAATGTGTTATTTCAGACATTTATCCACTTTTCTGTGAAGCCACAGGGTCCAATTCATCTTCTCTTGGCTCTCTCTCTCTCTCTCTCTCTCTTTGATTGCACTTATCATAGGCCCTTTCCTTCTCCAAAACACACTCTTGGTTCTACAGCTACACACACAAACACACACAAAGGCTTAATGACAAGAAGATTAGAACCCTGCACACATGCTCAATGACATAGTAAACCGTGTGTGTGTCTGTGTGTGTGTGTGTGTGAGTGTGAGTGGAGAAGGAAAGAGAAGAATAAAGCGTTTAATCTGTGGTGATGTTTTAATGTATACATACAAAAAAAAAAAGACAGAATACAGTAAGCCCAGCGTTGTGCAATTTTTTTTACGAACTCGGAAAGTTCTAGAGACGTTTCTTTTCAGTTGCTGAGGCTACAGTTGGTTTAGATTCAAGTGTAGCATAGCATTAATTTGCACCAGTAATAATCAGGTCAATGGAAGGTCATCACAAGGACAGTAAGACAAACTTGTGTGTGTGTGTGTGTGTGTGTGTGTGTGTGTGTGTGTGTGTGTGTACTGTATTTTAGCCTGTTGAAGCATCTCAGTAAGAGGTTGAATGAACAACACATGCTTTTTAACCACTTACATTTAATGCTATGGAATGTGTGCAAGACAAATTCCTGTTTCTCATTTATTTATTTTTTTTATAAGCTATTGCAGCAATAAACAGTCTTTTCCTCATCCTCTCCTCTTCTCCAGGTTAGTAAGAGAGAGAGAGAGAAAAAAAAGATAAACCTGAAATGATGAGAGAAGCTTTTGCACGTCAACTCTTCACATTTATCACGTTATGGATGTTTTTCACGTTTTAGGAGCAAATGGATCTCTGCAGCAAATAGTGAAACTGTGTTCCAGTAGCTGTTGCTTCAGCTTTCTTTTCTTTNTTTCTTTCTTTCTTTCTTTCTTTCTTTCTTTCTTTCTTTCTTTCTTTCTTTCTATTTAATAGCTGTTGAATACAAAATATGATTAACAGCAAAATGGCATAAATAGTCAATTTTCAACAGGAAACTGGCATGGAAGGCTCAACACATCAGAACAGATTGAATCCAAGGCAGATAAAAAAATAGAAAAATAATAATTTAATAATAAAAATGGAACAGAAGGGGAAAAATCATTTCTACAGGCAATTATATATGAAGTCAATTCAATTCAATTTTATGTGTGTAGCGCTTTTAACAGTGGACACTGTCACAAAGCAGCTTTACAGAAATAAATATATTCAAATTAATTTAAGCCAAAATAATTTGTAAATATGTGAATTTATCCCAAATGAGCGAGCCAGAGGTGACGGTGGCGAGGAAAAACTCCCTGAGATGACATGAGGAAGAAACCTTGAGAGGAACCAGACTCAAAAGGGAATCCGACCTCATCTGAATGACGGATAGTGCGATCAATCTTAGATTACATATTAGATATAAATAAATTACATTTATTAAATAATTAAAATAAATTAAATATATTAGAAGAAGATCAAACAATTTTACTGGAGCTTTCTATTTAAAATGATCATATGATGTTGGGGATGTAGCCTGTATGCATTGTGCTGCATGCTGATTGGCCGCGGCGGCGTTTGTGCCGTACGGTAATTTCAGCTATGGTCCAATCAGAGTGAGGTATTCAGATGAATCTCAGATGAGTTATTAAAGTTAAAGTTAATAACTGCACTGGGTAGATTTCTGTGATTTCCAATGTAAATTTTTTGATTTTTGAACTTCTGCAGAAGTTCAATTTCATAATATAGCTATTTTAATACACATCACATGATCACATCACACATTACCACTCCAGTCCAATTGGTCAAGTGAATGGAGAAAATGACAAAATAACAACAAAAAAAAAGGAGAAATACAGAGTGAGGGATGGAGGGCGGCTGGGCTCAAGTGGGAACTTTGGTAAACGCGTTCACTTTCTGTCAGCGTGAAAACAAATTAGTGACATGATTAATGGACGGAAAACAGCTCATACACTCAAGTCCACACACACACACACACACACACACACACACACACACATGCATGTAACCATATCCATATCTGAAAAAAAAATGGCTGATGGTGGAGTACTAACAAATAATTACAGTACCAGTCGAAGTTTGGACACACCTGCTAATAGAAGGGTTTTATACAGTTTTATTTGAGGATAATAATTTCCATACTTGACTGGCTCCCTGGAGGACTAGTGGCCAGGCCTCGGCGCTCTCACTGCCATGGCCCAGGTTCGATTCCCAGCCAGGGAACCGCACACGACAGTGCACTTCTAGTGCTGGTCCCAAGCCCGGATAAAACTGCGGAGGGTTGCATCAGGAAGGGCATCCGGCGTAAAACCTGTGCCAAATCAAACAGCCCAATGATCCGCTGTGGCGACCCCTAACGGGAGCAGCTGAAAGAACAACAACAATAACATCCATACTTGGACTGTAACTAACAACAATTTGTATAATTGATTCATCAGTCCATTATAAGTCTACTCAATCATTTGGAGAAAGACAAATTATTAATATGTCTATGACAAACATTAAATATGTAACAATATNCATCTGCTATCAGCTAAAAACATCCAAAATTATCCGACATTTTCCGTATTTCAGTAGCCAAATATCCACACAATGATTCTGTCGTCATAGTAACGAATAGTAGCGTTCCGGTTGCCAGGTTGAACATCGTTTAGGTGCTGAATGCATGCAGTGACAGTGAAGTCCACACAGTCTGTTAATGCTGTATTCCGGATGAAGATGTAAATAGCTAGCTACACTATTTTACACTTGGCTAGCGAGCTATTGTTTAAAGTGCATTTACTAATGAACACGGCGCCAATATACTAGCTAGTGCTGGCAACAATAAGTGACTTTCTAGTAATTTTAGTGCATGTATAAGTTATCTCATTTATTTATCCTATGCTTTTGCTGTTTACAGCCAGTGGCTTTTGAGTAGTCTTAAAACACTCAGCTCCATCCTGGTGAATAGCACAAAGTCATTTCCGCATCACAAGCGCAGTGAGAGATGAAGTACGGACGTTTGCTTGAATTATCAGTGCACTTAGGGACGCTGCAGTGATTGTGAGCTAACACGTCTGCATTCCCGAACACGCAAGTGTGAAAAAGGCAAAATCACATTAAACTAAAAGAAAGAGCTACTAGCCTGTGTGTGTATAAGCAATCCAGTTTTCTGCTAACAGCCATCTTTAGCCTAGTTGTATGTTAGCCATGTGAACAGTGAATGCAACGTATGATTTCATTTTTAACTTAATGATTTCATTGATCGATTGATTTCATTGTTAACTTTACAATACAGTTTAAATGTCCCACTAGTCGTCTTATCCCACGAATGCGACATCTTTATTTAAAATGTTCACGCATGATGGTCGAACAGTGTGTCAGGTCACAATGAAACGGTCATTTTTAGATGACTCTGAAGGAAAGCGCTCGCACGATCCCGCCTTTTTGGCTGTATTACACCACCCTGCTTCAGGATCCGCCATATTTCTTCCCCACATGTGAAATAAGTGACATTGATGGGAAACATACGCATGGTCAAGCCAAGTAATCACTAACATCATGCGCTGCCAACTAGTTTTGAGCGATTAGTTGTTGCAGCTCTAATTAACACTATGAATTAACACGTAACACACTTTTCAGGCATGGCCAAATCAGTAACCTGAGCGCGGGACTAGCAGGGGTTAGAAGTAGTAGATTTTTATCCATAGTTCCTAGTGAACATGTGGCAGATGATCTTTTCAGAATAAGGAACACAGAGTTCTGTGGAAACTCTGACAAAGCTAAGATAAAAAAATAATAAATCTCCTGCTAGCACAAAACACATTCATCTCACAGCTAAACCAGTGGAGAGGAAATAAAGATGCTAACCAGACGCAAATATGGGTTTAAACGTTCGCTAACAGCTTGGTGCCTTTTTAATCAAGGCTTAGTCGTAGTCTTTCATTTCCCTTAGTCTGTGTAAATGCACTTTACTAGCTAGCTAGCTAACTCTCCATTAGGCTTGTGTGGTACTGAGTTTTCTCTGCTCGTGATTTTCCATTTTAAAATATCAATAAATAGACCCGTTGGCCTAAAAAAATGGCAGGAAAACAAGCATTAACACCATTTCAGTTTTAAGAAGAGTAAAGAAGTGTGTAATCAGCTAATCATCATCACCTTTAGCATTATTTGTAAAGTGTTAGTTTTTTTGCGTCAAACTATTTGGCTTTGTTTTTTTTTTTCACACTTTTTTGGGTTTTCACTGAAAAATTCTCAAAATGTTGAGGTGAAATCCCTGATAAATGTAATAAACAGATGTTAAACATATACTTGGTAGCTAAGATTCATATGAATTGTTTCATTTTATTTCACATTAATGAACATTCTCCCTTTAGCTTGGCAGAAACTGAGGGAGCTGTGCGAGAATGAGCCTTGAGGGAGTGTTTGTTAGTAGTGGAGAGTTTACAACACCTGCGCAAATCATTTCAGTCTCATCGGTCGATTTGCTCATCTATTATTTTACCGGGGAGAAAAAATACTGCTCTTGTTGTGGATTTTTGCATGATAACATGTATTAGCACACTCCGATGTTTTTGTGGAGCTACTACGCGAACTGCGCAACAATAGGCAGGTCTGGTAATACAATATAATCTGCACTAAACATCAGTGTATATCACGGCAATGTAATATCATTTAGGGACGATAATATCGCTCTATCGCTCAAGCCTACTCACTTTGTAGCTGTCTTTTTTTCCGACTGAAGGACAGGACTGGGTAGCACACTGCCTGTTGCCTTGCTAATGAGTTTATAATTTGTCCACCCATGATTGTAACATAAAGTTCTCCGCTTTAGTTATGATTGTCTTTTTGACCGCAAACAGTATGTCCATGCCGAAGGTACGATAACTCTGATGTTGAATATAAAACAGTGATACTTTTATATACAGTAATTTTACACGCATTCTCCAATGCAATGTAACAGAGCATTTCATAAATTTCACTTCGACGTGTCTGGAAGCACGGCAGCGGAATCAGACCATATAAAAGCCGTATAAACACAGGACAGACATTTTGGCCTTCACTTAATTTTTCATCTCAGATAGGCGGAGGCTTGTGCGCAATGGAGGCACACGACTGCGGGGCCATTTAAATCAACAATAATATTTTCGAAAAGAGCTGAAGCGGTAGCCTAGGCTGAGGTAGGAGTGCGGCACGATGACAGGTAGGAGGCAGACAGAGATGACAGACACGCCATTTCAGCGGCACAGCACTCAGCGTCGGGCGTGTGTGTGTGTGTGTGTGTGTGTGTGTGTGTGTGTGTGTGTGTGTTGGGCTCTGGCCCACACAGGGGTAGAAGCTGAACCCAAATATACAGTGCTGCTATGCAATCCTGCTACAGTTCCACCATGCGTGAGAGCCTTGTGTATGTGTTCTCTTGCCTTTGGGCCTGTTACTATATACGCACGCAGTCCCTCACTCTAACCCGGCATTTGATTTCCTCCCTGGAGGCGAACAGTCCATTTGAGTTAAAAAAAGAAAAGAAAAGAAAAGAAAGAAAGAAACCTAGAAATGAGTGTGAAAAGTAATCAATACTTGTGAATATATAAGCAGGTGAGCCACAAAAACTCTCTCTGACCACAGCTGCTCGGAGTTACCTTTTCTTTTTTTTTTTTTTTTTTTTTAACTTTGAGTATGGGATGGCAAGAAACAAAATTTAAGAAAACATCTCATCAGTGGAGATGGTGCTGCATTTGAGCTGTTTCCTTAAAGCCGAGTGAAGGAAAAGACTGATTGAAAGGAAGTCTGCATGTAATGATTTGGCTTTTTCACGAGTCGCAGTGCTAGTGGAGGCAGACCAATAGCACATTAAGCATGAGCGATATAAAATAGCCTGCAGTATAAAATATGTGGTATAAGCACACGTGCTCATATGCACAGGTAGATTTTTAGAACACATAAAGCCTTTTTTATAACATCCGAGGCTGGTGTGCGGCTGGGACTTGCGGATGGAAGGAGGAACGGGTTGAAATAGCCAGATCCAGAAGCCAAAATCTACATTTTCGCTTGGCACGAGCGATTCAGCTCAGGCTAAATGCTCAGCACTACCTTGGTTTTCACAGAAGACTAATGCCGGGGTAAAGCGTGGCCCTGGTAGCCCTGCTATTTCAGAGAAATGATTAAAAAGTTGGTAACGCTTTATTTTAAGCTTCCTTCAGCTAACATTACGTGTTGTAATTCGTTAACATTAACAAAAAATTAAGCGTCATGATTAATCAACCAAGTTCCATTCAATATAAATACACCAAGTGTGTTAAAATAGCAAATTAAGATAACGCAAAATAAATAGGTTTATTCAAATCCACGATTCAAAACATATTCACATACATTAGATAAAGATTTAAGACTTTCTTTTCAACCTGAGTTCTGAATTTTGCCAATTAACAACCACAGACGTTTTTAGGCACCACTGTATACTGAGCGCTGTGGGTTAACGTTACGCATTAATGCTATGAACACTGATTAACACAGGTGCTGATTATTTGGTTTATTATTAAAAATATCAGCTAATACAAGTGTTACAAGTTATTTTGTCAATGGCACTTTGTTGTGTATTAATGCTGATGTTTATGGTTTGTTCTTGTTAACTAATGCATTAAATAATGTTAATTAAGGACATCTTAATGCAAGATTTAAGCAAAAAAAAAAAAAAAAAAGCACTGTTTCTAAAAGCTGCAGTAATGGTGTCATTGAGAGTGGATCACCTGGCCAATCCAGCTGTTTTAATCCTGACATCCTGTCCATAACTGCTCGGGCTATCCGCAAGCACATGCTGGGTTATACGATTCATCACGGGCGTGATGACAGTGTGCTTTCAGACAATTTGTTTCCTGTCTTGAAAAGGTAATGCTTAATATTATGAAATCAGTTCTAAGGCCTTTCCTGATGACGAATGAGTGAATGAATGAAGCTATTTCTTTCATTAGTGCAGACAAGCCTGTCTTAGTTACTGCTGTTTTTTTGTGTTCCAGCTGAAAGAATGGAGAATTTTATGGACGAATCTGAACCATGCAGCTCCCAATAAGAGAGGCCCACACTTAACCCATGACAAGAGCTCTGGGACTAATGCCAGGTAAGTTCAGATTCATTTACCACCTTTGAAACTGGCCAAGCCATGGTGCACCGCAATGTCAAATGAAACACGAGGAAACCAGATCATTAAAAACTCTTTAAAACATCCGCATGTACCACATTCACGAACAACAGTAAAAAATTATGGTCTTTTAAACTGAACCCAAACCTGCTCTTGTTTATTACAAACACCTGATTTCCAACTGATTGTGTTACACTAAACAGGGTTTTACCTGAAAACTTGGCTTCCACTTTGACAATTCAAATTTATAACTAACACACACACACACACACACACACACACACATACACACAGTTTAAAAGATTTCTAGTTCAAATTCCCAAACTTTCAGGTGTGTTAAGGCAGTACAACAGGAAAGACATTCACCCTATATGATTTAAAAGTCCCAAAAAAGTCAACAGACTTTACCAAATGCCAATTTTGTGATAACCAAACATTCAAGATCCATCCAAAATAACACTGGGACCAAAACTCTATAAGAAATTAACCTGTCAACAGTTACCAAGTGACTAACAAACAGCAGCAAGACAACACTACTAATCCAATGTCTGTCTCTCAACAATTCAAACATTACACACTTGTGACTTAGCGTGAAACTCGGTTGTTGACTTCCTCTCATGTCTCTGGTGGTAAGTGGTCAAATTAGTCATTAACTCTGCGAGCCAAAAAGCACAAAAACACTCAGTAAACGTGGTGTAGGCCTACAGCTTTCTCTTTCTCTGTAGCTTTTTATGGCCAAGTCTAATTTCTCTGTTACAAAGGGCCTTGTCTCAACGAAGATCCGTTCTTTCTAAACTGAAACGTTTCTACAGTTGAAGGTAAGTGGAATAACGTAAGGAGGCTGAGCTGAGAACTGTGAATGGTTGTGGGGAAAAAAAAAAAAAAAACTCTACATAGATCTTATATTAATGTCCCTTATAGGACATTAACTACACATACATTTCACACATGACCATGTGAGTAATATATGATCCCGTGAGAAACGCATGACAGCACATTTCAACATGCTACACCCGAAAATCACACCCTTGCACAAACTCAAGCAAATGTATGTGTCATTATGTGAAAAATAGGTGATAAATCTGACCATAAGTCCTACATGTGAATATAAATGAAACATGTATAACGAAGCATAGCAACATTATAAACATTATATGTTTTATCATTTTACTAGCCTTTTAATAGATTTTAATTCTTACATTTCCTGACCATGCTCCCAGCTAATAAAGCCAATTGTAGTTTACATGAGCAGCAAATTGATATAGTGTATATATAGTATTGGAAGCACCCATGTATTAAATGACAGTGCACTATAGTTCTGTGCTGATTGTACAATATATCAGAACTATGTATAATTACACTCCTGATCAAAATCTTAAGACGAGGGAAAATATTACAAGTATTCACACTTCGCACTGGTGGATCGTAACTTATTTATAAAATGTTATGTATAAGGAATCAGGTCCACCCCCTGCATGTAGGTGTGCTACACAGGACCCTGTAAGCAATGACGAGAAACTAACTAAAAATAACTCACAGCATAGAATAATATTTTCACAGGGCACTGTACACACGCATGAGCGTGACTTCTGGACAGAAAAGAAAATACACAAAAATGATTTTTAGAGCTGTTGGCTTTAGACCTTACTCCATTTACCATGAAAGTATTGTATTGAGTTAAGCAAAGGCAGATGAACAACGAGCGATTATAACATTGTGCGCTTGCAAGCAGGGAGGATCCGTCCGCATCGTCCAGTTTGTATCTTGGAAGCTGGTTCACACTGTGCTCCTGTATATCTGGAATCTCACACAGTTTAGTGATTTCTGTGATTCAGGACAGAAAAAAGATTCAGTTTGAGCTTGTTAAGAGAGAAATCCCCCCCAAAAATATGCAAGACTCCAATCCTAAACTACAGTTGTGAAACCTTCTTTACTACAGAAACCTTCTTTACTACAGACTTACCTCATAGAGACATGAACTGATAGAAATCCCTGACATTCTATGCTTCCATCTATATTTGTTTAAACAGATGCAGTCGTAAGGGTTGAGATGTGTGTTTGTGTGACGTTAATACAGGAGGTTTGTGTGTAAGTATATGAACGGTGTGGGATATACGAGCTCGAGGCCTTCCCTGCTCCAATTATAATTTGTGGTCTTGCAAGCATACGCCTGTCCCACAAAGAGGCTTCAGAGCAGTCGTGCCTGGCTACAGTGGGCCGGTTCCATCCCAAATATGAGCAGTGCCCTCGGTCTCAAACAGGGAAATCTTCCGACCATATTCCGCTCAATTTACTCTGGCACACACCTCCCAACCCAGGATATGCATAAATTCTTTAAGCTCCTGCCTCCCTTTAGTAAAATAGGCATGGCAAACACAGACGAAATCGACTTGCCTATTTATGCCTCTTGTAAAATGTGAATTAGGGAACTAATTAGAGAACACACACTAATATGTTTGCTTTGTTTCAATGGTGATTCATTCACGTGTTTTTCAGTGGATGGTCCATTAAATCCATTAGAACTGGTCCTGCCCTTTAGGAAACCTGTTTGGACCTGAACACTAGGCTGGTAACTGGAGATCACAAAGCCCGGTTTGAACACGGGGACAAAAAGCATGCTGTTTTGGAAATGTTTGGGTATCGAGGCTAAGGGGGATTGGGGGGCAGAGCTAGAAAAGCCACCACCTGAGGTGGACACTAAGTGCAATAGTGAAGTAAAGTGCAGGAACTGGTATATATATATATATATATATTTTTTTTTTTTTTTGCTGTATTTTTAAGTTGTTTTTTACGTTTTTGCAAGTTGGACGTTCATCACACTAAGGGTGCTCTAACTTGGTTAGGAGAACAGCTTCTATAGTGTGCTTCCACAAACAGAACCAGATGTCCGGCCAAATAAGTTAACGCTTTCTGAAGGGCAATAGTGTCACATCGACAAGAACCTATGAAGGAGATTGAGAAAAAGCCTTTAAATCCTTTAAATAAGAAATCATCATTTGAACTAACCAACAGTAACCTTTTTTGGGAAGCCTTCTGTTTACTGATTTAATTTTGGTGAACTTTATAATGTCACAATGAAAATGTTACCTTGACATGAGTTCAAGTGGAGAGAAAGACAGAACTCTTCAAAGAAACTTAATGAACCAATCTAAACTAGTCACTCCATTCAGGATGTATGTAGAGGTCTAGAGATGAGGAATCCTTGTAATCATGTTTCATCTTTCAATTTTTTAATCATGTATTTATTTTTAATGGTTGTTTTTGTGAAAAATGTGTCATAAATATGAGTAAAAGTCTAAAAGTGCTGCAGCAAAGAAAGGCTTCACTTTTAAGACCTCCACCCACACACCGAATATATAGTCCGATAGAACCCTCTCAGTCTGGCTTATCAGTAACAATAAACAAAAGAGACCTAACACCTAAGAAAGACCACCACATGTGTTCGATTAAAATCAGGAAAAAAAAATGAAGACTGATGCCTGTGAGATGGCTTGACTAGATAGCAAACATTAGTCTTAACAACTCAGGTCAAGTGCTTGATGGCTCTGCTCTCTGCAGGCCACAAGTGTAGACTCGGAATGCTGATTATATGAGTGAGCAGAATGATAAGTGTTGACAGCAGTGTTTAAAGGCTGGGAGGTTTCTGACTCAGACAGGCAGTAAAAGTGAGGGAATGCAGATGTAGGGAGGGAGATGACCACACGCTCATGAAACATAAAGGAAGCTTGATAACACATCCAAGTCAGATGGGATGCAGGAGAGCAGGTAAATACCAGGTAATCGTAGAGTGGTTCATTCTCTCTCAAAGTCAGAAAACCTCACTGACCTTACAGAATCAACTTCAAATATCATATGAAAGCAGAGTAACACGGTTTCTACAGTTGTGCTTTTTATGTGGGTCCCAGCTCCAACAGTCCAGTGGCTTGTGCTTCTGCTTTTCAGTGTCTTTACCAAAATGTACACCCACTTTCCTCCTGGCTCCTAAAGGACTTCATATCCCAGGGGGCCTCTCTGTCATACATCTGTGCTAGTGGTTGTGTAAGTTTCCATGGCAATGTGTAGAAACAGGAAAAAGGAGAAGGGACTTGGCCAGACTGTTTTGCTATTGATCTTCTTAGGCTTTTACAGTGCAGCCAAGAGATGAGAAAAATCATTATACAGCTGCTCACAAAAACGTCAAGGCAAATTTACCTTGCAACCACCTTATTATTTCACTCTGACTGCACATATAGAATATGACTTATTTAAGAGCAATAAAAATTACTTGTAAAACAAGTTGATGTGGGTCCTGCCATGGACCAGAACGACTATGTTAACATATTTGTTAACATGATTACAGTTTCTTTGGATGTGTGTAGTGAGAGTTTCTTGTGGATACAGGTGTGTTTCCAGTGACCTCTGATCTGCTTGGGGGGTCATGACCCTTTGAGCCTGTGTGTTTAGATGTTTCGCTGGCCAATTTCCCCTCCCTCCCACTACGTTTTCAGAGTAATCCATGATAAGTGTTCACAGGCCCTTTTCCTCTTGCGTTGGAGAGCCTCAGTAAGATCAGCTTTATCTTCTCAAGCCCCTATCACCATCAGACTTTAACTGAAACTCGACAGCTGGTGCAGGGGTCAGCTCTTCTCTCGAAAGCTTTATCATGGCTCTGTTTATTTAAACCTCACTCTAACAAAGCACAGCAAACAGAGAAATCAGAGCCTGAAAGAGTGGACATGGATTAGAAGCAGAGAAACTCTTAAAGCAAGATGGAGGGTATACACCAACATGGTCATGATGTGTATCATATAGGACAGTGCGTCATATAGGACAGATATCGGATAGCGTGTGATCAGAAATTCTTGAAAAGATGAAGAAATCGAGATTGGGCTGTACATGATCTGTGGGAGGAGACCAGGAAAGTGTAATTCATGCATTTCTCAGGTACACACATTCTCTCTCACCCACACACAAACCATATGAGACACTGAAGAAAAGCAGATCTCTGTCTGCCATATATCAGATCTATACTGTGGCATTCATCATATTATAATTTAAATATCTTTCCCTGTTCAAATCTGCATGCTTCAAATTCTCCTTGATTCTCGTTACCATTCCAGGATCATAATAAAGATAAAATGCATATATTGTCAGTATCATTGAAAATGTCAAACTGAAATGTTCAAGAATTGCTTCTTTTCATTTGTATAGAAGTCCCACTATGGTTGTCCTTCCATAGTCCTACTGTATGCATTATATGGTCCAAGCCTTCATGGAGATCCATGTGGTTCATGCATGATCAGTGTCACTACAGTAAGCCTCATGCAGCACACACAAGCTGAATATTTAGCTAACCTGGATCCCTGCCGCTATATTACTGGTCCATGTAACACTAGTTCTGCTAAACCAACACACCTTAGCTTCCGCTAAGGTCTAAGACAAGGCTGAGGTTACCAAGCTGATAATGTGTGTGTCCCTTAGTGTTAGCTTTCCCCCTGTGCGAAAACATTCTCGTGAACTAACATTTGAACTTGTAACACTCCCAAAGGGTCCCGGCACTGTGACTATGAGATAATTAGTTCCCATTGAAGGGATGTGCGCTGGTGGTATTGTGCTTTGAAATAAGCTTTGCTTTGCTTTTTTCTTTAATAAAATAAAGTTAAAATTGAGTATTATTTACAATTTGCAGTTTATAACTCGTCCTCATTTAAAAGCTACACAATATTATTTCTGGTTACAAAGTGTAGCTGACCTTTAAGAAGTTTTGATTGATTGCCTTTGGCCTGGATTGAAGGATTCCATATGCTCACGATAAAATGTTGCTTTTTTCTTATAAGCCACGCAAATGGAAAATACCAAGTCATTCGTATGTGTCCAGTTATGCTCACCTTCACGGTGGAAGATCTAGATCTTATCACTCGTGCCAAATCTGCAGGAGAGCTTTATACACAGGCGGAACTGCTTTTGATCTCTTTTTCTTTTTCTTCATGTATGAGGAACTGACTCGTCCACAGTAGTGAACATACTGGCTTCTTTGCAGTTCCAGTCTCCACCGTGACCTCTGATTCAATGAGGCATTCTGACCCATGGGGTCATTGTGGGAATGGAGGCCACCTCTGAGCCTGCAGGAGAAAATCACTGTAGAAAAACCAGAGGACAGCCAATTAGAAAGTGTGTTACAGATCATGGCTTGCAGACACTGGGTGGGCACATCAAATGATGAGAAAAACATGGTCCAGAGGGCTGCACAGCTGAAATCGTTGAGGCTAAGGAGAAATGACCAGTGGCCACATCATATATGATGTTGGTCCAACGTGGGCGCACTAGGACAGCTTTAATGTTCCTTATCATAGATTCTGCAAATTTCTGGAACTGTAGTGGGAAAATGAACAGCATTCTTTTAAAAGATTTTGGTAGTGAAGAGTGCTGTCTAATTCTGTGTTCAAGTTAGGTTAGATCTGGTGAGTGCTCATCATTGCCATACTAATCAAATCATTCAGTAAGTTTCTGTCCTCTTTCCCAAATCTTCTCTTGTCGAGTAGTTGAGGAAATGGATTCAAAGGCACTGAGTATAATACACTAATCATTTGTTTCTTGCTAATAAGCCTTTTGTTCATGTTGTCATTGTTAAATATGTACCACATGAGAGTGTGCATGCTTAAGTATTTGACTCTTTGTTTTGCCACAGTTGAGTGCTGTTATGGACTAAAACAATGCCTAATGTTCGAGACCCCAGCATCTTCAACAAACGCTTACAGATTGTTACCATAACTTCTAGCTGTTTATTACCTTCCTCTGACTCTGGGAGGTCACAGCAAGGAGAGAATCAAGCAGTTGGTATGGCTGTGGCAATGCAGAACTTTGTGAGAGCTTAGTATAGCCAACCCATATATAGAGACAGATCATTATGTACTTTCAGTCTCAGAGATTGCTGATAGCCTGCCATTGGTGCAGCCTGGAGATCGGAGTATAATGCAGGAGCACAGCACAGCAGTGGGCAGTGAATACACTGCAAACTATTGTTACCTTGGCAACTAAAGCTGGATCTGCCACCCATCACAGCTGAGAAAATGCCTAATTGTATGCCTGGTCAATTAATTGACTGTGTTATCTGGCCTTATGCTTGAGTTCAGTGTTAAGCCTTACGCTTGAGTTCAGATACCATTGTCCTTATTAGTATTAGTCTAAGATACTAGATGTAGCTTTGTGTATGTATTCATGCTGCATACAATCCATATATTAGAGCTGACTCACTGGTTGGCAAAAGTATCATACACTGGCAAATGCAAGTTGTACTTCTAAAAGGGTGGCACATTTGTTTATGGCCCTTAATGTGTACATGAAGATGTAATGGCCACAGAGATCTTACAGATATGGAAACAATAGCAACAGTGTGTGGTAAATTCTGGATATTCTAACACAGATGAGAAGGAATGATATCCTCAAATGACATTGATGGAGCCTGGTAAAAACACGGCACCATCTGCAGTTGGTACTGGTACAGGTATTACCTGAGGCCTGAGGCATTAATGATTGCCTGTTCCTGCCTGAGACACAAAGTAAACACATAAAGCAAGAGGCTAACTTTAGGTGCCCTTTTACGCTGGCACAGTGAAGCCCAGATGAAGGCAGTTTTGTGCCAGTGCAGTGAGTGACCAAGCCTTCAAAACACAATTCACTGAATGTGCCATTTTTCAAGATATTTTCTGATTCACCAAAAAATGAGGTTGGATATGCCCTATTTTGGATCTGAGAGACCTAATTGTTTTCTTGAAATGATTAGCTTTCTGTACAGCATTAGTGACATCGGTGTCAGATTTAGTATTGGTTTAGAGTCCTTTCCTTAGCTTTAGCAGCCAGGGTATTTAACACTATGAGAGTTGCCCTGTTGTTCCTGCAAAATGCCAGGGTATTCTTTGTGTATACTATGATATCTAGAAGGCTGGCTGTTGTGTGGACAGTGCCAACAACAGATCACAAATCATACTCCTGATCTTACATCTAGAACCTGTGAGACTGGAGGTCAATTACGAGAAGAGCGATTATATACCTGTGCAGACGGTGCAGTTCATTGGCATAAAGCTTGACACGTGTCAAGTTTAACTCGTCATTTTTTTTAATAATGACAGATGCCTTCCAACAAGTCTGGATGGTATGTGTAAAAAAATAAAAGTGAAAGGTAGGTGGAAAAATAAAGCTCAAAATCAGTATGTCAGCATTCTCTAAATGAAAGCAGTGGGGCTAGTGCTGCAACGTTTTCAAAAGCTCCTAAGGGGGTTGCACATACTAGGGCAGACAAACACCAAGGGGGCACAAAATTGAAAGATATGCTGTAGGCAAACAAGCTCTGGAAACAGGCAGGTGCACGCCTTCTGTCTTTAAGAGCTGTCTTCTTACAGGGCCAATTCAATCAGACAGCAGGTATGCTGTCTCCAGCAGCCCAGTGCTGGTGGGTTGGCAAATTAACAGTGAGGCAGTTCAGCTAATTTGGAATACCTTCAGCAGAGCAGACTTCATTCTGATTGTGAACAGACAGACAACTCAGTGTCCAAAGCGGTTCGCATACAGGGCTGAGACATTGACGCTCTGCCAGGGTGCACTGTTATGCAATTGGCCAAATGTACAGCTGTATTCATATTGACCACTGTCCCTGCTGTGAATGACACTGCAAAGCATCCAACAAACAGTGTAACCATTAATGTTGATAACACCATTCTGGCCAAATAGGTTCTGGCTGTTGTTTATGATAATGATAGCCCCTCTGTGCCCTTTACCATTCAAAGCGGACCTACTGTCCCAGATGAACGGGTCACCGTAGTGCAGCGGACAACAGACATTGAAATTATTTGTCTGGCCCCTGGGAATGATCCCGGCATATTAGCATGTTCACAAATGTGAGACACATACTTGTGAGTGTGCATGTTCCATTAACATGCTGGTTTTATTCAGGCAAGTGGAAAGCTTTCTTATCTTCTCCCTTGAATGAGTGTTTGTAGAAGTTGTAGAAGTATCTATTTCTGATACAAACATAAAAGTGGACATGGCAGCAATGTCTACACTCCAGGGACAGATTGACATTTTGCAACTGGAAGCACATATATATACTCAAAACTTTCTTATAGTTGTGGAATGTTATTGACCTTCATGCTGTACAATGGTCTGCTGTGCAATCACAGATGTAAAGTGGTTTCTGCTCACAGAGTTGCCACTCACTAGATGTTGATTTGTCTTTTGTACCATTCTGTGTAAACTCTGGAGACTGTTGTGTCTGAAAATCTCAGGAGATCAGCAGGTTCTGCAATATTCAAACTAGCCCATCTGGCACTAACAGCAATGCCATGGTCAAAGTCATGGAGATCATTTTTCCACAGTCTGATGTTTGATGTGATCAATAACTAAAGCTCTTGACTTGAATCTGCCTGATTTTATGCATTACATTGCTGCCACATAGCCGATTGGAAAATTGCGTGAATTATTACAGGCGTTCCAAATAGGGTAGGTAACTATTAGTCTACAACTGATAGTAGGGTCACTGGGCCATCTGTGTTGGTTGGGTTGAAGGGCCAAAGGATGAGCATGATCCGACAGGGAATTTTTATAAGTTATAATGTGGGGTCACATCACAATGTGAAGATGTTGTTATTTGTACTTGGCACAAAAATAACCAAACAAAAATACTAAGTCATAAATCCTAGTCATAAGTCATAAGATCTTCTTCACATTAGATCTTCTATGGTCTTTGAGTAGGAGGCGCTGGTCTGGTCTGTTGGAATGGTATCAATGTGGCGTAACACTCCAAAATGTTAAAACTTCTGTTCTTCGTGGCCATAGAAACAGTCTTCTTGTGTTTATATGGGGAAGAAGTAGTCATCTGATCATACATTTCACTGTGCAACCTACCGCTAAGCATGTGGACCACACTCAAGGCCACAGGCGCTATCATTGTTTCCTACACTGGAAAAATGTAGCAGCATAGCAGAACCCAAATGCACAAAAAGATGATGCTCAGTCACTCAGGTCACTGAATGGACATTGTCNCCACTGATGGAGTCCTGAGTACAAAGCTGCTCGTGGCAACCGCAGCCCCAAAGCCACTACAGCAATCGCAGTCCCAATCCATTACACTATAGCTCCCCATATGAGAGCCCCAAACCATCTCCACAGCCCCCAGGTGGCACCATCACCAGCAAACCAAACGAGTACCTAGTACCAAATGCAAGACTTGAGGTATAATCTTGACGACTGATTAATGACTGGCCAAGTGTCTTCAAGATAACAAGTGTAATGATTTTGACTTATTACTGAATGACAACAGGGAAGAAAATGAGAATAGAATAATAATACAAGATCATCAGTGGGGGAAATGTGTCTGATCTCCCTCAGCAACACACACTCCACTGCACCTAATGGACAATTCTTTCAGTGCACCATATTTTTGTAGTAGCTTTGCAGTGCATCTGCGTAATAGCTAAGTGGAAGTTGGATGATCTTGGGTTGTTTTCTTATCATTTTTCTTCTTCTTATCATTTCTTATCTTCAGTATGCTTAAAGAAACTTTAAATTTAAACAGTTTTTCTAAATTGTATATTTTGATCGGGATGTTTACAGAGAGCATTGTTATTAATATGCTTTATATTATGCTGCTGTGGTCACCTTTCTTGTCTGAAAATATTCTTCTGGAGGTAATTGCTTAACTAGAGGCTAAATTATCTCAGATTGCTTTCTTAGGCGTACTCGTAAAGTAAGACTACGCTTTTTTCACCCATGTTTTTAAATAGTAAATCTGGGCTGGGAACATTTACAGACATCTTCATGTAATCCAAGAAGAACAAGAAGCCAAATGAGTTACTGGGGGACACTGATTTAGATTAAATCTTGCCGCGTTGCCTTAAATACATAATCACCCCTGTCATTAGGAGCTCTTAAATCCCCTCACAAAAGCAAACAGAGCTGAAGTGTGAGGAACAGACCATCACTAGGGACACACAATAGGCCAAGTGAGTCCGACCCAACAGAAGCATTCGTCCCTGGCCTTTGTCTTGTAACAGCTCCGTTCGGGCTTTTTAAAAACGGTCCAAATGTTTATAGTCTTCCAATGACATCACAACAGAAAGGGTTCTGTACAAATACACAAGTCAGGGCCCACCCCCACCCCGCCATTCCCCTTGTTACTTTGGAAAAGAGTGTAAAGCTTTGCTGGAGTTCACGCAGACACTTTATTTAGTCTTCCACTGAAAACATAAACTTTAACTTAAGCTCATGTTATAAAAAGCAAAGGTTTTTTTTCCATTTCAGAGAATTTTCAGCCACTTATTTTGAAAATGTAATTGTTTTCTTTGCATGTCAGTGACGTATGATCTTCATTTAACACGGGTCATTTGTTATAAGGTTGGAGCAAAATACCATTTGTCTGCACTGATTTATTACTTTAATAGTTGAATATACCGAAGGAATTAAAGATGTTTGTGTGAATCGTGTACATTATGTTTTTGTAATGTGCATTCATTTGAACACTGTGGCCTTCGCTGTTTTTCTGCACAATGCACAATAGAAAGCTTCTCTACTAGAAGAATTCCAGTAGAAAAACCCCATACCTCAGTAATTTCCTCTGAGATCTGTTCAATTTGCTAATACTGCTAATCACAAAAAGGTGCAGACTTAAACTCTGCTCAGGTCTTTTACATTCATCTATTTGGACATTTATTAGAAAACCTTTTTATATTTTCATCCCATAATGTCACAAGGTCGAACTGGAAATCTAATTCTCCCCTGAATTCGGAGCCGTGTTACCCAGTAGCACACCACTCTGTCGACTGCACTAAGCAAACTGCTCGTTGAACGGCAGCCATTGAAAACACATGTGGCTCTCAGAGGGCTGTCAGTTCCATGTTTCTGCAGCATGTATGTCAGCACAGTGCTGCACGATCTGCAGGGAATGGCATCACATACTTTACTAGGTGTCTAGAGAGCACAGAAAAACACTACCAGCCGAGCTCATCTGAGTCTGAGAGGATCTCAATCAATCTGCTCGCAGCACGAGCCTTGATACTGGATCAGTTTTTGGCTTGCAGGTCCTAATGAATACAATTACTTCTATGGTGGATAACAGAGCCAAAATCAGCAGTCCTGAGATGTGAGATGTGGACTCTCTTCTTTAGTGAGTGTGAAATATTGGCAGTCGCCAATATTTCGATTACGATTTTGCATTCTTCTGTTATCTTAATACCTTTACTTTGTTCTGGTATGATTTTTGGATTAAATGTTCCCTGAAAAGTCAGCTGTTTTACATTTGAGCATTATATGCACCTAGAAACAGATTAGGTACATTAGAAATACATACTTTTAGCCATAAGTGTACATTAAACAGGACCAGTGTCCCATCCGGGGTGAATTATCCCGCCTTGCGCCCAGTCAGGGCTTGTGCTAACTGAGAATTTCCCCATTTACAGATTTGTAAAATCACTGACGAAGTTCTGTCCATCTGCCATTTTGACAGATATAAAATAAGGTATTCAATCTAGGCGTACACAGTATTCATCGTCCACCGTAGTACATCAAAACTGTCTTAGGAGTGCTTTATAGACAATCCGAAAATCCCGCTGCATGCGTTCGTTCAGCACCAGCGGTGGAACTGCACACTGTGTGTACGAATGCGGAAGCACGAGTAGTAGCATTTGAAACTTCAGGTGAGATAGTGAACAACGGCAACAAGTTCAGCTTGCAGTCATTGTCTCTAAATGCACAAATAATTCAAGCAAACATCCATACTTGAGCTTTTTCCCATTTTCCCACTGATGTGAGAAATAAACGGCTTTCAACTGCAACGTAAACAAACTAGCTCGCTAGCCAAGTGTAAAGCATGCAGCTAGCTATTTACTGCTTACCTTAAACAGTAATATACCACTCGTAGATGGCTCAGATTCACTATCCCTTGCATAATTCCGTACATTAAACAATGTTTTAAATTTGCAACCAGAACACACATGCAGTTACGAGAAAGGTCTCAGTTGCTCAACTGGCAAATGTTGGATTAAAGTAGAGTACGATCGAATTTTTACAACCCTGTCTGTCAGCATGAAGGATAGTGATTTACTGTAATGTACTGACATAAC